>SRHC01003820.1:9174-77866 GCA_004794325.1 Pomacea maculata | reverse complement strand
ATTTTATAATTTTTAAATATAATATATAATCTAGTAAACAGAGTTGATTTTTAAAAAACAAAGTGAGCGAAGCTCGTTTAGGAGAAAATTACTCCAAAAAATGCTTTTTCCATATTTCTTAGAAAAAAAATTACAAAAAATAAGTCGAATAATTATAGAGCTTCGAGAAACTTATAGATCGCTAGTGTTGGCTTTGTTTTTTTGTCTCCTTTGTTTCTTTAAATATCACTCAGCGGGGATAAGGGAGCGATGTAAGTATGAGTAATTGAAAAAAAAACCTTGGTCTTTGCTGTTGCGTTTTCGTGTCTGTATGCGATCCGTTAACTTCTGCCCTGCATTCTAACATATATACAGCTATTCACTATTTAGTGGATGAACGTAAGAAGAAAGCTGAAGGGTAAACATTTTTTTATCACGAAATAATTTAGATGAAAATAGGTAAAAGCGCTTTATATTTTATCTAATAGCAAAAGCGGATAAAGTTGCTTTAAAAATCTCACCAACTCAAAATTCTCTTTCCATGATCTAAGAAAAAAATCACTTGCTACAACTTGTTTTCAAAACACAAAGTAGAAATATTTGCGGTTTTAAAAATGTTTATTACAATAACCACATTTTTAAAATACCTTTTAAAAATAAGCTTACATTTATTTTTCGAGCGTTGTCAAAAAAATCTGTCTGCTGGTGAAAGTAATCTTTAGAACGTCTTTTAGAGTTTAGAACCAGTTTTTTTCGTAGTTTCGCCCTTGACATGCGAAAAAAATTTCACCGAAATGTCGAGTGGTTTCGATGTTGTACAAGATGATTACATGTTGAAATTAATGTAAAAATCAACATTTTTCTTGATTAGTAATATATTAATATAGTAATAATATATCATCATCATAATCACACATCATAATAATAACCATACATCAAATAATACTAATCATACATCATTTTGTTAGTGAAAGTTGATTTTTGTTTTGTTTGGGGATCACAGCAAGTTTAATAATGATGTGTGAAACAAAATCAACAGCGTAACAAATGTCTCTGTACTTTAAAACCATGTTCTTCATTATTTAAATTGATTAAGATAAATGAGTCTTGATGTGAGGTAAACTTTTATGGTTTAATTACATTTACTTTCCCCATCCTTCAGCAAAAATTTCTACAAAACATTTTTGCTTTAGGGAGCCAGAAACTGTATCAGTTAGCTCAAAACGGAACAGGTTAAATTTATTATCCTTTGTTTTTATATAGTTAAATTATGCACGATGAAGGGACAATACAATAATTGTGAAACCTTTCTATGCGCTTAAATCTCGATATGACACCTTTTAGTCGCTCAGTTATAAAAATTAGGACAAAATTGCAATGTCTGCTTTGTGACTAATAAATATGAGTATGACGATAATGCTTTTTTATGAAAGAAGACTAATAAATATATACAGTGGTTAAACAAGGTGTAACTCGTGAACAAACACCTGAAATGACAAAAACAAAAGTTTCGATCCTTTTTGAATAGTTGAAATTACATCTACTAAACAATTTAATATAGCCCTGAAGGTGACATTAAAGTTCTCATACAGCTGAAATACAGAAGGTTTATAAAGAAAGACAAAATTATTATAAATCTTTTGCTACTAAAACTCGTTTACATTTTTGTAAACATCAAATGGCAGAGCAAAAATGTGTTTTATCGATTTGAGAGATATACTTGTATGACATTACTCTAGTGATCTAAAGCCATGATATATCCTTAGTTGCTGGCATGGCATAAAATTCCAAAAAACAAACAAACAAACAAACTAGTGATCTAAAATATTTTGATTTATTGAGTAATCAAGATACCGATATGGCATAGTAATTGTGGAAAATACCATACTCCTTCATGGCATTGTTCCTTGTCTAGGTATTGCTGCCTTGTGTTCATCGCGGTGTTTTACCTACTTTCTTGGGATTGCCTGTGACAATAAAAAGCTGATAGGGTCTTAGAATGTAGTCTGCACTCCGTTGTGTGCAAACATGTTTAAATTATTTGCTCTTTGATAGTTAAGCACCCCCTTTTGTCTCGCCAGTCCCACTTTTTGCATGGAAAAGTAGAACTGGCAGAGATAATGTTTCCAAAGAAAGTACAGCCCGTCTCTCATTACTGGATTCCCTAGCCCTGTAAGTTTGGAAACATTAGAAAAAAGGCAAACACAAGTCAGACTTTTTCATTACGTTTAGATTAGTGATATGTGAGAAAAAGAATATCTCTTGCTCAACACAAACGTGTCAGATAGCTCTGATTGTACTGGACAGACAAATGGTCTTAAAGTGGTCTTTAGGAATCCAACTAGGTATCTTGTATCCTTTGTTACTGACGATTGTAATGCCTGCCTATTTTATGCGAAGAACTCAGTAACACTGTGATATGTAACACCAAGTAATACGCACCTATCCTTTACTGTGATAGACAGGATTTGTAATCTCCTAATCATTTATAATGTTATAGCAAAACTATATTTGATCTTAAAACGGTAACAGTCTGATTTATGATGTGACAAAGTATCCTTGTAAGTCACCAAATACGAAGAGAAATGAGGTGATTAATAATTCTACGACCTTAATGGTTAACCTTAGTGTCAGCATATACCTTCATAGGAGTAAGCAACTATTAGTGATTACAACGGTAACAAAATTATTCAAGGGAAGCCAGTAATCTACCAGACTAAATATTCTCAACTAGTGAATAATTAATACTAAAATTGAAAAACAAAAGTAGATTCAGAGAATAATAAATTAAATATACGCGGATAATATTTTATCTGTCTTTTATCTAGTAATAATAGCAATAACATATTTACCAACAGAGGTATCAAATATTTCCGACATTCGCGCATTCAGCAGTAAAACGCACGACATCGACGTTCACTTCTGACACTATGAACACGAAGAAATTGTGACCTTCACCTCACTGCCTAACTGTTAAGTAGTGAGTAGATCACCATCTCAAGGTTTCTGGAAAGGGGAACATATTTCCCTTTATCCAGTATCTAACTACCAGGTACATACTACTTATATATAAATATATATAGTTTTCTCATTACACATCAGGAAGAACAACGAACCATTACTGTTTGAACATTACAGCCACCGTTTAGACGGTGCAAAATATCAAAATCTTCTCCTGAAAAGACCAATAATCAGTGATTTATATCTAATTTTCATTCCATTAATATTTAATTTTTTTATATTAAATTTATTTATTAAATTTAAACATTATTAAAGTCCATCTATTTAGCAAATCAGTTATGTTAAGACATGTTGTCTCTTTTTCAAGTTTTATTTAGCACTATTTGTATAAAGTTTAAAATTTGGTGCTACATAGGCAAAAACATTTACCATAATTAGGCATGGAGACTCCAAAGGAATTGACCATCGCTCTGAGAACCATAAATTTTGCAAGAGGACGTAAGACACAGAAGTAACACAAGTAGATATCACAACGATATCACACACATAAAATAATGCACTACACTATCCACATTATCACTTTTCATACATATGTTGTTGCTAATAATTAAAGCTTGTTCTTTATAATCATCTCCAGTGAACGTGAGACCTTCTTGAAACAACAAATACTGTGGAAGACACGACGGAATCGTGACGAGCGAAAATAATACACTAAGAAGTGAACTGAGCTGTTGACCACTGGACAGGAGTTGACAACAGCGTTGGTCACCATGTTAACATTGTATAAATGGTTTGGCGAAAACATGTCTTGAAGAATGACTTCGGTAGTCTGCCACGTGACTAGTGGAATCATGGTGAAGATGTAGACACATGACACAGCAACCAGCATCAAAGTCAGCGCCGTCTGTCGGCTGTGATTGTCTTCTTTTCTAGCACTAGATTGTGCACGCCACTCCATGCTAACTTTTAGCTTTAGCACCGTTGTCATGGTAGCCACAGATACCACGGAAAATGTAGTCACAGGCACTGCGTTACCCAGCACTATGTTTAATAACGATTGAATAACTGTTTTATTTTCTTCAAAGAAATCAGTACGAGTTATTATCCAGCTAGAAGAGTTATCTTTTTGTACTAAGACAGCTCTAGCGGTAAATAACACAATAATATACAAACTTTGAAATGTCAAAGAGCAAAACAGCAAAAGACAACCCATGACCCTGGTTGACATCAACATAGCAACATGTAGAGGAAATAATACACACAGGCACCTCTCCACTGCGATGATCATGGTGATGAATCCCGATGTTAGTCTGCAGCCGTGCATAACACCCATTAAAGAAACCAAAGATTTAAGAAAATATTCTTCACCCAGAGTTTCATCATAGAATGTCACGAAGGAGGAGACAGAGAATATGAAGAAAGTACACGTTAAGAAAAAACAATCTGTGAAGGCTAGACAGAAGAGACAAAGATTCATGCGGTCCTTCAGTCCCTGACGACCAAACACCAGGCAGTTGATGACATTAGCTGGGATGCCCAGCAAACACGCAGCTGTGATAAGTCCAGCAAAACAAACTGTTTCGACAGTCTTTCGAGTTTCATCTGAGATATCATTGTTTTCTATGCTTACTACAGTATTTTCAACTGTCGAAATTTTACTGCTTTCAAAAACTGACCTGTTGTACAGACTCATGGCAAGAAATGCAAGAACCATTCATACTTAGTACTTTATGTAAAATAAGAATGTGCAAAAAAAGATTTTTTTATCTAAAAAGAGGTAAGTAGAAAATCAAACCAAATGTAATGTTTTGACTCAGTCATCATACAAAAATGTTTTTATATCTATTTTAAACAATTCTACGAGGTTTCTCAGCGTTTTTGAGAAATAATTATCTACAGAAATAAAAATGTAAGTGACGAAGAAAACGTAGAAAATAATTATTTAATTGAGGTATTTTCTTTTGCCAATCAATAATGCTTAGAAAACTTGCTCATTTTCCTTTTATTGACAAATGTGTGCACTCTTTTTTTCATACAAATTTAGATAAAAATACTATTCTGCAAAGAAACGCCTTCCTGAAATATCTGCTTCTTTTTAATTAAAATTGTTGTTTTTGATTTTTTTAATGTGCCGGTTTTTCCGTTGTATTTTTAAATCGAGTAGCATCTTTTTTGTGCACATGTGTTTGGAAGTAAAAATGCGAGTTTATTTTTTAATCCTCTGCATGAACTTTCGGGTGTATGTTGGGGCAACAATGTTCAAATGTTGTTGCACTGTCTGTGAGAAGGAAGAATAGTTTAGCTTTATATAAATAGTTAATGTGATTTTTCGTGCGTGCAAAGTATTTGAGGTTTATTTTGTTTGAAAAGTAATATACTTGTAAGGTAAACTGTGAGTGTTCCAGTATGGACTATTCCATAAGGCTAAGGCATACCTTATCACACAATCAGGACCCACGAGGAAGAGAAATCTGAATCTCATTATTTTCATTATTAATAGAACATTTCACGCATTTTAATCTCTAGTTTAAGTAAAATGATTTAAATGCCTAAATCATTTTTGTAAAATATGTTTTTAATCATTGTCTGACTAGCACTTGCTGTGTTTATACTCACAGCAGTGACTGATTAAAATACTTTAGACATTATGTTGCTAGCTATTGACTTTCTAAGGTTGTGGCAACTGCTTAAATAGTGCATTTTCCTGCCGACACTTTGATGTAAACCATCCGCTTAACACTATTTCCATCAGACACAAAAAAGTGAGTATAGAAAACAAACAAACAAACAAACTAGAAGACACATAAGAAGAGGGCTGGATTGTGCAAACAGACAGGAGAGCACGCGACCACCAAACTAAATTTTGTCTAGGAAAGTTTGACAGACTAAAAGCATGAAACGTGGTACGTGCGGGTAATGATTGTGATAATGAGTTCAGGAAGTAGGTCTCGAGATATAAAGATAGCGGAGACCGAGCTCATCTCGTCGGAAACTAAGTAAGGCACATTAAAAAGGTCGTCGAGAGAAACTTGGGGAGACTTACGGGGCTGACACTAACTTATATACTGGGCCATGGAGACAAACGTATCGTACTGAGACTACTTGTCATCAAAACGCAATCTCTCGGGAAGAAATGGATTGGAGTTGCACGTAAAGTAAGACAATGCACGTGTCGTCGATTGCGCTCTTTGAAGCTTGTCCAGGGACTTCTCTAAAGCGCAAGAAATATTTTTACAGATCGCATTTATATGGTTCTTTAGTGAAGGTGGTGCATCAGATTTATCACCGTCGGAAAGAGTGAGGGACTCAAGGCAAAAAGTGTAAGGGTAGTAGTAAATGGTGAAACTTAAAGATTACAGTTAGAGAGCGTTAGAAAAATCTTAGTTGTCTACACTAGGTCTTTTTTTTTTTTTTTTTTGTTTTTTTTTTTTGGTGCCATTTAGTATTTCACTAAACTGATAGTGATAATAACAAAGCGCTGCTGTTTAAAAAAGTCCAAAACACAAGTTTAGCAAACAAAACTGTCTCAAAAGTCTTCAGGCTCCCCTCAATTGAAAACAATTTCACATATAAAAAAGCTACTTTTTTAAGATTTTCTATTCTTTTAACATTCCAGAGAATGTACAATTGCAAAAACATGTGTTGCACATCCCTTTCACTTTGTACTTTTTACCTGCCTTGTGACGAACGAAGCAGTTGTTATAATAAAAAAAATTGTACACATACAAACCTCTACTCGTAACACTCCTACTTGTTGAACAGTCGTAACTCTGAATTCCTTACACGTGTACACTTTCTGCACTCTTTTGGGTGAACATCGTACTCACTCGCTGTAGCTTTAACAATCATTATCCTCATTGACGCTTCCTATATAGAACAAAACATTGCTCTATGGCACGGGTCGATCAGAGACACCCAGTTACTGTCCACCCGTACAAAAGACGCCGCGCATCACTAGACGAAATCGCGAGGATCGGTGGTAAAAAATAAAAAAGTTGCTGATACTGCTGAGCTCAGAAAAGACAGTGATGACTGCAGTTGCAGCCATGTAGAGATCGTAAGCCTGGTCCTCCAGACTCCAGCACCACGAAAACCAATCCCATATTTCCCTGGCTACGAAAGGCACCGTGGCGACCATGTTGACAGACAGCACGATCATCAGGGTCGGGGTCAGTAGGTCATGGTGGTTGCGCAAACTATTGGTGGCTACGCCTGCGCTCACTCGCCATGCCTTAGCAGCTCTTAGTTTCACGATAGTGATGGTCGTCGACACGGCGAGAACTACAAGAGTCAGGGTTGGTAAAACAGCCCCCAGTAGAGTGCTGCTGAATACATTACAAAAAAGCTGGTTTTCGGTGGCAGCACGTATCATGTTCTGTGTATGGTCTTTTTTCTTAAGACTACTTTTGGGACACGCTAAAGGAATCACTGAGTATGCCATTTCCAGCGCCAGAAAGCAAGTGTAGATCAGTGTGGTCGTGGTGCGCCAGCTCATCAATGTCGAGGCGCGTAAAGGCCATGTGACACACACGCACCTTTCTATCGCAATCACCATCACAATAAAGCAGGAAGTCAGTCTTAAGCCGTATATAAAACCACTCACAGAATCAGCGAAATTTGAGCGATACCTGCCTCCTAGTAATTCGTTTAGAAAGTTGTCCCAAGATGGTAGTGTATACATAATGAACGTACAGATGAGGTAACAGCAATCCACCAAGGACAGCGAGAACAGACAGATGTTCATCCGATCCCCTAGACCCTGGCGCCAAAACACAACACAGTTGATGGCATTGGTTGGAGCACCAACACAGGTTAGAAGTGGGATAACCCAAGCAAAGCACACTCGTCGTACAATCCTCCACGGTTTGTGTTCAGTGACTTCTGTGGAACTGTTCCACATAGTATATGCCTCAGAAAAATTTGTCGAATTTACTAAGACGTACATGACGAGCAAAGTTAGAAAATTGAGAAATTCCTTGGAACTAATACAGGCGACGACTAAATGCCAGAAATGTTTTTAGAGTAAGATGCACAGAACTTTTAAATTTGCTTGCTACGTCATCTACAACACCTCAACATTTTTTTTTAAATAACTGTTTTTTAATGATAGGGGACGACAACTTGTTTTAAAAGAGACCGAAGAAGTTTCATTCAGTCTTAGCCTTCTTTCTGAGAACAACTTTCACGTTTACAAGCTGGAAGTTGTTTAAAATAAGCTAACGGGTCGTTAAATCAAATAAGCGCGTGCAACCACGCCTAGAGTACGGGTCTGTTTGGATAAGTAAAAGCATTTGACTACAAATAAATGCTAGCTACTGGTTCTTGACGGTAATTTTTTTTCTTATACATAGGTCTTTTTAAAAAACTATTGGAATATTTGTTTAAGATAACCAAGTAACACGCCAACAAGTTCAAAATTTGGCTTCTAGATTAGGTAATAGCTCACACATTTCTCGTTTTTACTGACTGTAAGGGTGGAGTTTTCTATCTTTGTGAAGGTCTGACTGTGTAACCCTGTACACTGCCTCAATACCTACACTTTCTTTATTTTACGTTATACTTTATTTTACCTTAACATTTTTTTTGACTGAATCTTTTAGCTTGTTTAGAGACGCTTTGATCCAAGAAGTATGTGTCTTGCATATATCAGTGTTTGTTTGTGTTAGATATTTCTAAAAAAAAGTGAAATTAAATTATGCTTATAAGATACAGTTATTGATTAAAACTACTTAAATAAGTCTCCTGCTCTATCTCTTAGTGCAATATATTTTATTCACGTTGGTACTTTATTATAGAAGTAAACGTTCAAGGGAAATAATCCAACATTAGTCTGGTGTAGCCCGCTCACAGTGGTTGCGTCCCTTTACCGTCCGCACTACTATGTTTTAAGCTTATCAAAGCAGTAATTTCATTGACTCTCTGGTTTGGAGCTCGTCAGGTAAGTGGGGCCATTCTTTAAAATGTAGATTAGTTGACGACGACGACGACGATTTTCATCGTGTCAATTTATAGTTAATTCCGGTCTAAGGTGACCAGACGTTTCGGGGGCGAAAGCGGGACACGTGCCGATGATGGTGTCGTCACCGTCAAAGAACGCCAAAAAAAGTGATTTTTAAAGACATTTGATGGACTTTCCAGAGAGCCAGAAAGCGGGACATTGGGCTCTCCGCCCGATGAGCAGGCGGGACACGAGGTCAAAAGCGGGACTGTCCCGCCTAAAGCGGGACGTCTGGTCACCTTATTCCGGTCAGAGCAAATTGCAAATAAATAAGGGTATTTTTTAAAAAAAGATGTAGCAAGTAAGGTGTCTCCCTGAAAATAAGCAGCAGACAGGACACTGAACATACTACTAATAAAAAAAAGTGTCAGAGTGAAGGGGGGTGTGATTGGTGTTTCACGCCAAGCCAGCAACAAAGGCTATATCACGCGAAGGCAGCCAGCCCTATGAACAGATGCTACTTGCACAGAAAGAACAGCGTGCCCCAGAGGAGAGCTGAACCCACCAAAGCCAACCTTCAGTGTATTGGTGACAGGCGGTAACCGTTACGCCACCGGACTTCCTCTTTCTTTGTTTTTTCTTTTGTGCTTACACAATTACACGTTGACCTGCTACAATCTCCTTATTATTTTAATTTATACCCTTTGGCAATCCTTCATACTAAAATTATTTATGCCTACTGCCTGTATTATTTTAAAACAGTGTTATCACGTGCGTATAAGGCTCAGATGTTATCTCTTTGACAGATTAACTTATTGCAGTCACTGCTTTTCATGATGTTCACCATGTGACGTCGAGGCTATGGAACGTTTTACTAAAACTGTCAATAGAGCATCTCCAGCTACACATACCCGTGTTGTTTTTATACAAATAATTCTTTCAGTTCCGTATCATCGGGTGGACAGCAGAAAACATTATGTTTACTTCTCTGTAATCGATTCTGTTCTGTTGACAAGTTTGAAAATAAGGGCGTTTGTTATGCAGAAGGCTTCCAAGAGGGCATCGCTGCAAAAGCCTGGCCAGTCATCGTAGAGCAACCTTGTCATCGTTATCGACTTAGGTGAGCAGAAATATTTGATAATGTCGAGAGTCTCTCTGTTGGTAATGTTAAACGTCTTCGTTAGGAATATGAAGATGCCTTTAGGTCTTTGTTGTGCTAGGTACATTTCTCTAAGTCCTGCCTCTCATCAAATGTCCACAATGCTCTGCTGTGATTTTTCTTCTGAGGCAGGGATACGTTTATTCAGGAGGAACCAGCTACTGATAGGAGTTATATCCCTTTGTAGTGTCCACAGTCTGCTTTTCTCTCTTTGTTTTTGTAAAGTGAAGCGATTACAGTATCATGGAGCATCAGATAGCATTGGCCTCCAGTCCACGCTTAGCACTGGGGAACCCAAAGTTTGCAATTGTTTTGCAGACAATACCGAGTCTTCACCCTCGTCTAAAGATTTTTTACACAAACTTCTAGATATCAGCAGCGACTGGCAGATTATTAAACTCTAAATACGAGTGCCTATAACTAGTATTTTAAGAAAACTGTCAAAGTGTTTAACAAGTACCAACAACTGATTCTGGAAAGTGCTGTATAGAAAGTTTGTCACGCCTTCTCAGCATGTTCCTAGCTAAACTCTTCTAAGCCATATTTTAATGTATAGCAAGCACAAAAACTATTTAGAAAAAAAGGCACAATTTTTCGAATGTAGATCGTTGATAATTTTGCGATATTGTCATATCACACACACACACACACACACACACATATAAACAAACAAATGGAAGAATTTTTTAGAAATAATTACTAGGAAACCGGTACTTCTGTTTACGATGTATTTTCAAAACGTTTGTTTAATATATATTTATTCTAAACTACTCTCTTTGATAATTCTCCTGTTAAACATTTGCTGTGTTTCTGCAACGAGAGCTAGTCACACACACACCCGCACCCACACACACACAATCCAAACTTTTATCTTTAAAACAGAACTTTTGCTTAGAAAGGCTTGCATATTTTTGGATTTCAAAATTTGCCATTTAATTTATATTTTTTGTCGGAAAATTTACGCCGAGATCAGTAACACACTTTATTATTTTTATTAGGTTTATTGCTTCTATTGACTGAAATCTTTTTGCTTACATTGATTAAGATGATAGTATATTACTCATTAAGCAACGGTCATGTGGCCCATCACCAGATGTGTTAAGACATCAGTGAAATAGCATTCACAGGCTTCTGTCCGTGCATTGTCATTTTTCCTCAACGGAAGTGAATGTGATTGCGTCTATAGTTCTCCTATTGTCTACTTCATGGATATCTCTGAGAATAGCTCATCACTAGAACAGAGAAATATTACTACAGAATCATCTAGTGTAGACATTCATTTGCACGATGCCGCAAGGACAGATACACAGCAGATAGTAGAAACAGTTTGTTTTGCTGGCCTGACAACACTATCTTGTGTTCTGGGTATTCCAGCCAATGTCATCAACTGTCTGGTGTTCTGTCGCCAGGGACTACAGGACAGAATGAACTTGTGTCTCTTCTCTCTGGCGCTGGCGGACTGTCTATACTTGCTGTGCGCCCTCACCATGCAGTCCACATCTTCATTCATCAAGTTGTATGACACAACTGTAGGGGAGCAATACCGAGTGAAGACTGCGGCTGTTATAGGAGGATTTTTTGTTGCTATACGAGCGACCTCTGGGTTTATTACCACCATAATAGCGGTGGAGAGATGCGCATGCGTTGTCTTTCCTTTAAAAGCTACAACATTATTACAAACAAGAACCATGGGTGCTCTAGTGTGTTTTAGTTTTATAATCTTTCAGTTTTGTACTCCTGTTTATGCTTTGTCTCTGGGTGCTGAATACAATACAATCAACAAGAAATGGTTGCAGGTTTCTACACGGTTTTATAGACAGTTTCCGATGCTGGTCGATGTATTGGGAAATATTGTAGTGGAGACAGGTGTCAGGATAGTTAGCTTTGTGATAGTTTGTGTCAGCACCACAGTGACAGTGCACAAACTAAAAGCAGCCGCTGCATGGCGACAGAAGACGACTTTGGCATCCGGCAACATCAGCAGCCAGCAGATGGCTCTCACCTCCACGTTAGTCGTCGTCTGCGTCATCTACATCGTCACCTCGGTCCCGGTGGTCACGTGGCGTATCGTAGCCGCGTTTCTGCCAAACCCCTTTGCTACTCCTCAGTTTTTCACCACGTACACGATAGTGAGTTCTGTTATTCAATCCTTTCCACAAATCAACAGCTGTCTGCATAGTTTTGTCTTTTACTTTCGTTCTATACGTTTTCGTGAGACATTACAAAGTATTGTTTTTCGTGATAAAAATTAATCACTTTGTAAAACGAGTCTTCCAAATACTATTGCATTTATATAAGTATGGAATAACGCACTTACTCTATAAGGACCGACACTAGCTTGAAATAGAAGGTCAACTGGTTTGGCATGTGACATGTAGTAATGTGCTCTGTGACATCTAAGCAGGGTTAGGAAACGCCAGTCTCCACACATACACATGTACATGTAATAAGTTAATTTGACCAGAAAAGCACTTTTGTTACAATTTCATTTGAATTGTACGCACTAACGAAAGTTTAGATGAGTAACACGCGTGTAAAATCTTGGTACCAGACTTAACATATATGATTCATTTAATGAGTTGAAATCAGCATTGGTGCTTTTCTTTATAGACCATCTTGAAGTGTTTGAAATCGAACATTTGAGAGTGGGGAATCATCCATTTATCAATTGACTCTAAACTTAAGATATTTTCCCAAATAACAGCAAATTGTAGCAGTTAAAAGCAGCATGTAGTCAACATGAAGCAAGAAAAGCGTTAGACACACATTACAATAGTATAGAGATATTACTAAAGGATATTCTACCATTCTGGCCTGTGGACACAGCATTCATCAAGAAATTAGTGAAATAATACAGTCTCAGGTGATGTACATAAATATAAATATACATATAAATAATGTGCATGTAGCACAACAGAGTTTTTAAAAAAGAGCTTCCCTAGGCAGGACCGAGAGGAAACATTGTTCCACAAGAGTGTTGACAAAAATTATAACATATTTCCTAAAGTGGGTGAAGGATTTAGGAATCAGCTGTAGTTACCAGCCTTAGCATTTAGGGGGTGTTTCAAGACATTACTTTTACCCTAAATTTTAGTTTTTAACCATTTTGAGATTATGGCATCGTATGAATGTTCAACATGTTTTATATCTTCTTTCGAGGTTGTGTTTCATAAATCCATCTGGAAATGTATATTTTGTTACTAAGTACCGTGCCTTTTTTCATAATTACTTTTGTTAAAAAAACAAATTATCTAAAATATAGAATCTTTGAAACATAGCAACACAGACTTTTACAAAACTGACTGACATCTTAGGCCGCCAGGAAAAGTCAATCACCTATCAAAGTCAAGTCCAACAGTCTCCATCGCTGTGATTCCCGCTCTTTTGTAGACAAGACGAAGATTCGGAAACTCCTAATACAGACTGTGTGTAAACACACTTTGCGTTTATTTACCTCATCACAACTCACTATCGCCATAGTTGGCCACACGAACATACTTCGGAAATATCGGGTGTCCCACATCCAGTTGTGCCTGGATTTCAGGTGTAAACAAATGTCGACTTGAACTCACAGCTCGGTAAAGAATACTTTGTTTCTGAAACATGAAACATGTTAAATGCATTTTCGCCTGTCAGACGCTTATTTCTTCTCAAAAACCCAACCTTCGAAAAGAGAAAAATATCCTCATTCTTAGATCGTTTTAGCAGAAAAAGATGTTAGAGGGAAACTAATTTTCCTAATTCACCATCGCTCGTGTGAGAAGACATAATCAAGACTAGATGTGAAGGTGTACATATTTCAGTAAATTTGAAATGCTTCTTATTTAATAACAAAACAGGGTTTTACATCGGTATTGTCAGAAGTCGTTTGTATTTTCACATTGAATCATACTATTATTTTATGCACGTAATGCAAATGTTTTCTTCAATGTTCAAATTTCGCTTTAACTGCCAAAACATTTAAAGTCGATAGCTGTGATGGTGATCTGATGTTGTAGATGATTCTCTATCAGGGAGAAAAAGTTGATTATCGGCTTACCTGAGCTTGAAAATACATGGAGGTTAGACAATTTTTTGCAATTTAAGAATTGATCTTTTTAGCTTACATATCGTGATTCTGATAGAAAAAATAAAGTGAAGACCCAGGTAGCCAGACGCACAATAAAAGCAAATGTTTATCTTTTTGAGATACGGCAATGGATGCAATCTCAATTTTCTGTGTTCTTTCAATAAGACGACCATAAACGCACAATTATAAAGTTTTCATCTCCGTTTTTGCATGTTTGTTTTTTTAATTATCTTTTTCTGAGGTATATTTCTATTTATGTTTGTTAAGGCCGCGCAAGTTTCCTGTATAAAAATACTAATTTTTGGATTGAGCGAATGAGCGAAAAAGCCTTTACCTGAAATATAAAAGCAAGAAAAATTGTTTCCACACTAATCAGTAAATCGTCATTTTTATTGTATGCACTCTATATAAGAACAGATTTATAAACTGTCCGAAACCTGCTTGCTACAACTCTTGGATGTGAATGTCAGGGTTAGTACCCTGTAAATGCCAGCATTTTTGTGTAATTGTCTTCCAAGCCATGAATACCCTGATTACAGGGACTGTAGCAGGTGAAGTCTCTGTGTCCTCCGACGAAGCCACTACAAGTGTTCCTGGTGTTATTAGCAAAGATACCCGCCAGTTGATAGAAACTATTTGTTTCTCGGGTGTGACAACACTCTTATGTCTTGTCGGTATCCCAGGCAACGCCATCAACTGCACAGTCTTCAGTCGTCAGGGACTGAAAGACCGCATGAACCTGTGTTTGTTTTCTTTAGCACTGGTCGACCTCTGTTACCTTCTGTGCGCTTTTTTGATGTATTCTCTCCCTTCATTTGTCAAATTATCTAACGAGCTTGTAGGAGATGAATTTCATTTAAAGAACGTCATTGCCTTGGTTGGGGTGTCTAATGGTTTTCGGTCGACGTCCAGCTTCGTTAACATGCTCATAGCCGTGGAAAGGTGTGTTTGTGTAGTTATTCCATTCCGTGCTTCAACGCTAATAAAAACCAGGACCATCGGTATGTTAATCGTTATCGCTTTATTGTTTTTTCAAAGTTGGTATCTTCCGTATTCATTCATGCATGTCCCTACTTTAGTTCAAACGGAGAAAGGTCCGCATTGGACTTTAGTCCCAACACAACTTTATTACGATACGGAATTAATTGCGGGGACTTTCGGAAACATTGTGTTGGGAACTGCAGTACCTATAACAAACTTCGTGATAGTATCGACATCAACAGTCATTACCACCATAAAGCTCAGGGAAGCGATGACATGGCGACAAAACACCAGCTCCACAAATAGTGGCGGGCAGGACCGCCAGGTGGCGCTGACCAAGATGCTGGTAATTGTATCATGTATTTATATAATAACCATGATTCCCTTTGTTGCAAATGAAGCTAGTTTCTGGATCGTTAAAGGATGCTTGAAGGCTGATCGATGCTACAACCTCGTCATGACAACGAACGCTGTTGTAGAAACGTGTCTTCAAATAAACGGTTCTGTTCACATATTTGTTTACTACTTCCGCTCCTCGCGATACAGAAAGGTTTTCCAAAGTGTTTTATGTGACACAAGAGATTGACAAACAAATCATCAGCAAATAGAAGCTGCAAGATAGTTCTTCTTTATCTTGTCATCATCAGAAACATGACTGAGTGAAATCTTAGATGTTAAGTAACGGCGAGCTGAGTAAGTTAGTGGAGCCTGAAATACGGAGAGATGCTGAACGATGACAAGTATTGCGTTTTCCTCAAATTTTTGTTATATTCTTTCTTTCTTAAAAAATGAATGATATAATATATTTTTTTCACGGGTTAAGCAGTCTTCAGTATTCATTGAATGTTTTTCTCAGGAAATAAGTCCATTCAAATTTATATTAATTTTTGAGAACTCTAATTATTTCAAAGTGTCATTGGCTAGATAGTCGAGGCCGTTCCTTTACATCACAAGTTATCATATTAAGTCATGTAGGAGTGTAACTTTTTTACTCATTGTAAATATGTTGTTGTATGCACAGTGAGTCACACTTGGTCAGTCGTGGCGACAGTCGTCGGTTGGGTTTCATTTTTAAACTTTTTACTGTTATCTTGTGCCCTTTTAACCATTCGGTGGACTGCAAAAGCAAATTTGTGAAAAATGGTCCTTTGAATTTTAGTTAGTCTAAGCTTCTAAGTCTAGTCTCTAGAATACAGGTAGTAAGTACCAATAATTTCTATCGAGGTGTATTTTCAATAGTAAAATATAAAGGAATGGCTGGTATTCAGAAAACTGGCGTCTTAGCGGAAAAACAAGGTCTTCGATACCTGAGTGGCTAGTCGACCCAAATGTCAGTGTGCCATAAAGTGTTGGAAAAGGTAATTACAAATAATGAAATAGTAATGAAATAGTAGCTACGTAATAAATATTATATGCACTAGTACTTTTGTGATTTACAACAGAGCTTTCATTTCTCTGCACCAAAGAACAGAATAACGAAATCGAGTAGGAAATTCATTACTCTGCTCTTTGTCTTTGACTGGTCATCGCTACAATGCTACTCAGATATAAAATCACATTCTGATGATTTAAATTATTCCAACTTCTTACCAGTTTGATAAAGATATTGCATAACCTAGTTGTGTCCACAGACCGCGAAAGGGAAGCCGACAAAGTCTAAAGTGTAAAAATTAATCAATTGTCACATTCAATAAATATCGGTAACCCATGCACCTCAGAGTTACCAGCCATTACCTGGGTGGAGTTCAGCGACAAATTATTTGTGATTAACATCATACAACTCGCTGTCACGAGGTCTTTCGCTCTCCGTAGTCACGCCGGCTACTAGGCGCTCACAAGCAGGGGAAGTATCATAAAATCCATCGCTCCGTGAAAATAAATTAATACATAAGGGAGGAAACTCCTTGCGCTCTAAGGAATTGTTCCACCATAGACTACTTCCCTTTAACAGCTTATAAAAAAAAATAAAGTAGACAAATCAGGTATTTCCTTATGTTTGAAAGAAGGCAAACGTATCAGCTGACCAAGCGTTATGTTAAACTCGGCTGCTGGTTAGTCCACTCCACATGGTTTTGTCCCAGGCCAATGAAAATAAGAAGAAAACAGTAATATTTAAATTCTAATATCTGTTCTAATGAAATATATGTTAGTTTGGCACTTTATTTTTGTATAGGTTGTGTACACAATCTTTGCTACTTTTAAACTCTTGAACTAATTCCCGATTAGGAAATTCTCTGTCTCATACAGTCACAATACCTTATTTGATTTTACTGGAACAGAAAACTTATATATCGTCCTATTAACGGATACCTTGTCACTTAAATGGCAAGTAAATAATGTGTCGGTGCAGTTTCTGCTATCAATCTCTCTTTTGTGAATTCCAGTTCCAGCTTTAAACTAAAAATTTTAGCTTACTAAGTAAATACTGGGCGATGCCTTTTTATTTATCTCGTCCTAAAACTTATCCCCACAAGTGTGTCTTTGTGTTGTTTTGCGCAAATACGGAAACTTGGATGTGCAAATAATCGCAGAAAATTATTTCCGAACCCATATTTACTTTATTTCTTTGCAAAAAGTCATATAAACACTTTTGTACAAATAATCACATAAGCATTTCTGCTCAGAACAAATTACATTTGATAAATTGCTTTACAGTAAATAATAAAATAATTTTTAAAATCTTTTCTACTTACTTTTCCATTTATTTTCATTTTCTCTTCTTTCAGACTAGCGATACCTTTTTGCCTAAAACTCAGTTTGCACTCTGTTAACATCTAGTGTATATATATATATACTGCTTTATAAATAAATTTAAAGACATGAAACTAAAGTCTTTTACAAAGATTTAAACCGGGACGAATGGTGTAAATTTTAGTTGTACTGAAAGTTTTTAAATGATCGCTAGCGTTGATCATGAATAACACTGAGACATTTACAGAAACTAGTCAAGTAAATAACTCACTCACATACTGCAGGTTTCAAATTGATATTACTAAGGAAACCTTGAAGTCGATAGAAACATTTTGCTTTGGTACAGTCAGCACGCTGCTGTGTCTGTTTGGAATCCCAGCAAACTTCATCAACTGCCATGTGTTTTATCGCCAGGGACTGAAGGAGGGAATCAACCTTTGCTTGTTTTCACTATCTTTAGCTGATAGTTTGTATTTAATATGTATGTTCGCGATGTATTCGGTCAGTTCATTTATCCGAATGTGTGGAGCTGTTCTCGGTGAACAATATCGTCTGAAAACCGTGGTTTCGCTGGTCGGTATATCCAATGGTTTCCGACTGACTTCCAGTTTCATCACCATGGTGATCGCAGTGGAGAGATGCCTGGGTGTTGTTTTTCCGCTCCATGCTAATGTTTTCTTAAAAACCAGATACGCACGCATTCTGATAATTCTTTCTTTTGTGTTATTCCAGATTTGTTATATTCTTTATCCATTTATGCATCGCCCAACTTTAATTCAAATAGAAGGAGAACAACAATGGACATTAACTCCTACACAGTTATTTCAGGAGACAAAAGTAGTTGTGGGTATCATTGGAAACACTTTGTTGGGACTAGGAGTGCCTGTAGCTAATTATATAATCGTTCTGTCCTCAACACTAATTACTGTTATAAAACTAAGATCCGCAGACGCTTGGCGGAAGAGCACAAGTTCCACCTGTACCACCAATGGCAACCAGCAGGTGGCTGTCACCAAGATGTTGGTTGTCTCCTCGTGGATATACGTTGTGACTACAATGCCTTTTGTGTGTAAAGAAGCCATGTTCTGGTTAGCTAACGACTGCTTGACTAGTAATGGCGCCTTTGCCCTCGTTATGATGATCAATGCGATGGTGGAGTCGTGCCAGCAAATCAACAGTTCTGTTCACATATTCGTCTACTTCTTCCGCTCTTCACGCTACAGAAAGGTGATCAAGAGTGGCCTTTGTGTACTTTGCAATCGGTCCAGGAACAGTAACTGTATAGAGAAATAGCCATTCTTGTTAAAGCTGTGTGCTTCATTGTATTTTTGTGCTTTCTTATTCACTATGGTGCTTCCTCAACAACGTGTGTTATTAGTACTACTTTCCTGTCGATTGTAGTGTTTTATTTTTCTATCATCTCCTACCTTAGAATAACAGAAAATTAAAAAAAATCCGTAACCTAATGATATTAAATAGGACTTTTCTTTAAAAAAAAATCAGGATAAATCACTAGTTTGCTGGGTAAAGCTTCAGAACTATGTAAATTGTAGGACTTTGTTTACCAATTTTCTCATCGATATTTCTTAAGGACTAAGTTAGCCTCGACGTAGAAATTTTACAAAATAAAGCAAACTTACTGTTTTCTTGGCTTTGCAGACCGACTAGGGTGTAACTTTTCCAGTTAAAAACACTAGAGAAGCCTGAGTCATTTTATTTATTTCTTTTTGAGCGTTACATTTGTCACTTAATGTAAATTATAAGCTGTGGGGTATTCGATAAGTAGTGTTTTAAATTTAAGCTAAGTAATTTCAATGTTAAAGTCTTGTCACTTGTAAAATAAACGTGGAAACGGAAGGCACAGCGGGAAGTGTCCCGTAAGTTCTCAAAAACCATGATAAAAAAATATAACAAGCCAGTATAGCAATCAACATTTCACGACAAATTTCATTAAATAAAAAGAAGATTAACATTATAAAGCAAGAATAAAGAGCGCTAAAAGATTAAGAAAGAGCCAGACAACGCTAGTTGCAAGAGTTCAGGTCAACAAAAGCATGTATCAACATCAAACAAAACATCAAAGACTATGAGAGAGGTATCTTTACCAGTGTACAATGACATTTTTCAAGTCAATCGGCAGATAACAAGGCAAGGTAACTGATTATGTAAAAACTAGATTTGACTATTACTATTGTCCCCGTCGTTCACAAACATGTATCCCTGTTAGGCAATCTTAGAAACTCACTCTGTTTTACCTATGTACACTCCTTACGGCGTCTGGCAGTCTGCGACACAGTAAATTTCCGATGATCTTTGTAAAGATAATAGTCAATAAAGTCTCACAATTGTGATAGCAGTATAACCCAAAGAGAGATTCATACGATGAAAGTACAGGCTAGAAGGAAGGCAAACCTCACACGCTTGCGGCCAGGGCGACCCTAGAATTGATATAAGCAAAGATATAGGACGATAGGTGGAGATATAGATATCTCCTAAAATACAGGATGTTCCTTATTATTCCAGATTATGATAGCAGCCCACACATCAGCAGTAGTTTTCAGGAATTCTTCGCCCGGTGTGACACAGATAATAAATTTAAGAATAGGATTAAATATAATATAGTTGTGTTACAAATCAATGTTTACAGTTTAAGTATACTCACATATAGTCTTCACACAAACCTTAACAATGAGCTTTTTTTTTACAATAGTGCCGTCACTGAAATATAATCACAAATACGCTAATTTTTTAAACGTCTATGAAAACATTCTTTAGAGACAGTTCGATTCGATAATTTCTAATTAGCTCTTCTCTCTCTGATAGCGATACAATTAAGATTATTTGGGAGAAACGTTAAACACATACACAGAAGAAAGAACTAGAATGGTAGTCCTAATCTAAGAGTGTCTCTCACACCACAAACTCAGATAAAGTTGGAGTTACACTTTCTTGTTTAGTCTTCCTGATAGAAGGAGGCTACTGCCTCGGGGGTGAGGGTCCGTACGTGCCCACTAACGATGTATGTCTGTTGTCGAAATGTGCTGCAACATCTTTTTGTCCACTTGTTTGTAAGCAAGTAAAAAGTCACATTTGAACACCAGAAGGGCTTAGTATGTTAAACAGAGACAGTATGATGTGATAAGCTTGCTTAGAGAAAGTGCACAAACGAGTTCGAGATTCGATAACATTATTTATTCCTTTTTCTATAATATGTCATGATTTTTTTAACAATTCCACTGTTCGCAAATGCCTTAATTTTTCATTATCTGTAGACTTTGACATATACTAGTTATTCCAAAGGTGAAAAAGGAAAGTAAAAAACTAAATTAAAAATTCATATGAACGTACCTTTGCCAAATTTAAGAGATAACTTAGAAACTAAAGTACATTGTGGGAAAAAGTATAGCTCTGACAAAACAATCTGATATTGGAGTATGATATTCACCCGGAACACAACATTTAGAAAGAGCGTCGATTGTTTACGGAAAAAATCAGTTGTTATCAACATGGCGTGAGTAAAATTAAGGAAAACTGTTTCCCTGTTTTCATGTTTATGTTCATCGTGCAAATATTTATCACTGAAGTCGAAGGTAGTTGGTAGCTGATCGTTATCATTAACGACGAAGCCAGACGAAGGAACACCTACCTACCACAGTCACCGTGTTGACGGATGTCTCCAGTAAGATCTGAAATTTTGAAATAGTCATAGTAGCTAGGTAACTGGCGGTGATAGTTGAAATAAACGAAAATCATGGCACTTGAGATAAAATGATATAAATGAATAGCAGCCAGAATAGAAGAATGAAAAACACAAAATCTGTAAATATTTCTTAAATCGGCCTTACTGGAATCAATATTTCCCAAAACTTGTGGATAAACTCTTGATTTTTGTAGCTGCCAGTTCATTGTGACAGAACAACCGGCGCAGCGCTGATCGAAATCGCGAAGAACGACCGTAGTAAACAAAGATGTGGACAGAAGCATTGATCTGATGACATGTCTCTACGATAGCGTTTGTGGACATAAGCAGGTTGAAGCATCGCTCAGTGTTTAAACAATCTTTAGCAAACCAGAAGCTGATTGCCTTCGCTACAAACGGCGCCATTGTAATGACGTAGACGCACGAGACCATCACGAGCATTTTGGTCAGCGCCACCTGCCGGCTGTGACAGTCAACAGAACTTGCGGCGATTTGTACTCGCCACGCCATCAAAGCTCTCAACTTTGCGACCGTTACTGCCGTTGCCCCTGATACTATTATAAATGAAGCTAGCGGTATTATTGTTTGTATTACTGTGTTACCTAAATAACCCACGACTTCGCTTGATTCTCTAAAAAACTGAGTTGGGAGGAACACCCACTCTGCACCTCCTTCTGTTTCTATAAAAGTCGGAGAGAACATTAGCGAAAAAGGAATACAACAACTTTGGAAGACTAAAAAGCACGAGACAATCAAGATGGCCATAGTTCTAGTTTTGATGAGGGTGGAAGCCTGAAGAGGTAACACAACACACGCGCACCTCTCTACCGCGATCACTGTATTTATGAACCCGGATGTAGATCTCAAACTTTCCGCAACACTGACCAAGACAGTAACTGTTTTCAAGTGGTACTCCTCACCAACAAGATGATTGTGAAACTGGACAAAGGAACTTACAGAGTACATCGCGAACATGCACGACAAGTAAAAGCCGTCGACGAGACCGAGAGCAAAGAGACACACGTTCATGCGGTCCTTGAGGCCCTGGCGCATGAACACGAGGCAGTTGATGAGGCTGGCAGGGATGCCGACCACACACAGGCAGGTCGTCAGACCGGCAAAACAAATTGTTTCTATCAGCTCTCGTGTCTCCTTGCTAACAATCGTCTCCAAGGTGTTTGATGAAAGAGAACTGTCATACAATGTTACTAGTGTTGTTGTCAACAACTGCGACACCGATATATTCGACATGGCTGGCGTGGGCATACGACGAAATGCAAACATGCCATGTACAGGGCTATGTATATTTTCCTGAACCCTATTCGTCAAATATTTTATTACATAGATTTTTTCACCGTGAGTTTCAAAAAAAAGGAAACCAAATATATTACAAATTATTTTTTTCTAAATTAGTAAATCTGAAAAACGAAAAACTAATCTTTGCTACTATTAACAGAAGAACTGCATGTGCCGCATCAAACCCTCACAACATTACAAAAAGTAAGACCAAAAAAAAAATAAAAAAAATCGAGATTTATCAGTACACAAAATAAATTCAAGAACTCAATATTAGAAAAAAATTTTGAAACAATTTCCTTTAATTATACTGTACGTATGTTGGCTTTGTCGTTATTTTTGAGTCAATAGTGAAATGAATGTGCATATACACACTCACGTAAAAAAAACCACACCCACAAGGAAGGAAGGACGTGATAATTTCTCAAGCAAAATTATGTATGACTAAGAGTGAATGAGTGAAATGTTAAATTCTGTCACGTTGAGCATTTTCTTGTTTTTCTGTCGTTTCTTCAGCATACAACTGATAACGGATTAATTACAGATGTTTAGCGATCGTCGAGCTGCAGAAAGATTCTTATTTTTTTAGACTGGTTTTTTTTCACCTTCTTATGTGCTTTTATTTTCATTCCATCGATATGTCCTGTCGAGTCCATGCATAATTTCAGCTTCTCTAAACCTGCAGACTACAGCTATATAAACTGGTTTTATTTCCTGTAGCCTACATCTACATTTACAGTTTATCTACCTACCGCCCAGGCTAGGGATTTAATGGGCAGTGGAGTGTAGCAATCATATGTTTAGCTCAACATCTTGACCACAGCACGGAGGACTCCAGATTCTTGTAAATGAGAAAAAGCACTCAATGTCCCAGACACTGAGAGCTGCTGTCTTGAATTGTAAGGCGTTCAAGTATTATATTGTAGTCTTTTATAGTACTTTGTACGTTTGTATCTATATCTAAGCTCGATGAAGGGTGTTCATAATTATTTTGATTTAAGAGAAAACACAAGCACCTAAAGTGTGTCATCGAGTAATTATATGTGCTGACATTGATAATTTTGTTGGCATACTACTCCAGAACATCAGGTGAGGTGACCCTATGGCAGTGAGTGTAAATGGCGGAGACTCGTTGCAACATTCGCATTAAGTGAAGTGCATCAGACTCTGCACCGGGGTCTGTATTTAGACTGTCCTACTCCTTACCCTTCTCTTTCTGCCTCTATTCTTCTATCTCTTTCCATGAGTCTGTATGCCCCTATATACGTCCGCGCTCCTCCTTTTTTCACAGGGTGCTGCCGTTAGTAAAGTGAAAAATAAATGACATCAAAACCATTGACACAATTTGTTGTGATCTATTTTATTTTGAACCATTTTTATTTTAAATAAATTACATAAAGGGATAACATGCATATTACAATAAACGTGCTTGACATAAAATTCTATACAATAATTCAACAACAGCAAAATCACTGCGTTACTGCCTCAACTGTCCACATTTTAACATATTAGCCATTGGAAGAGGTGTGCAGGACCGAAAAAAATAGAACAAACCTTGCAAGAAGTTCTCAACTCGTATCTACGATTATAATCTCTAGAAGAAGAGATGATAGAGAAAACAGTACAAAGCTGTTCAATCTGACAAAGATAAATACTTTCCTTCACGTGACTAACACTCGCTCACACACGATGAGAACGGAGCCCACGTCTCTATTGACGACTAGAGGTCGCTGGTGTGTAGTGATGACTATGTCCTTCAGACTCGTCATTGCGGGACACACCTCTTTCTTTTTGTGAAAATTACAAATGATTTAAAAACCAGACTATGACAGCCTAAGCCCTCACAAAAAAAAAAAATCCTCAAATCCATGCGTTTATCAAACAACGACGTTTGTGTACTTTTTGTCTGTTAATGTTTTCATCAATAATATAATCTCGTAATAATAAGCAAAACACACAAAACATGCATTGTGATAAGACATTTTCCTAGCACTCGCATATTTTCTTAGACAAACGTTTACTTATATTAGGAATATACGCACCATACACATGCCGATATTAAGACCATAAATATCTCCAAAAACCCGTTAAAATATAATCAACACTTATTCCAGGATATAAGAGAAAGAAATAAACAAACATGCGTAGATCGGGGTAAAACAATCGTTGTATTATCTTTTCTTAGATTTTCTTTGGGTCATGATTGAACCTAATTAAAGACCTCTCTCTTGTTTGACGAATCTGTGCTTCATACACACGAGGTCGAGTCTTGTCCTGGAGACAACAACACCACACATGCAATAAATTTTTAAAATGCGCGAAACTATGAATATTCAATGCGGTGGCGTCGTGTATGTGTAAATAACAAGCTTATATGATTTCCTTTGGGATTTGCATAATAGAATTACTCATACTATTTTTATAGATATATACCCGGTAAACACCTCGAGCAATTTTTTTTTAAATCTCTGTTTAAGGGAAGACTAAGAACAGTTTACATTACACCTTTAAAGCTACAAAACCTTGTTGCCTGCAAGCACCTTGTCTTTAAACTCACAGACTAACATGTGCAGTACCACTCGATATCGCGAGGAACGGAAGTAATAAATGAAGAAATGACTGGAACTATTTACCTCGACAATCGTGTTTATAATTGTAATAATATTTAATGTATGGCCGGAACAATTCCGTGTCATGGAAAGGCAGCCACTGACAAATGGTCCATCTAAGTGTGTCAGTATGAATGGCAGCAAGGTGAGGACATAAACACAGGAGACCATTACAAGCATGACAGTGAGTGCCCCCTGCTGGCTGTGACTGTTACTAGTCTGCCCTCGCCAATGCATAGCTGCTCTAAGCTTTATGACGGTGATGACAGTTGCGATGGAGACAATAAAACAAGAAACAAAAAGAATTAGTGAACCCGAAAAAGAATTTAAAGTAACGAAGTGGACTGAAAAATTTTCTTCAAATACATTAGTTGTCTCCATGGTCCACAAAGTACAATTATCTTGACTGCTTCTAACAGCGTGAAACGATAGGGAATGCAACAAGAAATTAAACAGCAGTAACAATGCACATAATGAAAGCATCATAGCCATGGTGCTACCGCGCATGAGTGTCGCTATCCGGTGAGGAAATAAAACACAAAGACACCTTTCTACCGCGATCACCGCTGTGATGACACTCGAGGTGGATCTGAGGGTAAGGAAAATGCCATTTAAAACAGGAGATGTCATATTGACAAATTCAATAAATAAATCCTCATCACGAAATCGAATGAACGACGGCAGTGAGTATATGGAGAAAGCATTCAAAAGAAACAAGCAGTCAACTAGCGCCAGAGAGAAAAGACAGACGTTCATGCGGTCTTGAAGTCCTTGTCGCCAGAAGACAACACAGTTGATGATGTTTGTTGGGATTCCTATTGAACACAGCATTGTTGTCCCAAGACAGTATAAAAATGTCTCCACTGCGGTACGAAGGTCGGGGAATGTTACATTACACAGAGGTCCACTAGCAGTAACATCTGTGAAGTTGACTGAACCATTCATGGTCAGGAAAGGTTGACCAACGCCATATGTAAGATGAAACGACGACATGAACAAACCATCGTAACTATTGTTGAGGCAGTTCAAGTCTTTAGTGAGTTTAATTTAGGCTTTCGTTTAATTCTGATCTTTAATGTAAGAGCTATTTTATGGAGGTAGCTTCCATTAACTTCATTTAATTTTTGCATTTGTTTTGATTTTTTAGAAGTCAAAGTAAAGATAAAAACATGTGTAAGTTCTGTGCGTGAGTGTTCGCGCGTCGTGGCTTGAGTAATCAAATGAACATAAAAAAATATTGGATGTTAGGTAAACATTCTAGATATATATGTAATGGAAAAGGTCAGATGTGTTAGGGATTGTGCTCGCTCGTGTTTATTTAGAATAGGAAAATATGTCTTTTTAAAACTGCGAAGCCTTAAAAAATATACCTTTATTTATAAAGGCAAAAAGAAGATAATTTCTTAGAATTTTCCAGCCGTATTCAGATTTTCTGAATTTGTTTTAATGCGTAGTTTTGTTTAAATACAAAAACTGACTACTCTGTAGATATATATTAAAAAAGAGAAGAGTCAGACAATCAGGAGACGTTTGTTTACTTGGCAAAAGATACATATCTTTCTTTGAACGATTTCAAACAGAAAATATACTCTAATGGTTGCATTGCTTAAGGCTTTGTACAGTGCCACACCCATAAAATACCACAAACCTTTTCTGACAAAAATTAAACGGTGCAGGTTAGTCTTGTGGCCATGTGACCTGAAATGGCATCATCAGCTCTTCCGTCGGGGAACACGGGAGGTTGGTCAACACTGATATACAAATAAAAAAAAACCAAGACTTTGAATGGTCGTTCCGAGTATGACTTCTTACTGCTGCTGACCTAACATACGCTGCGTCTGTCCCATTGTTCCCTCAAAGAGCATAGCTGGTCATCCAATGGTATTCTTAGATACCGTGTGATGATGTTCTTGACTTATCGAGGTATCTGATTACTTGTGTTTGACGATGGTGTTAATACCATGATGGTAAACCAGTTGATAAATAGTATTCCTGTTGCCCTTTCTCCCGAATTCTACCGCACTTTCTCGTCATCTCGCTCGAGCTCTCTAAAAACGTTCGCCTTTCTCCAGAATTCTCACGATATTACTATGAAACAAGCAATCTCTCGCTCTCTCTATCCCTCTTTCGAATACTCTCAAAAACTCTCGGTCTTTCTCCCGAATTTTCGTATATCACGTTGTCACTAGCTTTATTTAGCACTCTCTCGTCCTTTCTCGCAAATTCTTATGAATTTTAATATTCATTAGACACAACAAAAGTCGTTTACTTCAAGTGTAACATGTATTTTATTCATTTACACTAGAGTAAGATATTCATGCACGTGCTAAGAGGTTTACTTAATATGTTTACAGAATAAGAACTATATAGTAACAGTAGCAGTCTACTTGTGTATTAGAAACCTCTTTTACCTTTCACAGTGCTAATGTTGCTATTTCAACACCAACGACAGCAAACCTTGATCAGTGAGTTTACTGAGTACATAGAAACTGAAAATAGTTTAAATAAGGGTCAGGACTTGATGTGTCTTTACGAGAACTTTAGTCCAGCAGAAATAAGAGTCTTCACATCTAGAAATCTCTTGCATGCACTCGGTGAATGTAAATAGTTTTTTGCTCCGGAATCCAGAGTACCGGCTGCACGAAACGCAGGGTACAGACATAGACTGAAGTCCGCCACACAACTGGGTTTCTCTCGGAGACAGAATGTGTGTGTGTTCATGTGCCAGAGCTTCCATCCTAAGCCACGAATAGTATTAAAAAAAGTAAGGCTTTTTTCAGTTGCATACGCTGCATTTAGTAATCAAGAGTACGAGACATGAAAAGTAAGATGCAGGCATTGAATTAAACCCGTAGTTTATATGCGAAACAGTTTGTAACGTTGTTTACATTAAAAACAGGGTGTCACGTGACTCGCTGTTTAAAATAGAAACTGGGGTGACGCCACCCACTTCTTGGTCATTCGCAGTACAGAGGATAGAGCTCCTCTCTTCACCGAAGACTCTCGACGAATTATTCTTGAACTTCATGATCGTGAGTCCAATAAACAATGCAAATGCATTAGACAGATGTCAGCACCATGATTTGCATACAATTTGTAATAAACTACGGAACACATGCTGCGCTTGTCACTTGTATGATTTTAAATAAAAGAGAATCTTATCTCAATGCAGGAATATACGAACCGTATACACTGTATAATGATCCTCAACATTAGTAAGCCTCAGTCAGTGTCCAGGCCATTGTATGGCCAGCCATATCGGAATAAAACAGTATTTACGGGTGTAGTTGCAGCTGTATGCTCCACTTGGGGCGACTACGAACCAGAAGAAGAAAACAGTTATTTCGTGTGGAAGAATATTTTAATTGAAAGAAACAAAAAGCCGCACTTACGTATTTAATAAATTACTTTAAATGCATAAGACTGCAGTTTGATTAGATATTCACTATCGTGAATCCTCAAACGCTATCGGTCAACGCTTTATGTACAAATAAGATATATACTTGATTCTATGGGATTTGATTGCTGAGAGTTTTCAAGACTACTTTGATCAAGACACACCAAAACAGCCTAAGCTTTTAACAAGTACTTATAAAATAATATACATTGCCTATAAGCTCCTAACATTATTTTTACTGAAAAAATTGAGGAGCACCATTCTATACCGGGAGGAACGGAAGTAATAAATAAAAAAGTGACTGGAACTGTTTACATCTACCAGTGTGTTTACAACTGTGACAACATTTGTGCTCAATTTTGAGCAGTTCATAGAAAGACAAGCACTGACAACTGCTTTGTGAAAGTTCAGTACTATGAACGGCATCATAGTGATGACGTAGACACACGAGACGGTTACTAGCATCACGGTGAGCGCCCTCTGCTGGCTGTGACTGCTACTAGTGATGGAGCTTGTTTTCCCCCGCCACAGCATAGCTGCTCTCAGCTTTATAACAGTTATGATAGTTGCGATGGATACGAGGAGGGAAGAAACAAGTAGAATAAAGGCTGCGAAGTCGACGTTAGAAAAAAAGAGGATTCTCGAACTATTTTCTTCCAATGCACCGGTTGTTTCGATAGTCCACAACGTACAATTCTCATTACCTATTATAACAGTACGAATTAATGAGGAATTAAAAAGAAAATAAAAGTGCAGGAGCAGGACAAATAACAATAGTATTACAGCCATAGTGCTGCCACGCATGAGTGTGGACATCCGGTGAGGGAATAAAACACAAACACACCTTTCTATCGCAACCACCGCTGTGATAATACTTGAGGTGGACCTCAAGGCAAGAAACATGCCACTTAAAGTAAAATAGGCATTCTTAAAAAGATACATATATAGATCTTCATTATAAAAGCGAAGAAGTGGCGGCACAGAATATACTGTGAAGGCGGTCATTAAAAACAAACAATCAACAAGCGCCAGGTAGAAAAGACAGACGTTCATGCGGTCTTGAAGTCCCTGTCGCCAGAAGACAACACAGTTGATGATGTTAGTTGGAATTCCTATCAAACACAGCACCGTTGTTGACATGGAGTATAACAATTCCTCGACTGGTGTGCGCATGTCCAGGTTAGTAACATTACACAGAGGCTGTGTAACATCGTCTACACTTTTGTTGAGAAGTTTAAATTGTGATAAACTGACAGACTGATTCATGAGCTCTTATGCAAGATAACAAGCCATTGCAATAAAACTGTTGCTGAGGAGGATTCCGTCGTTGACAAGCCAGATTTTCGTATGTGAAATCCTCGTGACACTAGCTGTTAAAAGGAGCTAGCATCACAATAACAAGATTTCTGCGTTTAATTTTTCTTTAAAAGTCAACTTTAGAAGTGTTTATGATGATAGGAATTTTTAGTAAAAGTAAAGAGAAAAAGAGTAGCAAATATTGGATGCTTGCTAAAATATTACAGCTTAAATGGAGAAAAATAGATGCATTACAGAATTCCATTCATTTTTGTTTATTAATCTCGACTGCCGTATTTAAACTGCGAACACAAAATATTCTACGTAGACTTTTGACAGCAGATATATATATATTTTAAGATTTCTTGTGTGTGTCTGTGTTCCTGTTCCTGCGCGCACGTGTATAATCAAATGCGCTCACAAATTGGGAACACCTAAATATTTCTACTGCAGAAGGCTAAATACACAAGTAATGTTTGCTCGCGTTTATTTATTTGACGAAAAGGAAACAGCGCTATTTAAACTGTAGGAAAAAGAAAAATTTTCTGAGAGTTGATGAGAGTAAATATATATAAAGATAGATACATTTAGTCAGAATTTTTTTTATTTTTCGAGAGCTAATATGTTGACACACACGCACATCCACATGCACACACACACACACATATGCATGCGCGTACATGTGTTAAATGAGTTTAAGAGATAAGCTTATCAGTATAACTGTCTGTTTTAAACACAGTAAGCCTGTCGGGAATTTTTTTCAAATTTGTCATCATTTATCCAGCTGTTTATTCCGATGAACAGTCATCATCAGGTATCAGTCAAAAGAGAATGACTTTGATTTACGACGGATTACGAGGATTATTTCTATCATTGTTAGGTGATGTGATCAAATGAAGCATAAATGCAAGACATTGAAACTGTTGTACATAAGGGTTGATTTCAAGTTCACTCCACAGTTCTGATATAACAGACGTCAGACGGCTTTTCATTTTTTACTCCGCTTTCTTCCACTTCACCCAAAATAAAATGACGCAGGACATATTAATTTAAATTCTTTCACTATTAACTACAGGTATCACACAGTGTAACATAATGTAATATTAATTATAATACAGATGTGGAAAAACAAGAAAAAAAAGTTTATTTGTAGGCATTTTATTGAGATTCACGTAAAAAAATAATGCAGCACTATTTGCATTTTGCAAAAAAAGTACAGAAAGGAAAAGAACTAGGGAGATCTCATAGTTCTAGACAACATTTGTGTCTGTTATGTTTCTTTTCCTTCCAGCCTCAAATGCTTTAAAATTGGTCACTGTATGAAGCCAAAAAAGGAAGGCATTTTATACATCGAGACCAGAAAAGAGAAATGGAGCGACTTACAGGTGTGCCATGTCATCGGCGGGGAACAGTCAGAATGTTCACGACCGATTTTTTAAATGGTTTGGACACCTGAGACAGGTATCCTAGAGTCAGGCCATAAAGAAAACAGTAACACAGAGTGACTGCCTTTCAGTTAAGATGACAACAAACTAACAACAGGAGCAGGTCATGAAGGGGTGTCTGACATTAGCTTTGCCAGCTTTCGGACAACGCATGTCACGTTATATTTGCTGTCTTAGACGTCTATCACAGGGCTTATAGATAAATATATATTGTAAATAGAGATGTACGATGAATGAATCTACAGACTATTTTTTATAGGTCAGTGGAAAAGATTCGATAACTACCAAACCATTTCTGCAGTTTGTTCTTACAAAGTCGCACTCTATGTAAGGCAGCAATGTGTTCTCTGCAAACCCTTCAGTTGTTTGACTTTATCCTCAGAACAAGTGAGAGCGTGTTTGTACCTGGTTCAAATGTTTGTAACTATGTGTGAGAACAATTGCATCCTCATCGAAAAATGGGAAATGTATTATACGATAAATAAAAAAAGAACATTGTCCTAAATTGCCAGAAAAAGTGAAAAAAAGGAAAACACTATAAATACAAACGTAAAAAAGAACCAACACTCTTCCAGGCCCAAACACTCACGACCCATCTCCCGGCCGTCGATTCCATGGCGCATTCCCCGGCCCCGTAGGTTGTGCCTCTTCTCAATTACAACGAAGAGAACACAATACTTATAAAAAAAAAACAGATGGTTTAAAGAAATAAAGGAAAAAGTCAAAATATTAAAAAAATCGAAATACTCAAAAACCTGAGATGGATAAAAGTACGAACACCACACCTTTCTAGGCAGACAAAGAGTCTCCTCCCCTACACACAGTGCCCCTCCCCTTGCATTGTCTTCATGGAAATCAAGCACTGGACTGCAACAGTTAATTAAATGGTCTTCCATCCCCCCCTTTATTTTTTTAAACTCTTTTAGTCATGCGAAGGATGCGGCTCGGCCACGCTCGCTGTGCCGGCTGTTTAGTCTCATCTCACCCTTTGTGTCAGTCCTTACACTTGATTTAACCAGAGGCCATCATTTCTCTTGCACAGGCAACAACTTTCGTTCACTTTGTCCAGAGGAAGACATCATGACCTGTATTGCATTATCTAACCGAAATATGGACATTAATCTGCTTGTGGCATGTATAAAAGTACTATGATTTTAAATCTTAACTTTTCTGTACCTGTTGTCTGTAAACACTTATTCCAAGTCCTGGGTAAAATGCCGCAAAAAGCATTGGGTCGATTTGTTTCCCTTAATCGCTTAAACATAAAAAGTCCTTAGCTGACCTGAAAGTTCAGACAATTAATTTGTTTTCGTAAATAGCATTGCATTTTTTTCTCTTAAGTTTGTTTACCCTGCAAACAAACTTCAGGGTTGTCCTATTAGCAGTCATACGCTAGAAAATTCCGACTCGGTTCATCTTCATACGTTTGAAATTTTCTTTTGACCACTGATGATGATGTTATTTTGTCAAATAACACTATAGATAATAATAAAACAACTCTTCGTCGTCTTCATTACAACGACATTGCTTCCACAACATCAGTAATTACCAACGACACTACCAACATGTTTTCAACCGACTGAAAAATGAGTACTTGATGCTCCTATGTTGGGTTGGTTAATGATCTGCTCTTAATTTATTTCGTCATAGGATTCAATAACGAGAAACCTAATTTTAAATTTAGTAAGGGTCTTACTTTGAGAAGATGTGAAAATAGCTGTAACCAGTGCGAATGATGTGAGTCTGAAATTTACACAAAGATAAATATCAACTGTTAATTGATAACAATTGTTAAGCGGGACCAGATTGTCTCCTCTTGCCAAGAAAGTAAATTCCCCCAACTCCCTCTCCGCTAACATTTCCTGTTTGTGTGCACACGAGTTTAGCGAATGTATTGTCTTTTGCGCAAACCGTAGCATTCACTACAATTCAAAAAAATGAATCCTAGAAAATTAAGCATAAAGTAAATTATCTGTCTTTTTTGCTCCTTGTATAAATATGGCTTAGGTGTGTATTTGCTTTTATTTGTGTGCATCATTAACAGTACAATTTTTGTAAAGAAAACGACTCTCCCCAATTTGTCTTTCTCACCACACTTAAACAAAGGTAAATAGCAGTTAAGGAAATTCTATCTTTAAAAATAGTATTTGTTTACAGCGTTATTTTAAACAGCTAAGACATTAATTTCAAGTGCTTTGCCAATAAAAGGATTGTATAAAGTGAAGCTGCGGTCTCTAATCGTGTCATACCTAACCTTGTTCACTTCACATTGTCATGAATGATACAAGCGATAATATCTCAGACACAGACATCACCACTAGAGGAAACATCAGTCTATTGTCATTGGATCTCAGCAGTCAGACAGTTCGTGACATTGTGGAGACAGTGTGTTATGCGGGTCTGACATTGTTGGTGTGTGTGATTGGGATTCCCACAAATGTTGTCAACTGTGTGGTGTTCTGGCGACAGGGACTCCGGGACCGCATGAACCTCTGTCTGTTCTCTCAGGCAGCAGCAGACCTTTCGTTCCTCACTACTGTGTTCACTTGGCAGACAGTGAGCGCCTACACCCGCTTCTTTGATGTCTCCGATGCTTATTACACTCATACCGGGATTGTCCTGGCAGGTGCTAATCGCGGCTTTCATTTAACTTCTGGCTTCATTAACATGGTGATTGCCGTGGAGAGGTGTGTTTGTGTCCTGTACCCACACCGAGCTTCTACTTTCTTGCGCACCCGAACTATGGCACTGATTCTTGTTTTCTCATTGCTGCTCTTTCAAATTTGTTGTTTGATATATCCGTTTACTTACTGTATCGCTGCTTGGATTCAAGAAGACCACTTAAAGTATCTCATTGTACCCTCGGAATTTTATTACAAAAATAAAATGTTTTCTTACACGGTAGAACACACCATACTGGGTACAGTTGTACCTATGATGACCTTCCTGATACTCTCAGTGTCCACAGGAATAACAGTAGCGAGCCTCAGGGTTGCTTTGAAGTGGAGACAAGAAACCGCATCGTTACCTAGTAACAGCTACACCCAGCAGGTGGCACTGACCTCCATGCTTGTGATTCTTTCCCTCATTCACATTTTCACAGCACTACCATTGGTCACAAGACAAGTGTTCTTCTGGTTTTCGGATATAGTGTTTTTGGATTTAAGATCTCGCAACATTTTTATGACAGTCACTCCAGTCATCTTTGTTATTTCTGAAGCCAACAGCTGCATCCACTTTTTTGTGTATTATCGACTTTCTGCAAAGTTTCGGATGGTGCTCCACAGATGCTTTTGCGATGTTTATAACGAGGTGGAGTTTTCCACCACAAGAATATCACAGACTAGTCAAGATCTTGTGCGTAAAAGAACCATTATTTAATTTCGAGAAAGCAGCCAGTGACGATAGAGTAGTTTTTGTTTAGAATAACACTGTCTACATGAACTGACTTTGAAAAGGACAAGATGTCTGCCTCGATAAAAAAGGTACACATAGTTCTCTAGACAGATGGAGATTGTACTCGCTGTCATTTTATAAAGATAATGGCTATAAACGTCAGTGGATTAACTTTGTTCAGAGATATGTATATACCGATCTCTGCTTTGTTCACGTGTGCCTTACAAAAACTTTGTTCTCAAACCGTTCTTCAAAACATTTAAAAGCTATTGATATTCAGTCACTTCTACAGTACAGACAAGTCTGGGACTTTCAGAAAAACACAGAGATCCTCCTACAACGTACGAACTATGCAAAAGCACGAGCTGCTAAAACCAACTTCGATTGCTGGTTAAAAAAAAAATTGCAACAAAAATGAACAACCAGATATAAACATCGACGCTTTCTCCACCGTGTGGTCTACAAGTAACCTCATGACACAGCCACGTCATCAGTCGTGTTCTTATTTAGCGCAATTCTCAAAACAACTGACTGCGAGGGCGACATTGATGAGTGTGCTCCAAGAAGATAATTGAGTGTGACAAACGTATGAGATGATTCAACGGGGACACTTGCGAGTAAGTAAACAACAAATTTTGCAAGCAGCTAAATTAACTAAATGCGCCCATTTAGCAACAACAAATCAACAGCAAAACAATATATTCTGCGGTGTCAAGTGAACTTCGTTTGGATTTTTACAGTTTTTAACCAGTAGAAATTTGTTTCTAAAAAATTTTAAATATGCAAGGCTGTCTACCAAAACCAGTCGCTAATTTTTCTAGGCAATGGATCGCCTCTTGAACACGACAACTTACTCGATGTTACTTCCCTTTAGTCGAAGACATGAATACACTTGTCGCCCTTGTCAAACTACCTGTCGCCAACGGAATTTTCCTGCGTAGCGAGTATTCTTCTTCTGCTTGCCTAGTGGCAGATGTGAATGCCGATGTTTGAAAATTATATGTTGAAAACTATGTATAATTATGTACTCATATTTTGTGGATAATTATTTTAAAAACTCAAACCTATTACAAAGAAAACATGTTTTACTCGTGTTCCTCTTTAATTCACTCTGTTATTCAGACTGTAACCTGGAATATGTTGCAAGCTTTATGAAAGGCAGCTCGTAATACATGACTTTAGTGTCTGACTTTCAAGACATGGGGAGTTATTAAACTGTCACATAATTTTCTGCATATGCTTTGTCCGCGAAAATTCATATAAATTCATTGTCAAAATATTTTGTAACTTGCTTACAGATAGACGTTGTTAGTTTGTCATTTATTTTCTTTCATTCATAGTTTCTTTCTTAGTCGTGCATAATGTATAGTTATTATTTTCTATAAGGCATTTGGATATAAAAAATGAAAAATGGATCGTACCAAAACAAACAAACAAACAAACAAACAAACAAACAAGAAAAAAAAAGACCAAAAGCAACGAAAAGCGAAAATAGTCAATAAAACAATCGAAGAAGATTTTTACTATTAATGACTCTCTCTACATGGTATAAAGTGTATATATTATATATGGTATAAGGGTGCCTACTAGTTTTTGTATCAAGCGATTTTAACGGGCCTTTAATATTACTTCTAAGACAAGAAACTCTAAAGTAATCTATTTGTTGTTGTGTCTGGAATGTCTGGAATGTAATCCTATTATAAGCATTTCCAGTTATATTTAACGAACCTTTGATCACATAAATTACTTATGTTTATATCAAAATAAGGTTTGTATGTAACAAGCCAATATTGTCAAATGTGTTAAGCTCACATGCTGTATTCATGCTGTATACTAGACAACATTAATGTAAAAGATTTTGTGTCCACAGACACAACACCATTTTCATTTGTCTAACTTTTTTTTATTGAATATTTAGTAAAACAGATCCGCAGTTTGGTTTCGTTCTGTCCGTGGAAATGTTCAGAGACAGTTGACGCCATTGTAGCATGTGACACAAGCACCTGTTAACCCCTGAGATTACTGTCACGGTTCACGGTTCACGGCTCACTCAGCAAAGAACCGTGTCATGGGGGACTGGCCCTCATACATTTTTACAACTGTTTTTACATCAGTCGAATACATACAGATCTTCCCTTATCTTCTGAATCGAAAAAGATATAAACACACAGGCAAACTCGTGCAAAACATGTGCAGCCATAGGTGTACTGACAGTTGCACACTTGACTGTCTCAGTAGATTATAGAGGAAGCTAATACACACGGAGGATGCTGTAATTTGATAGTAATTTACACAGATCAAAAGAAAAATCGATAAATCCAGCAGCGAAGTTCATTTCATGTTCACAATTTTATAATTTGTTTTTGTTTTTCAAAATTTTAACATGAGCTTTAGTCCCCCACCTGTAAACAGTTTGGTTTGTGCAAGAAAAGGGATTGTTGTGTCAGTGACACATGTCACATGCTACATCACTCACCATACCCAGTCATTTGTGTCATGTGACTCAAAAATAACTAGAATATTCAAGCGCCTTTTCTTGACAGACCAACCAACACTGTACTATGAGTGCATTGAAAGTGTGCATCTTTATTGTCAAGGCTCATCAAGAGTAGGAACTCACGCTAAGCGCAGATAAGTAGACAAAACTGATCCTTCGTGCACGACTATACAGAAGAAAACTTTCCCTTCGAATCATTCATTCGTGTACTGAAGTCCATCAACGTCTTGTGAGGACCAACAGGTCGAAGTCATTGATAGTTACAAACTAAATCTCGTTTATTGATACAAGATTACAATGTGTGTTTAAATGGCTTCTTTAAATAAAGTCGCAGTTTAAAACTCAAAACTACATGAGCTAATAAAAATACAGAAATTGAGACTTCTAGAGAAATAGCAAACGGCTGTGGCATGTACACGTACAAAGTCTTTATTCTTGGAGATATTAGACCCTCAATCCACAGACACATTGACCCCAACTCCACGCCCACCTGTTTTTCTATCTCGTGTAAACACCTTTGACATTTGTATTTTCACCTGTATTAAGCGTTGTCTCCACTTTGATTAAAGGAGAAACCATGAACTGTTCAAATAAGCTGAGTTTGTAAAGGATTCGTGTTGAAGACAAAAGACATTTGCTGTTTTATTTGCAGAAATATAGCTTTGGTGGGTTCTGCGTGAAATATGTTTTTTCTGTGTGCATAGTTACAATTATGATTTTGTACATGGAGGCCCCTCCCTTTTTGTCTTTTTCTCCGGACTTAAAGGTACAAGACAAAAGCGGAGAATATGGTGATTTAAATAGTGTTCTTTCAAGCAATTTGAACATTATTTTCAGAGGCTTGGCCTGGTAAGGAAAGATACAATTTCTACCTTTATCTTCCAGTTCATATTAAGCATCATGTGATAAAAAAAAATGATCATGACCGACACGAACAGTAATGTGTCAGTCACAAAGATTTCCATACAAACAAAGACAGAGCTACTGGACAGTCAGACAGTTCGTGGCATTGTGGAGACAGTGTGTTATGCGGGTCTGACATTGTTGGTGTGTGTGATCGGTATTCCCACAAATGTCATCAACTGTGTGGTGTTCTGGCGACAGGGACTCCGGGACCGCATGAACCTCTGTTTGTTCTCTCTGGCCGCCACAGACTTTTTATATCTGACTTGTATTTTCACCTGGAAAACAGTGAGCGCCTTCATCCGCTTTTTTGATTTCTATAATCCTTATAACTCTTATAGCGGGCTGGTCTTAGCATGTTGTACCCGCGCTTTGAATTTAGCTTCTGGCTTCATTAACATGGTGATTGCCGTAGAGAGGTGTGTTTGTGTCCTGTACCCACACCGGGCTTCTACTTTTTTGCACACCCGAACTATGGCAATAACTGTCGTTTTCTCAATGTTGTTTTTTCAATGTTGCTGTCTTATCTATCCCTTTGCCTACTACGTCGAAATTACGAAAAAACGAGACCACGTAGAGTACCTCGTAATGCCCTCGGAGTATTACCACAAAAATAAAATGTTTGTTTACGCGGTAGAACACATCATACTGGGCACATGTATACCTCTGGCAACCTTCGTGATACTCACAGTATCCACAGCGATAATTGTCATGAGGCTCAGGGCTGCTGTGAGGTGGAGACAAGAAACCGCATCGTTACCTAGTAGCGGCTACAGCCAGCAGATGGCGCTGACCTCCATGCTTGTGATTCTCTCCTGTATTTACATAGTCACAATGCTCCCGACAGTCATACGGCAATTGTTTTATTTGTTCGTCGACATAACATCACTAGATATCCGATCTGGTAACATTTTTATGACAATTACTGCACCAGTTTATGTGATTTCTGAAGTATACAACTCTATCCACTTTTTTGTTTATTACCGACGTTCGGCTAAGTTCAGGAAGGTGCTGCACGAAGTCCTCTGCAATGATAGTAGTCGGGTGGAGCTGTCGTCACAAGGGATGAACAGACGCTGCGAGACTTGATGTGAACAAATCTGTTTTTTTAATTAACCCAGGACTGTCAGGAAAGAGGTGGATAATGATCCACATGTTTTTATTTATTTGTTTATTTATTTACTTGTTTGTTTGTTGTCAAGCTTTTGTCTAACACAAAACCAAAACCCGTGGAACTAAGCAAAGGTTAAGATGTTTTTACCTTTGGCATTAACACAATTTTGCAGGAAACTTCGTTGTTCACACCATCACCAACCTCCTGCCTACTTGCGAACAAAAGTATCGACTAAACTCGTCGACACGTTTTCAGCCAGAGAACACTTCAGTTATTTATGGAAAAAAATATTGTGCACGGGCTTTTATGAAAGAAGTAATGTAGACTAACTGTAAAGTAGACGGACACGCGGGTAGAGAGAAGCAAAGAGAAGCGGCGGCACACCAGGTAAGGACAGATGCCGCCATCGTATTTTAACCCCGTCCACACAGGTACATGTGACGGAGGGACAAAGAAAGAATTTCTTAGGCATCATTGCGAAGGTGCGAAGGTGCGAAGGTGAGGGTAGGTAACTCCTAATTACAGTAAACATAGCTAAAGACAGTCACTGGCAGTGGATGGTAAGTCCAGTTTGAGAAATAAAAATATACTTTCATCATAAACATTTGTGCTCCTTATATATTTATAAAATTGTTGGCTTTTCGATATTGAATTACTTCTATGCATCATTTCAAATTATTGTTAGAGATTCCGAAAATGAAGATGCAGTCCTCGCTCTCCTTCGGTATTTCGTAGTTGCCTTTATTATTATATGTTTCTTTTTAACTGCTTTTTTTTATTATTTTACGTAAAACGTTTTGGGGCTTTCTTCTAGCACGTATTCGGTTTTGCTCGGAAATACATTTCTTATTTGTCCCTATTAAATCGGTCTTTTTCTGTTATTACCAACGTAACGGTCACCGATTAATGAACCGTATTGTGGCAGGATTGCTCTTGTAAGACTTTTCTTGTTTTCTTTTTTATCAGCAGAATAAATGCGGTTTGTCCACTATCTATTTTTGCAAATCTGAGAGGGAAAAACACGAAGATACGCACGTAAAAATAAAGAAGATGATTTAACCATCAACGAAAACTCACAAACTACATCTTCACCTATGAACAGCGTTCACAATGAGCTGATGCTGTGGATGCTGCTGCATTTTTAACAACTCGTTATTAAACTATATTCATAAAATTGTAATATCAATAGTTAGCAGCAATGCAGCTGAGTTCGCGCGCACTTTTCTATGAATACACTTTTTAATAAAACTTGGTAATCAAGTTGTCGTCCTCCACTGGTCTCCAACCAGACCAAATTAATATTTATTCGAGTATATGAAAGCATTGCTACATACCCCTTCATACCACACAGAGATCTGCATGATAGGTCAAATGTGCAAGGACTAGAAGACTAGAAACATGCAAGTGACCTTTAAGAATAAAGGGGAAAAAACAAGAGGTTAAAGCTGTTTGCACAAAGAGAGTTTGGAAATGTCTTCGATTACCCTAATAAACACGTTTGGCGTAAAATTTAAAGTACAGAAAAAAATACTTTTCTTACTTACTCAAGTCGTCTTCAACAGCTTAGTCAAAAAAAAAAAAAAAATATACGGCTTGAAGCCAGGTATGGGCGTTTAAGCTTAGCAAAGTGAAGGATTTTCTTTAATAAAATGAATAAAAGCAGATAAAAATAGAGGACAGAATATTGCTTCTTATAATTATATTTCCTAGAGATATTTTTGTGAAGATAATTGTTGATCAGTTTAGAACCAATATTTTGTGCACATTCCAACTTGTCATTTACCTTTTTTGTTTGTTTCTATTGTTAAAATCCGTGCCTTAATAGATGGATACTTTTTATTTTTGCTCCAAAGAAAGACTTAATAAATGCAGTTAAAACTACTCTCCTAAAGTCGAATGACGTAGATGTCTAAAAAAACCCTACTTCATTTGTTAATATTATTTCGATAAAGAAAAAGAACTTTTAGGTTGTTTCAATATTTTTATGTAATTGATTTCTGTAACTAACTAGTTGAAACTACTGTTTCTGAAGAAAAACTTTTTACGTGCTTATATTTTGAAATTAATAAATACTTTTTTACTTGAGTATATTTTTAATAACGAAACCTGCAGTTTTTGCTCTTGTAAATCTTGTAGTAGTTTGACTATATATTTGAAGCCTTGGGCTCATTTGCTCGATGTAGGATTCCGGTGATAGTAGGACCTTGATGTGAAGTGCTTCCATGACCGTCCTCTGGGTCACACTATGGAGACTACTGTAGCTATTAAAACCTTGCTAACTCTGGATACTAATGTGAATGCTTCTTCGATTATTACCTGTCCTCCTAAAGAATTTAGTCAGACGACCCGCTACTTAGCAGAGGTGATATGTTATATAGGACTGACGACACCGATATGTTTACTGGGTATCATAACCAACATCGTCAACTGCATTGTGTTCGCACACCAAGGACTCCAGGATCGCATGAACCTGTGTCTCTTCTCGCTGGCCTGTGTGGATTGTTTGTACCTCCTGTCTGCCTTCATCCTAGTTTCTGTTATTTCATTCCTTAGATTTTTTGACGAGGATCTGAAGGCCGAATATTATTCTAAATCCAACATTGTTCTTGGAGGGTTCGTGTTTGGGTTGAAGGCCATCTCTGGGTGTTTCAATATGGTCATCGCTGTTGAGAGATGCATTTGTGTTGTGTTACCACACCGTGCATCCTCCCTAATACGGACTAGAACCATGACGGTAATCTTATTAGCTTTTGTTTTAGTGTTTCAAGGCTCTTATCTCACATATCCATTTTCATATCGTGTGCAAATGACTGTGAGAGACGGACGTGCAGTTTGGGGGTTTAACACAACACAGTTTTACGAGAAAAATAAATTATTTCTCTACACGCTACTCAACACCGTGCTGGACACAGCAGTGCCATGTGTCACATTCTGTGTCGTGGCAGTGTCAACAGCTATCACCGTCAGGACACTGACAGCTTCCATAACATGGCGAGGAAAGACGAGTTCGGCCACCAGTGACACTCACGTCCGCCAGGTGGCGCTGACAAGGATGCTGGTGATCGTCTCTTGTGTGTATGTCGTCACCATGGTACCCAGTGTAGCCCGTAAACTGAGTTTTTGGTTTGTGGGCGACTACTTGCCAAACACTAGTTGTCTTGATATTTTTAATGCAGTGACAGCAGCAGTCTTCACAGTCTCCACTCTCAGCAGCAGCTTCAACTTCTTTGTTTATTACAGCCGATCCTCGCGATATCAGGCAGTGATACGCGAATATTGTTGCTTGCATTTCACATAATTCATATGTTGGAGGCCAAACTAAAGAATTAAAACTACAACTAGACATTAAAGTTTTTAAAATAATTTAGACAATAAGTCAGTTTTATTTTTTAATACACTTTTTGCTATTTTCTAAAAGTGACTTTTTAGCTTTTTATATTGCTAGGGAAGTTTTTGCCGCGCCAAGAAAGATTCCACTACTGTACATTTTGATTCAGTGTTATGAAATAAAAAAGGCTAAAATAAAGAAATTTTATTTCTGTTTCCTGCCATCTACATGGCAATGAAATTGAATAATAAATATCACAGTTAAGTATGTCACGCTACTAAACTGCCTTGGTGGTTATTATGCTACTTGAATGCTAGCTAACTTGTCAAGCATATATTTCGTATATATTTTTTTTAACCTGCAGAATTTTACAGAAATTTATTGTGAACATTATTACACTTTACAACGCCTACAACGATGATAGTTATGATCAACAGAGAAGAAAAGTGACGACGACATCGACAACAAAGGTAGGTGTGACAGTCTCTGTTACTACAGAGTAGGGCAATCTCTAGCGGGATGCTCTAAATCACAACCAAAACTGTAACAGTGTATTTTGCGACAATTGACAGTATGACAGTTTACGACAGTTTACACATTTATCTCACACCATATCAATGTTGACTGTCTTGGACAAAACCTAGATATATGAAAAGCTAGCATTTTTGAAACGATGATATACGTGCAAATTGGGATGCCAATTACCATTTATTGCAAATTTTCAGTTACTTACGAGTTAGAAAACACCGACAAAAATCCGAAATTTAGAAGTAAATATAATTTCATTTTTTTAAATGATTAAACTTCTAATTTTAAACCATGAGATCCCGGTTACAATAGTATTGAGTTACAGTTACTTGTAGAAAGTCCCTTTTGAAGTTCCATCTGTCATGTTACGATGAAAAAACACTGGTACAACAGTCTTTAACCAATTCATTTGACTTAAATTTACTATACGACTAATTAAGTTCCTCAATTATTAATTTACAATAGCGGAAACCTTACAGACTTAATATACTTAAACGGTACTGACACAGACTTACCTCAATCGGTTTTCGCATAGTTAATTTACACTCTTCTACTCGGTCCTGTTAGCACATAACACAGCGCCGAAGAAAACTGGCGAACATCATGTAATAAAGGAAAAAACAACCGTCATGTAAAGTCGCACGCGCGCTCTCCAAAGAAAATCACACGCCTTCCGCCCATGTGTCCCGTTCCCTTTCCACCCAAATAATTAGAAACAGCAGGTTTCTTAAACTTTATGTAATTTTTTGCTCTTGTTCTCGTTTTCTCCTAGACCTAGAAGGCTTTAAAACTATTTGTCAAAAGTGTACCCTACTGTAGGGTGGTTTGTGTATTTATGCTCGAAATAAATGGACCGCGAAGATCGGACAGGACGTAGCGCAAAGGTAAAGGTAGAAGTCATCTCTTACATTTTTTTTCAAGTCATTAAGGATTGGATGGGTGTCAGAGACCTCATTTTTTTCGGGACCACCTTTAGATTAGGGTGGTGTCCATGTCCTCTACTTCGCCGCCTTCTTTGCCTCTCACTCGTTCTTGCCATTTGGATCGCCTGGTGTAAGTAAGCTGCGCTATGCGGGAATCGAGCTGGCAGCCCATTCAGTTCCAATGCCAGATTTCTAACAACTCCACTATTTGTTGAGGGTGAAAGTGCAACAAAGAAGTGACCATGTACATGGGCTTTATACCTGATCAAAAAAAAAGTCTCTTACACAACAGTATCTAATTATCAATTACTTTCTGTAGTTTATATGCAATATTTATAATAGTTAGGTGCCAAACTGTTGAAACTACAACCTGCAAGCGACCTCAGTAGGTAAATACCAAGTATGGAAAAGTGGATTATTACAGAGAAAGTAAATCAAAGGGGGTTGAATCCATGATTTTCCAGAACCAGAATATGGCAATGTATGAAGAGTGGAAAAGGTTCCCAAAAGACTTTGCCTTCTTTCGGTAGTCCGACTACAGTTTCCCAAGCTCTTAACTTGTAGATGTTCTAGTGGATCTTGCAGAAATGAAGAAAGTAAACTGGCTAAGAATCTATTCCAACTGTATCTTTAAAACCACAAGTTTGACAAGAACCTCGTATTTATGTCCCCTTCTCAAAACTTTGAAGTGTGAATTATTTTAATATAATGACCTCATTATATATTAAGATCAACAAAAGATCATGATATGTCAGCTTCGTAAACTTGTAAAATACAACTGCTGCTCGTAAATACGATGTGTACATGTTATTATTACTGTGTAAACAAAATGTTCAAAACACGTGAAAACTGCTCTGTCCAAAGATTAAAAAATAGACTTTTACATTTTACAGAAGTAATCTAAAATACTGTAAATACCTAAAGCCAGTAACTAACTCTCTTAGCATAATGCTTTTTGTAAACAAAATTTTTTAATAATCTAAGTACATGTGGGGAAACAAAATATCACAGTATCTGTATCAGCCTTGTTTTGCTTACAATGACTTCTGCCTCTTAAAGTGGCCTGAAATATATATTATTGTTTCATGTTGCTTTTTTTTTCTTTATTTACTCAAACTTTATTCTGCTCGTGAAGACAACATTCTTTGGAATATGACAGTAAATAGAAGTAAATGGTTTTGTAAGTCTTTCAGCTCGACAATAATGACTTTTAGAAACACTTCTTTGTTCGAAATGTTGAATAAGTTTCATAAGAATAAAGCAGCACACTACTACAGAAGAATGCACATTCGTGTCCCAGATTCCTTGAGTTTCGGGATTTAAAACTGCGTTTTATAATGGGACACAATCAACATGACCTTATTTTTGACGCTTTACCGTACTTCTCTCCCTTTGTTTCAAATTCTTCTCTATGACGATACTTGTGAAACTGTTCCTAACATACATTTGTGCTAAAAAGGTAAATGTCACTAATTTTCAGAATATTATTATTAATTAAAATTAATTAAAAATTTGTGGAAGAAAAGAAACATTAAAATTATTATATATATATTTTTATTATCATCAGTATTTCATTTTGCTTTCTTTGCCTTGTGTTCGTTGCTTCTCACCAAGCAAATGTAGATGAAAATTGTAATCTAAGGCTCAGTCCCAGCTTACCCTAGGTTTGTGCAGAAGATTCCTTTCCACAAGACCTAGCCTAGCTGTGAGATTTTTCCCCGTTTTAAATTACAACTTTATCTCTTTGATGGGATGTGTTAAATGCATGGTAGGTAAATAAATCTTTATCAAAAACTGAAATAAACAAAAAGATGCTAGTCAGGGCACGTTGTTTTGAAGAATATATACATATATAGAGAGAGTAAGTTAACCCATGATAAATAGGGGCACGAACCTTTTTTTTTCCATGGAGCTGACAGGCTGCATTCGATCCCGCGCCTGAGGATTAATTACGATTTGTCGTTGCCATGACAGCCAGGCCTCCCTTGACTATAGAGTGCATGTAAAAATCTATCATTGCAACATTAGTAAGATTCCATCACATACCCTAGAGCGCACCATACATATATTGCATATTGAACTCCAAATAACTCATAACTACTGTTCACGAGAATAGAAAATCAGCTTTTCCACAAATAATAATAATTTAACACGGTAAAAGTAAAAAGTAATAATGATTTAATTTATAGTTAAAGCATATCCTTCGTATCCTGTCCTACGAGAGACATGTAACAGCTGGAGAGAGGACTGTGGTCTCTTGCATCTTAATATGGAACGTGAGTGTTTGGAGAAATGATTTGTTTACACATGAAGATTGTCCTTTTTCCCAGCTTTTGTTTCCCACGAGAATGCTAAACTCTATATCTGTTGTATCAGTTGCTGTCATATATAATAGATGTGAAATACTTAGAGGGGGCAACACGTCGCCACGCAGTAAGAACTACATTAGGTTGTGATCAGTTTGTATTAGTTTGTTACTGAGTGTAGACACCAATAAGGTCCAATGCGGTAACTAAGTGTCAATGTTTGACCACGGACGTAGTGTCACGGTGTACCTCCGTAGTGAGCTCCGTTATGCCGCAAGGTGTTGTGTCACACCGTGTGACACTGTAGGTAGTGTCAGTAACTATGCTGTCATGTATCAGGTGACAATATGTGACATCGTAGCTCTCTCAGTAAGATATGCAGCCACGAGCTGTGTTACAATGTGTAGCTGATGTCAGTATGCCATGCTGCTGTCGTCGTCTTCCTCTTAGCCACAGAGTGACATGTCACTGGGACTCTTGTCACCAACAGTTTCTGTCAACAAGTGTTCATTTTTCCTTTCGTCCTTTTGCGCTTATTTCACACACACACAGACAGAAACTTGGTTTAATAAAGCACCGATGGCGTCTAATTAAGCAGGCAGTAAACTTAAAATTAAATCGTTTACTAGCAAACAGTGCTGTGGCTGTCTTTGGAAGAAAAACTTTGTACCAATAGTGGTTGTTTATTCAAGCATAAAATGCGAAATATAAAAAACTCTTTAATGTAAAAGTGCATATTTTTCAAGATTTTTAATTGCAACTAAGATCCTTCAGTAATATTTGTCCTGCAGTTTGTGTCGTGTAGAAATGCCTGCCTTCTATTGTTTCGCTTATCAGTAATAGTTCCACAAATATTTAATAATTGGATTCGCCGATTTAATGTACATGTACCGTACAGTTTTTTACGGTGATGTATAAATTAACATTCTATCACACACACAAAATTAGAATAAAAATTTTTGGTTATTGTGTAAATAGTACATTCTTTATGTCGATTTCTCCTAATTATTTTATAATATTTTATGAACGGGTTAAATGCATATTCCTTATAAATCTTCCTGTTTAATGAAACGTTTCTTCACAATGAATATTTCTGAAAATGTTTCCATCTTTAACCTAAGCACAAAACCTACAGGATCAACTGCGCAAGACTTTGTCAGACAGGAGACTATTAGTTTGTTAGAGACGGTTTGTTTCGCTGGTGTAACAACAGTGGTGTGTCTGGTAGGTGTTCCAGCCAACGTCATCAACTGCCTGGTGTTCTGGCGCCAAGGACTCAAAGATCGCATGAACTTGTGTCTCTTCTGTCGGGCTCTAGTGGACTGCTTCTATCTCATTTGCGAGTTCGCAATATATTCGGTGAACTCTATCATTGGCATATTTGACACACATCTAGGAGATGAGTACTACATGAAAACTACAGCTGTGCTCATCGGCATAACATATGCCTTCAGGTTGACATCAGAATGTGTCACCATGGTGATATCGGTAGAGAGGTGTGTATGTGTCATGTTTCCGCTTCACGCTTCAGCTCTCATGAGAACAAAGACGACTTTATTGCTTCTAATTTTTTTGATCACCTTACTGCAGGTTTGTCACCTTTTTAGCCTATTTTCCATTCAGGCTGTGTTCATTAAAACAGAAGTAGTCATCAAATGGCTAATTGTTCCAACAGCGTTCTATTATAAAAATTATGTGTTCATTAATTTTTTAATTAATACATTTCTTGGCATAGTGGTACCCATTGCGACATTCGGAGTAGTAACCTTGGCAACCGCAGTAACAATTACTAAACTAAGGTCCGCCATGAAGTGGCGAGAAGAGATGAGCTCAGGCACCAACAACGTCCGTGTCCAGCAAAGATCGTTGACCAACATGCTGGTGTTGGTGTCGTGTGTTTACATCATCACCATGGTGCCTTTTGTAGGCAATACCGTAGCTCGCCTGTGTATAGACGGCTACTACACTACTGGCCGTTACTACCAGATATTTACGGCGGTTAATGCCATTGTACACATTTTCCCGCGAATTAACAGTTCCATCGACTTTTTCATCTACTGTAGCCGGTCATCTCGATTCAGAAAAGAAGTGAATGCAATATTTACATTTTAAACAAGGAGTCACCTAAGCTGAAGAAATCCACATCCTAGTTTTATACCTGGGCACGTCTACCTCTCTGTCATCATCCTCATTATTACCAAGAGTTCTTGTTTGTAAACCTTAATATGTCTTTAGATAATAACTTTCAAAGAGTATGGAACTAGCTACCCGACTGATTATGTCCACTGCAATTTTCTGTGTCTTTTTTATGACATAGACAAAAGTATTAAAAAATCCCTCACAAAATCAGTCATGATCTCTGCCATATGTAGCTTGAGTGGTAGAAAGTCACTGGTAGACGGCTCTAGAACAATCTAGCAGGTAGTGATGTGGGGAGGGGTGGTCTCCTGTGTCAATGTGTAGCCATTTTTTAATTTCAGTAGTTTTTTTATGGAAAAGCGAATTATTTTTGTGGACGGAAGAAGAAAAAAATTATCATTGATTAAAACTGCGTGCATAGACTACCAGACGGTTCTATAGCATTCTAGAAGGAAAGTACTCAGGCTCTGTTTATTATTGACATACACACAAAACTGTTTGTGCTCGAATCGAGGGTAGATAAGTCGTTCTTTTATTTTTGGAAAAGTAGAAAATTCTGCGTTATCTACAGTCCGTATCTGAGTAAATCTTAATCTTTTGAAAAAAAAGAAAAATTATTATCCTTTGAGTGGACAAGCGTGTGTGTGTCTGTGTGTTGGGTCCAAACAGACTATAAACGCACCGTGTCTGTGGTCTCCTTGATCCGAAAGAAGTATTTTGGTCATATCTGTGGGCAGCAGAACCCTGTTAAGGTGTGTTGATATAGTTCCTCTTGCCGACGAATTCGAATATATTTTAAAAACATCTCAAATGTAGTTTGCAATATAGATCTTAGAAAGCTTGCTTTCTATGAGAGGGAACATGTTCCTGGGAATGTAAGCTTGAGTAAACGATTGTGCTTTTTATCATTATTCAAATAACTCCGAGGAAATCGTCTTTCCTACCCGCAGTGTTTTTTAACAGGAGTTTTGTGTTCATTACTTTGATCATAACTAATCTCTTCAACGACTATATTAAATGGACACTAAAAGTGTGTATTCATAAATAGCTTTCGGCGGTTTTAAAATGTGTAAGAAGTTTCCTTTTTGTGGATCAGAAAGATGTGTCTGCTTATAAGCACTGAAACCTTATTGTCTATAAACAGCAAAACTGTTTTAGGCTTGAAAAGAGGTATACAATTACAGATTTAAAAGTCAAGAAAATTTATACTTTACGTAAAATTATTTGAATTACCGCTGTTTATTTTTACTGCACAGATATTTTTTTTTATTTCATGCGGTATTGCTGCACATTACATAGAACATCTTTCATAATAACAGATAGTAACTAGTCTCCTTTGTGTTTACTGCACGCTCATGTGTGTAGGAATTATAAATATGTAGGTAAGGTAAGGTAAGTGGGTTTTTAAACTTCTGTAATGCATAAGTATGAAAATGATACGACGCTTTTAGTCATATCAAAGATATATTAACATTTACACTCATTTTCATGTTAAACAGCTAAATAAATTGAATGTTTCCTACCTCAATGAAATGTAAAAACTCTAGTCCTGCTTCACGAGCACATATTGTTTACACAACCAAGTTTTGGTTTTTTCAAGCACCAGCTAAGGCCAGACGATTGAGGTAGTCATAGAAGTTGCAAGACTGCATTTTCTTGTATTTTATTCAATTTATTATAAAACTACTTAATAATATCACATTCCATGACAATTTCTGACTGAAGAATTTCTCTTTTTTTAACTGAAACAAGGCTGCATCAGAATAGTCTGTTTTTAAATGATTCACATTTTAGGGAGGAGTGGTGTCCTTTTTTCATGCTACTTTTCTAAAGCAACATTTTAAAAACTTTTTGTGTGACTTTGTAGTTTTGTGATTCACATTGTAATTTTGAGTTTACTCTACTTAAACCTATGTGCAGAGACATGTATATTTCACAGCAAAAATCTTGCAATCAACTGCGTATTTTTAGAAATTGTTTTGAAAAAAAATCTATCAATTTCAGAAAAGTTCATTTCATTCCAGAAGATGTGTATACCATATTTATATACTATGGCCAAAATATTCCGATTATTGTGCAGACTAGGTTAACAACCATTTACGTGGTGTAACTCATGTCGTGTTGCTTCAACACAATATAAATTACAAAAACAGTTTTGTTCAGCAGCTATCTAAATTAAATTTCTTTGAAGAGGGATAGTCTGTGATTCCGTAGTAAAAACCTTTAGAGGAAAATATTATTTATTGGTTTTGTCCTAAATTTAAAAACACATGAAAATTCCATTTGCCTTTCTAAGGCTAGTCAGTGGCTTTTGCATCTGTTATAAACTATCCTTCACTCAATGATAAATAAAGCAGAGTGTTGTGAGAATTCTCTGTTTTTTTTCTCTGTGTGTGTGTGTGTGACAATCATTTTTTACTCTGAACATTAGAAGTGTATTTGAGTGACACTGACAATGACCAACTTTATCCCAATGGACAATTTAACATGGGAAAGGTTCTTAGTTACTATGTATCAATTTCTAGTTACAAGGTTAAAAAATAGGAACATGAAAAAGAAATAAACACGTGTAAAAATATGAGGAGAAAACACAAACTAAGGAAATCTTATATTTAGACTACTCATGTGCACACCTAAAGCATCTCTCTCCCTCTCTCACACTCACACCACTGACATTCATCTGAGGTTGAGCAGCTGGACTACAGATGGTACACACGATTTCAAGTGTCTGTTATTTCTACGCACAGACATGGCATAGCTGGACTTAATAATACAAATTCTCTAGTTAGTACATGTTCAGCTGTTGACAAGATGCGTGAAGCTTTATTTACTATTTGTTGATCACAGAAAGAAGCTTAATCCCTCTGTTTGATACCAATTATCTTACAAAAGATGTGAACAATACTGTTCACACTATTAATATCATTGATAGAGAGATTGCGAAACCAGAATACAAATGAAAAGGATGAAAGAATCTCAACAAACGACTGGTAGAAAAGGCCTAAGATTACCTGACTAACTGAAAAACTCTTTAGCTTACTAAACAGATAAATTCTTTGTTGGCCACTCTTTACAATTGTTAAGATGAGACTTTTGACAATTTTCTTAAGAGTTTTTATTGCAAGGGAGGTTAGTAAAATGTCCGAAAATCATTAGATTAATTAAGACTATATAGATATATGTGTGTTTAGTTCGGAACTACCATTACATATACTGTAATGCGTCTATCAGTAAATTTTTCTGTGCTCGCATCAGTGTACAGCAGATAGTATTTTTTCCTCAGATAAGGACACGTACACACACACTGACACAGTAGATGGAGCTCCTTGCATATAAAGAAGACTTTTACAGTCATTTTTGACAAGTCACCGGGTAGTTTAAAAAGAGTACTGTGTTTAGTTTTCTACTGATCCAATGAATAAACGTGTAAAATTATAGCTGAGCTGCTGGCTTCTATATAATCTGTCTTAGACAAGGTGAGGCACTTAGCTGACTGTTATAACAACATTTAGTCTATCACGGAACCTTTACCTGAACAATAGAGAGGCAGCGACTGTCAGTCTTGGTACCACTGCACCCCACCTATTGCAGTTTTTCTGGAAATTGATTTGTTTCATTGCAGTCGGTGGAAAGACAGGAAGAGGTGACGACGACATAAGGCTGTAGCACAGGATGGCATCACAAGAGTACCAACGGTGTCAGACATTTCTGCTCTCGTTTCGTCCCTTTCTGGTTATTTAAGAAGAAGAAAATAGTTTGCTGCTTTGTATGAAAAGGCTCGTACTTTTAACTCCTTACTAGGTGTACTCTATCAGTATCATTGTACACACAGACTAATAATATTAATGAGTTCTGTACCTTACGAGCGCGTGCGCGTGAGTGAACGCACACACATACTACACGCACATGCGAAGGCACACTCCAGACACATAGGAGAAAATGATCAGTAAACCTTCATGGGCTGTAATTAAGCCAACAGTAAAAAAATTTAGAGAAGTAATTATAAGCAAACAGGACAACACGTATATACGAGGAAAACAGTTTCTACAAATGTCTGTTACTTGTGTAATCATAACATGTAGGAATAAGGAAAAACAAACTAAGAATAAATAATTGATGATTACAAAACTCATAATTTTCTTTTTTAGAATTGTTTTGTAAAAAGTTTTAGTTTTCACAAAGGTATTTTGAAAATATTTATCCTATAGTTTTTATCCTTTCGGAATAACGGCCTTTTATTTTTTTCCAATGAGCAGTAATAGTTTAGCAGCAAGATTCCTCAATTAATATTTATGTCTTCTGCCTTTTTTGTTTTGCTTTTATGGAAAATATAAACACACGTTCTGCCAAGAAGAAGAAATTCGAATATAGGGTGAAGCTGTATAAATAGGCCCATATAGTGTGAGTTGATTTGAAGTACTAAATACTCTGTTACATACTTATCTCGCAATCTCTTTTATTAAGTCAGAGTTTTCTCTAGCATGAATATTTCTGAGAATAATTCGATCTTTATTTCAACAGAAGTAATTTCAGTGGCAAAGTCACAGAACTTTGTCAGACAGGAGACTATTAGTTTGTTAGAGACGGTTTGTTTCGCTGGTGTAACAACAGTGGTATGTCTGGTAGGTGTCCCAGCCAACGCCATCAGCTGCCTGGTGTTCTGGCGCCAAGGACTCAAAGATCGCATGAACCTCTGTCTCTTCTGTCGGGCTCTAGTGGACTGCTTCTATCTTATTTGCGAATTCACGATATTTTCTGTCAACTCTATCATTGGCATATTTGACACACATCTAGGAGATGAATACTACACGAAAACTACAGCTGTGCTCATCGGTGTAGCTTATGCCTTCAGGTCGGCATCAGGATGTGTCACCATGGTGATATCGATAGAGAGGTGTGCATCTGTCATGTTTCCGCTTCACGCTTCAGCTCTCATGAGAACAAAGACGACTTTATTGCTTCTAATTTTTTTGATCGCCATCTTTCAGCTTTGCTACTTGATTAGTCCAATTTCTATTCAGGCTGCGTTCATAAAAACAGAAGTAGTCACCAAATGGCTTCTGGTTCCAACAGTGTTTTATCATAACAACAATTTAGTCGTTAATGTCATAATTAATACAATACTTGGTACATTTGTACCCATCGCGACATTTGTAGTAGTAACCATGACAACGGCAGTAACAATTACTAAACTAAGGTCTGCCATGAAGTGGCGAGAAGAGATGAGCTCAGGCACCAACAACGTCCGTGTCCAGCAGACGTCGTTGACCAACATGCTGGTGTTGGTGTCGTGTGTTTATATCATCACCATGGTGCCTTTTGTAGGCAATACCGTAGCTCGCCTGTCTATAGACGGCTACTACACTACTGGCCGTTACTACCAGATCTTTACCGTAGTTAATGCCATTGTGCATATTTTTCCGCGAATTAACAGTTGCATCGACTTTATCATCTACTGTAGCCGGTCATCTCGATTCAGAAAAGAATTGCACGTACTTTTTAAACTTTCGCAACAGTCAACTGCGTTGATGAAAATGACTTCCTAGGTCAGGACTGGGCCAAGGTTTGCCTGCGGACTTGTTTGGATCAGCTCGTATGACACAATGGGAAGTGTATTTGGTTTTCTTTTTAATGCTTACAATTATTTAACTATAATGTAATTTATCAAGTATGTTTAAGTTTTAAAATTATGCACTTTTTTACATTTAATACAAAGGGGAGTAGAACAACTAAGGCAATTAGCACGATCTTTCTGGGAGGGCATCGGCACCGCCGTCTTTATCGTGAAGACTTGCCGCAACCTGCTGCGGATCTTGACCAAAAGTTTACTGATGCTAGTCAAATGTTTAATCGCTCAGTGTGAGCTTAGGAAATAGGTTGTAGTTTGTTTGCAATGAGTTGATGTTGTAGTAATTCATGAGTCGCACAAAAATTAAAAACCAATTAGGATAGGGAGTTTCGAAATGTAGACAACGAGTAGAATACATGGTGTTATTTCACTGATGTTGGGGCTTCGTGTTAAAATTGCCTGGAAAGCATGGCAGTTTTCAAAGAAAATAACCTTAACATCGTCTTAGCACAAACATCCAGACAATAAAATAAAAATTAAGAATATCAGGTTAGTCAGTTAAACTATGACGCGCTGAACACACTTTTCGGGAACAGTTGATGTATGTGTGATAAATGTACACATGCAACTGATACCGGATATCTTCTCAAACGTTTGACTGGCATTAAAGGTGACCAAACTGCTTTTGATTAATTCCATAAAAGGCACTAAATAGAGACGAGGTGTGAACCTTATAGACTTCATCGAGAGGAATGGGCTTTCACAAGAAACTGCGAGCTTTACTACTGATGATACTACTTTTCAAATTCAAATTGCAGGAATAGTAGGTTTTATCCTGAATTTAACAAATTGTTTACAAATATGTCCAAGCTACAAGGCTGGCCCCTCTTCATTCAATGTATGTACAACATGAAGCTCTGTGTGGCATGTGAAGCGGTCCGGTGGCGCAACGGTTAGCGCCTGTCACTACTACAGTGAAGGTTGGCTGCCCTGAGTTCATTTATCGTCTCGGGCACGCTGCTCTTTCTCTGCACGTGGCATCTGTTTACAGGGCTGGCTGCTTGCCGTAATATAGCCTTAGTTGCTGACACGGCGTAAAACACCAGTTCCCCCCCCCCTCTGTGTGGCATGTCAACATCGTAGACATTATTTCTAAATAAAAAGCGTCAACTTCCACAATTTATCTCGTTGTTGGCAATTAGTGGATACTGAGTTCTTTAAATATTTAAGTAAGGACACGTTTTCTAACCTAAATGAATTTTTCGACGGAATGGTGGTGTATAAATAAATGTTTTCGTTGATATAGCAAAGTAAGTCACACCTACATGGCAAGATAACGGACGAGAATTTGGCTGCAGTTCTGAAATATGCCATCATTTGCTAGGTGTGGGCTTTTGGTATGTTACTGACCACTCCAACTATAAATTATCAGTCGGTTAACCGATTTAGTGAGGCCAGTCCTCTGAGTCAATCAGCAAAGGGATTTGAAGCTTCGTATGTGCGAAAGTCGAGTTATCTAACTCGGAAAGGAGAACAGGAAAGCTAAACGTGATTAATTAATGAGAGACACGTTTATATTAAACAGAAAGGTAAGTATGCAGATTAATCTTGTTTGATATTGGAATACGACTTTTTCTGCGTGAATCTGGTAAAGTAAGTAATGATGCGTTTTCTTGTTTGTGTCTGACAACCACTCAGTCCTTTCACAAAGGATACACGACTCCGAGTGTGTTGTAAGCATACGTGCGTGCGTGTCTGCACTCACAGGCGCACATGTGCATGTAAGCGAGCATGCATATATGTGTGAATGTGTGTGTGTGTGTGGTGCGCGTGCGCTGTGCCTTCGTGTGTACGCGTCTCTGTGCGTGCGTAAATGATTGGCCCGAATTTTATTTTGTCTGTAGCCTTCTTAAATCAAAATAAACATCATTGTTGTATCAACGGGTAACATGACCTGCGAATAAATATATTTCAGATTGTGATGGGGTCTGTCATGATCCATACTTTATCAAAATCGAATTGACCTTTTCTAGTATATTAGTCTCTGTGCGTGTGAAGATATAGGTATAAAATGTATGTACATTTTAACTTCTAATATATATATATTTATAAATGCTACTTGTAGTAATGTAAAAGACGTGACAACTGTTACACTTTCTTAATGTTTAACATTTATTAAGATTTAACGTTTACTACCTCTACAAAATTTATAGTGCTGCTACAGCTGCTACATGTTCATTAGAGTAGAAATTGCTTACGCAGCTGGTTTGAGTGAACGCACGTTTAGTTACTGGTAATCCAGTCATCTACAGGGAGACAATGAGAAGGTTGGTTTTAAGGAGAACACAGTTATCGGGGTTAAATCTTGCTGACATGAGCCGTGGTGAGACAGGTTCCCAGGTTATCAGTGCTTCTGTTGCCCCTGTTGACATCAGCAGTGCTGCTCCCTGGGTCTGATCCTGGTCCGGGTGGTTGTGGCCAGAGTAAAATAATGGTTTCTCCTGATGATACTCTTGTCTGTCCACTTCCTCTCCATCTGGCTTTGTATAACCCAAGAACCCTGATGCTTTATTTCATAATTTCGCTTGCCACTCTAGTAGAGGGTTATTATGTTCCAGGTCCCTATCCTGGTTCTTGCCGGGGTCGTCAAAAGATGAATCAGCGAACTGGCTTTTTTCAAACAATTAATTTTACAATAACGGTTGGTGTCGTAGCTTCATTTTAAATAATGACAGAAAATTAGCTTTTGATTAGAAGTTACTCAAACTTCAATCTAAATATATCGACCTTTAAAATGTTTTCATTGTATCTCGGACCATTTAAAATTTTTGATCGTTATAATCCATATAATATTTATGTGTTTGTAACTGACTTTATAATTTCACTCACAGTTTACACTGATACAAAAAATTAAATGAAAACAATTGAAAAGAATATAACTTTGAAATGTTTTTACAGTTTGTAATTTCTTACTATACCATTTTTTCAGATAGGATTTACCTGTTTTTACTTCAGAAATTTTATTGCGCAAGCAACTTTATCTCCACTCACCTGTCTGTAGGTCTGCGTGTCCTCTTTTATGTCGACATTTCATAAAATAGCGATGATAAGAAACGAGCATTTGCTCCACCGAAGTACACATCACCATTCAAACCATTAGTGGCTTCAAATGGTTTGTTCAATGCAAATAGTTTTATATTGCAATTTCTAAATAAGACTTTCGTCGATGTTAGTTCTACCGTCGACGGTCGACGATCCATTTGTTCGTCACGACAACACTTAATAAGCAAGCACAGACATTTTTTAAAACAATTCATTGTCTGCAATTATTCAGGTTTTGTAGTTTTATGTATAAAATATTTGTAGGGCAGACGTGTACACGAAATAACTAGCTTGCATGCAAACACAGATATAAAGACATGAGCAGTTATAAAAACATACATGTATACGTAGAATCTTTCTCTCTCTCTCTCTCGTTATGTTGCTCAATCTTTTTTATTCAAATCTCTTTCAATTATTAGCTTCAAAAGAAATAATTTTTACAAGGAGCTAAAACATCCCGCTAGCTTTGTCGAGATTAGCACATCTAATCGCTCTAATTTTCCAAAACTATTGTTACATTTTCTCTCATTTCGGTAAAAAAAAAGAATAATTAATTTAATATACTACTAAGAATATTTAGACGCAGATATTGTATTTTTATTGCATTTTTATTAAGTAAATAATTTGTAGCTTTTTAAAGTTTACACAATACTTTTCAAGCAAGTCTTATACAGAAAAGCCTTTAAAAAATACTTGACTTAGTATAAGGGTGCAAACATTAATTCTTTAAGGTTTTAAATTTTTTTTATAGATAAACAGAGGCGTAGGGGTAAATGGATTTATAAATAAGACTCAGATTATTCAAGGAGATGTTTTATTGACGATGTGAACAATAAAAGGCATTTATCAGGGAAGGTTGAAAGCGCACGAACTCGTACAAAACTTAATTAGCAGGATAAACAGTGATGCCAACAGCCCAGTAAGTGAAACAATGAGAGACAAAGATGTTGAAATCGTCTTCAGTCCGCATAACTACTCCTATAACGACACCAGCAATGTCAGTAACAACAACCAGGTAGATGATGAAACCTTTAGCATCACAGAATTTGTTTGTTTTGCTGGAGCAACAACTCTGGTGTGTCTCATAGGAATTCCAACAAATATCATCAACTGCCTGGTGTTCTGTCGTGAAGGACTGAGAGACCGCATGAACCTGTGTCTCTTCTTTCTCTCACTTGTAGACGCCCTGTACCTCGTCTGCGACTTCATCATCTTCTCTGTGTCATCCTTCATTACCTTCTACGAAACATATTCAGGAAAAGATTTTTTTTATAAATGCGTATGTTATCTGGTAGGCACCGCGTATGGATTCAGAATAGCTTCAGGCCTTGTTACCATGGTGATAGCTGTAGAGAGATGCCTGTGTGTTGTGTTTCCACTCAGAGCTGCTACACTTGTCAGCTCGCGAACCATGGCCGTGGCTTTTCTCCTCTTAGTTCTGATCTTGCAAGGTTCGTATCTTCCGAACCCCTTCTCCTTTAAAGTGTTTTCGATGAACACAGCAGGCAGCATCAAGATATTTTTTGTTCCCACAGAGTTTTACCTCCGACATGTGGCGTTCATTTCGTACTTGGACAATACTGTTCTTGGGGTAGTTGTTCCCATCGGAACGTTTATTGTAGTAACCGTGGCTACGGCGATAACCATAGTAAGACTAAGAGCAGCTATGGAGTGGCGAGAAACGACCTGCTCAGTCACTAGTTCTAACCTTAGACACCAGAGGGCGCTGACCACCATGCTGGTACTCGTCACGTGTCTGTATGTCGTCAGCATGGTGCCTTTTGTGGTTCAGATTGTAGTCCGTCTGTACTTACAAGAGTATTCTCTCCAGGGCCGTTATAGTTCTACTTTCCACGATGTCAGTGCCATTGTACACGTGTTTCCACGCATCAACAGCGCCTTCGATTTCTTTGTCTACTACTTTCGTTCTTCTAGATTCCGGAAAGTCTTGTACAGTGTCTTGCCTTGTGTCTTCAAGCCAACATCTTCGTACAAGTCATCGACTACAAAAGTCAGCGTCGCCTTATAAGCGGGTCACTTATTAAGGTATCACTCTTTATAATAAATTTACAGAATGCAGATCATGCTAAGAAAATGAGCGAGGATCGATTAATTTTATGTTTAAATTGATGGCAATACAGTGGATGGTGTTCAGAGTGAAGCCAATATTTCTTTCCCCTTTTGATTTTTATATAGGTGACAACACAGCCTTTGCTTTTATAAATATGTACAAAACTCTAAAAAAAAAATTCAAATTACTACTGCTGCTGCTGCAAGTGCGAATGATGCTTGGTTACAACTACCTCCATTTTGTTCCCGATAACCTCAGCACACCGCCAACAACAACAACAACGCAGATAAAAACTAATGTGAAGAGAAACATGTGACATCCATTTATCTCAGTACTTTACACCTGGCATTACTAGCATTCCTTGTCTACCTCTGTATCACTTGCAGCTTGTGTAGTGTCATGGGATCTGAAAGGGGGCAACAGTGTCTTTGTCCAGTTACAATACCGATTAGAATAAATAAATTATTGAGAGGACATTCCAGATCTCACTATTTGTGTTTTAATACTAATAATAGTTGAAAGTATGCATATATTGCTTTCAATATATATATATATAATTTGATTTGGCATTCATAAATAACGGGGAAATTTAAAGGCAATAGGAAAAACATCACTCTGCAATTTTTTTTCCTCCAACGATAAGTTCCTGTACAAAAGACAACATTAATTGTGTGATAGCTTACAGACATTTATTTTCAATACATTTACTTAAATATGTCCTGTTTCCTCCGCCCACTGTTATTTCGGAATTAATGCCTGACGCTGCAGCTCGCATCTTGTACATTAGTTGTCAACAAGTCTGGCAGAGAAGTTGGAGCGGACACTGTAGGCAGTTGTTGTGCTCGTCACGTGACACTTGTGTCTCACTTTTATACTTACGATGGAATGCTGAAGGCTAGCTGGTTAAACACATGTCATTTGTGGGAAAATCATAATGTCGACCCCGTAGTGTTGAGTTTGGTGTCAAATTGTCTTTTTCATTTCTCGTGCAATATAACCATAATTGTCGTCTTTCCAGTCTGTAGGCATTTGCCATTTGGAAAGAAAATTATATTCACTTTTCTCCTGCCTTTGTTAATTATACTGTTGCTGCAGTTTATAACAGAGCTGTGATCTTTTTCACCCTCCTTCTGTACGCTCATGTCTTTCTGAAAAATGTGCTGAATGGCTGCCCCTCCCTCATCTCTACCCAACCTTCATCCGCTTTCACCACCGACCAACGCATGCGCATGCGCTAAATGATGACGAAATAGCCCCGTTGCAACAATTGCCAGACAGTGTTATATGTAGTTCTAATAATTGTAACTAATTTAAATGGCTCAAAACATGAACATGACGCTTACAAATATTTTTTTTATCTATCATCAATATGAAAAAGATGCTAAAATTATTTCTAAAAGGTTAAAAAGAGACATCAGTCGACACCGTCAGAAAAGTGTAAAAGAAAAGAAAACAAAAGAAATTGCTATGTTGTATATTTAATCAGTTTATATTCGAGAAACTTGTCCACAGTTTTGCTCATACACACCCACCTGTTGAGAATAAATGTATAAATTCATTAAAAGACTTTAGTTGTGTTATGTGGGTCGTGTGTGCGTGTTTGTGTTCGTGCGTGCGCTCATTATAGTCCAGAAAATGAATTGAGAAGACGTGTTTCACGTTCTATGATCTTATTTAAAATATGCCCTGGTGCTATCTTTACTAACCCTATTTTTAGTGGTCCGTTGTTGTTAACTTCCATCATCACTCTGACATCCATCTTTGATTAACCATGAATAACGAGCCTCCTTTGAGTCGTTCATAACCGACTCTCCTATTGACACAGTATCTCAGTAACTCATTTGGCGGTGATTTTACCATTTACTTCACAAGGTCCAAAAATCTTTATACAATCTGCTACAAAAAAATGTAAAAAGACACTATAACCTGGATTCATTTCAACACCTTAAAACTCCTTTGATTTTTATATAGCTTTTTCTTCTATCATGCAAATCAAATAACTTCTTTTATTAGAATAAACGTTTTATCTGCTTTACGAAGTGTACACACATTTTTAAAGAATTTTTTTTAAGATAAATATGAAAATTGTTTTCTTAAAACAAAAACCAAAAAAATGTATTTATCTTAAAATAGTTGAGAACAGATGTAGCCAGTTTCACACTACACAGATTTTCCTTTAAATTTGTTGATGACGAGTGCACATGCAATAATATGTGTATCTCTTTTTTTCACACACACACACACGTACATTTTTATATATGCTCGCACAAACGTGCGCGAGCACATCATTCTCTGTTCTAACGTAAAAAGCATAGATAAGTTTTTGTGAAGTGTCAGAAACGAAATTAAAATAATCACACGTGTATACGCCCGTAAATAATTGTTCTCTAACAGCAAGAAAAAGAAATAGTCAAGCACACATGTGGTGCTCTTTACATCTATTAAAAAATCTATGAACCAGTAGTTATATTTTTCCTGTCAATGTAAAAAAGGTTATTAAATAAATATGCGCTGTTTGTTTTCCTCCCATCCTTTTTATTTGCTCCTTTGTCTAAAACATTATTTTGAACTATAAAGATATATAAATGTAAACACCAAATTCTATGTGCTGTGTACTCATCAAGGAAACAAAGTGATAACTGTGCAAGTGCATCCACGAATTGTAAGGATGATGATGTGTAAAATATTTCCACGAGCACTCCGATGAATATGTATGGGAACGTTTTTGTTACCGTCCAAGGACAAGAAAACAGAAATGTTGTCAATCTGATTAACGACTTACAGAGCAATCTCAACGACAGCGGCATCAATGTTGTTGACGACGATGTCCTCAACTTGATAGAGACTGTTTGTTTTGCTAGTGTGACCACGCTGGTGTGTCTGATAGGGATTCCAACAAACATCATTAACTGCCTGGTATTCTGGCATCAAGGTTTAACGGACCGCATGAACCTCTGTCTGTTCTGTCTGGCACTGGTGGACTGCTTGTACCTAGTGTTCGACTTCACCATGTACTCACTGTCCTCTTTCATACTCTTCTACGACAAAGATCTTGCTAAAGAATACTATTCTAAAATAACACTGGAACTGCTGGGAGTTGCCTACGGGCTGAGGACAGCCTCGGGATGTATCACCATGGTGATCTCTATAGAGAGATGCGTGTGTGTGGTGTTTCCATTACAAGCTGCTACACTTGTGAGAACACGAACCATGGGTATACTCGTGTGTCTGTTAGTTTTGTTGTTTCAGCTTGCGTACCTGATTAACCCGTTTACTTTAGTAGTTTCCATCCAGAAATCGCCCAGTCTTAAAATAACACTTGCCCCATCGCAGTTTTATGTCCAGAATCTGGATTTTATTAGAGTTTTTTACAATACCTTTTTGGGCATCATTGTTCCTGTGGCTACCTTTGTAGTAGTCACCGTAGCAACGACAACCACGATACTAAAGCTAAGGGCAGCAATTAAGTGGCGAGAAAAGACCTGCTCAGCTTCTAGTGATAACCGCAGCCGGCAGATGGCGCTGACCAAGATGCTCGTGCTCGTCTCATGTCTTTATATAATCACAATGGTTCCTTTTGTTGGCAATACTCTAACTCGTCTCTTTGTAGCAGAATATTCCTTCTATGGTAGGTATAGTTCTGCCTTCAGGTCTGCCAATGCCATTGTCCATGTCTTTCCTCGCATCAACAGCGCAGTAGATTTCTTCATCTACTACTGTCGTTCTTCGAAATTCAGGACAGTGATAATCACTTTCCTCTTCCCTGTCAAGAAGCAAATAACTTCATTAAAATCGAGTACAATAGTAGCAACAAACTTCGAAGATGATGGGTTTTTTAATAGGCGCCAATAGAGTATAGAAAAGAGTGTTGGCAAGCAAAGTATTGGAAAACGTTACAAGTTTTCCTTTAATGATCAACCTACAGACCACACATCATCAAAACAGCAATACATGACAATAATCAACAATGTAAACAGAGCAAGTGATGACAAATGGGTAAATATAAGTATATTATGTTTTATTTAAATGTCATTGAAAACTTCCGTTTGATTGTTGTTGATGTCCGTTGGTAAAAAACGTGATTTAAACTTGAGATCCAATTTTACATGCAACCCTATCTTAAAACATAAATGAAGTTTTTCTCGACTCATGGGATGTGGATTTTACCACAAGAAATGTACTAGAGCAAAACATGTTTTGAAGGCTACCTCATCCTTTTCAAGAGGTCAGAAAATTTTTACCTATACTGTTCTCCTTATCGGCCAGAGTCAAAACCTATGTTTGCTGAGGAAAATCAACAATAGATGATGTTTGCCCTGTCGAGTTTCGTCAGAACGAAACACTTGTCATAACTTCGACTGATGTCAACAACCTTCACAACATTTTAGTTTTTAGTTCATCATCATCGAGGTGTTCCCTTCAATGAGTTTCTGACGTAATTAGTTTTCAATGGTATTCTCGACAGAGCGATAACATTTCACAGAGACAATTGCTGTTCTTTGAGAGTTCACTGAAATTGTCCCTCTATTGAAATGTTTTTTCCCTGTGCTTCAGCGGGGTTATTTGATGCTCTGATTCCGGTCATAGTTTAAAGAAAGCTTTATGTAGAAACCTAATGAACATGATACACGTGTCGTGATCAGCTGCTTTCAAACTATTTCCAAGCTAGAAACAATCTTGCAAAGGGTCTTTCAACCAGAATTCGGTGCTGCTTGAAATTTATTAGTATTTGTTGCTGTGCTTGAAATGTTAATGAACGTAGGCGTCCAAACCTACAACTTTTATTTCATTGATCCTGATAACTTAAAGTTTTATAGCCATTCAGATTATTGATAACATAATGTTAGAATATCAAAATAACAATTAAAAAGTAGGCAATGTAGCAATACTAGTTTTAATTATTATACATAAGATAACAATATTGGAGCTTAGGCAAACCAGTTTTGCATGTTGATTTAGGAATACAATGTTAAAACACTTCTGCTAGTACTTCTACCACTAATAATAATATAAAAAGCAGAAGACGAAGAATAGATGTTATCGCTGTATTTTTAAAAAGTTTGTTTAAAAAATCTGATCCAAGGAATGTATGTGTCTAATGCCTGCTGGTGAGGAAGTACGGGAGGCTGCGTCTCACAGGCTGAGTTGCTTTGTTCTTCAGTAATTTTTTTTTATTTCTTGTTTTACTTTTCTGTTTAATCGTGTTGTATTTTTAATTGCATTTTTTTATTCCTTAAGCTTTCTTTCTTTTTTTTTTTTGATTTACTACTAGTTTTCTGTTTGTTGTCGATTTTACTTCAACAACTGCGAACCTTTGCCGTTATATAGATGTGCGATCTCATTACTGTTCTTCGTTTTGTTTCTTTCTCTCTGAAGCTCAGACTCACTTTACATTCTCATCAACCTATTGTAGAAGTGAGAGGTGTCTGTTTTATGAAAGAAAGACGGTGTGGTTGTTAGTAATGTAGTTTACTTTTAAGAATGTAAAATGGTTGGTGGGAAGGATCAGTGTGTTTCCATACGTTTCTTGGAAGATACATGAAAAAATAGTAAAAAAAAAGTTTCCATTTATTTTCTTCTTCTCCTAGTTAAAAACCGTTCATTAAAGACTATTGTTTCTGATGGTATATGAGGAGATATTTACAATAGGACGATATCTTCAGCTACGTGTCATTGTGTGCATACACAGTGTTTGGAAAAAAAGACACAAAAATAAACAATCACATAGCATATGACTAACAGCTTTGCTCTCAGGCTATTACAGAAGTAAAGGTGGCATTTGTGCAACAAAGAATCACACCCTCATTCTAAATTAAATGTGGTCGGAGACTTTCAGCTGTAGAACTGTCTATAGCAGCAAGGAGCTTGGTAAGTTGTAACAACAAATCTGTTTACAATGATCGCGTGCGTGTTGCTCTCACAAGAGTTGTGTTGATATTGTTATCTATGAAAGTTGGGCAACTGCCCCAAAGATTGCTTCTATACAGAATAACTTTCAGATATTTTCAGATGTAGAAGTTTATCGGCTTATCAAAGACTTCGTGTAATGGCAAAGTTGCATTAGTGTTCTTATTTGTATTTAACCTCTTATTGTATTCTTTTTATCATTCCTGCGCAGAGCAAGTGCAGACATCAAATTAAACATAGCATTTTAAGTACATGAGCAAATCCTTAAAGACGAAATATAAACAAATTATGTTATGGGTTTATAACTGTAGGTTTGTTTGTTTGTTTTTTTTTTTAAAACCCTTTTTGGCATCTTATTACAATAAATATTGTCGAGATCAACGACATCATTTGTAGGACATATTAACTCATTAATAATATAAGCACACAAGTTTAAAAAAAAACACAGTGGCTTGTTACAGGGACTAATAGGATTCCGAGAGAGGTGCAGGATCTAAATATTATTTGAACGTTTTTGCGGAATTTTTGCGGAATTTAGGTATGGTTTCCTTATGGTAGCTCAAATAAAATGCAATTTATTAAAAGTTCTCTTTTTTTGAAACAAAAGTTTTTTCCTGTAAGTTTCATAATCAAGGAATCTGGAAGTGCACCCGATATTCTAATCGCTGTGACTTTCCTTCTGAGAGCATTAAAGAGCACAACTACCGTTGTATGTTCATGAACAACATCCTTATGAGTTGCTAACTCAACTGACACAAATATGTCCTTCTCCTCCTCCTCTCCTCCTTCTCCTTCTCCGAGTTATATTTATTTTTCTGTGGGTAAACAGTTGTTTCCTCCCTCGTGAAGAAAGGCAGCTGTAGTGCCCATCTTTAAACACCAAAAGGATTCCTCTAATCCAAATTTTTATCGTCCGAACAGTTTAACTTTTTGTCTGTGCACAACTCTGGAATTCATGGAGAATGTCTTCCTTTCATTACATCTTCAATCTCGTTACTTGTTTATTGGTGATTTTGGTTTTGGAGAAAGCGAACGATGCGACATGAAAGCAAACTTTTTGCTGGACCTTCATGCCCTTGGTTTCCCCGGCAGTATATTACTCTTTATAGAAACATTTCCTATTACCTCTTTCAAGTTCAAGCGGATTCTATTTCTTCTCGATCCTAGGGTCAGAAAATTGCTTCCCTCGGGGTAGAATATTCTCACCTACTCTTTTTTTAAATCATTAAAATAGAATTTCTGCCCAGGTTAGGGAACTCGTATTATGTAGTTGATTTCACGCTCTGCATCCAAGGGACATTTCTACAAAATTATTCTTCAGAAGTATAACATTTTCTCATTCCTTTCTTTTTCCTGTCTTCTGCCTCACTATCCTTACCCTTTCCTATTCTTTACCATATTTTAGACTGGCGACCTTCAACAGCTTTATCGTTAAAATTACAATATTCTTGTAACTGGATAATAATATTTAAAGTAATCAACTTGCTTATGTTGTTAATTAATAATAATGTTAATGATTCTTGTTATTGCAGCCACCACCTTGCAGCGCAGTCAGAGACAAAATATACTAAGAAAATCTTTACTGTTTATTTTATCTTTATTAACAATTGATTGTGCTACGAAGAAACATTTACATGATCTGTACATATTGCACACACATATGATATTTCTTAGTATTAAAACTGAAATAAAAATACATAGAAACCGAGTATTGTGTCTGAATAATTAAATAATTTGGATCATAACTGCTTCACCCTTTATGGAGTCAGGTGCATGTTCTTCCACACCCCGACCGCCAGCTGGGTTAGCCTGGAGACGTTTGCGGCGCTATTCGGGTATCGACACACTCGCCTCTCAGTTCGGACACCAGCACCCTAACCACTTGGCTTTCCTTGTATGAGAGGACGTATAAGAGGAATGTGATAAGAACAAAATTGATTACTGTATGCCGTAAAAAAAACATGGAATAACTACAAAAATAGTAAGATGAAAGAATATCGTCTGTAAACATGATAAACCTTCCAGGTATGACATATTTTCTGCATCCATTGCAGTCTTGCTCTGTCACTGTCCATGTTAATGCAATGTGCTAGTGTGGATGAATGAGTATTAGTTCGAAAGAGGGATGCGGGCAAGTGCCTGCCATGTTGACGAACAGTCTTTTGGGAACACGGTAAACACATTTGTAGAGAAGCCAGCGGCGGCGGAAGACACATGTATGGGTGAGAGAGAGTGAAAGAAGGAATGGTGTAAGTTCTTGCCAAGACAATGTATGCCACAAGAAGCTCTGTAAAAATATCTCTGAAGTAATTTTCAATTGTTTATTCCTGTCAAGTTGACTCTATTGTCAGAAAAAGAACAGATTTCAGCAAGTTAAGAATTTGGTTCCAGTCGATTGTTAGTAATAACTGCGAGGTCATAGAAATTATTTCGAAGAGACTCGCAGTGAGACGATTTCTTGTCGGATCTTCCCCTCAGGATTTTTGCAGAGACGGTTCGTGAACTTGAGGGATCCTCAGAGACGCTACTCACGTGACAGATCCGGGGGAAGGCAGGAGGAACACCGTGTCTTCCCACCCTTAATGTCCGAAGAAAGATCAGTGCCTGGTAGGAGTCTTCGTCAGTCTGTGCTCAGTTCTTGCCTGTGAAAACAAAGCGAACGAACTGTCACAACCACACATAGTCTGTGCTTATTTACTTTGTCATATAAACGCAAATGGCTAACATTTTGAGCATCATTAGTTTGTGTACTTTGACAGATGACAGATGTCGCGTGTTGCTTGCTGGGGCGGCATATCCGGTCGTTTGATGTGACGGGGGAAGGGGCAGCCGAGTGGGTGAGTACAGAAAACTTCCTGTCGCAGTTGTCCAAGCTAGTGGCTAACCGGCCGGTGTGCAAGTGTGCGAGGTCTTTGTATAGATGTATATGGGGTGGGGACGGGCTTATGTGTTGAGTCTGTTTTATGGGGGATTTTTATTTGTGTTATAATGATGTGTGTTAGGCGTTCAAGATTGTATTAGGGGGCTTTTCTATGTTAATAGGGTTTTGTTTTTGTCGTAGCATACGACGTTGTTGAGATAAGGTTACCAGAGACGCAAAAGAGAGAGCGGCCTTGTTTACCCATGAGGCAGGTAAGCTGGTAAGAAGCAGCTGCATAAGCAGGTGGGAAGCGGTTGCATAAGCGGATGGAGACCAGCTGCATAAGCGGGTGGGAAGGGCTGCATAGGCGGGTGTAAAACGGCTGCATAAGCGGGTGGGAAGCGGCTGCATAAGCGTGTGGGAAGCGGCTGCATAAACGGGTGCGAAGCGGCAGCATAAGCGGGTGGGAAGCGGCTGCATAAGCGGGTGGGAAGCGGCTGCATAGGCGGGTGGGAAGCGGCTGCATAA
>SRHC01003819.1:29771-44571 GCA_004794325.1 Pomacea maculata | reverse complement strand
AAATGTTACAGATTCTAAGCCTTCTATTTGTGTTTCAGACAACATCTTCTCTGTGCGTGGTGTTTAGAAGTTGAACAGGTGTCACACAGTTTGTAGAGTTGACCTCTTGATGTCTAGGATGTGTTGTGAATGTTGCAGACTATCATTCTCGATAAACTGAGTGTTGTTTACATCACAGGGGTCGTGTGATACCTCCGATGTTTAGACATAGGGACATATTTACCTACAATGTTGGAATTTTGTTTAGTCCTTCTTATCCTATGTTTAGGCTTGAGAACAGATTATTGTTGCACACGCAGGTGTGAAATAGCAGACTGACTCGAAGTAAAACACAAGCAACAATCTATACTGCAGAAAGATATTAACAATTGAAATGTTTGAGCGAAGAACAAAGAAAATGTCTTTGATGACAGTAAGAGTCCGCTTTTGAGTTGTTTTTCTTTTTATGCTCTGTAGATCAAGCAGACCAGAAACCGAAAAGGTCCGAGGAAGTATTCACACCACCGGGAAACAAAATTTTTCTAGAAAAGTCAGTCTGCGTGTTAAGTGAGAGAAAAGTTAAACTCGTTGAAATAGTTATTGCATTAGGTATCTAATACACAATACTAAGGTAATCTCTACAAACGTTTAAAAAAAAAGAATGTCAAAAGAAATAGCAGAAAACAGTTCTCTTTACAATAATGAAACTCTATATATATATGTATATTCTCCAGAAGAAATTCAAGCATATGATAACTACATGAATCTCTTGAGAAAATTGTATGTCGCTGTTCAAGTGCTTGGGGTGTTTTTTTTTGTTTTTGGAATGTTCAACAACATCATGGTAGTCGTTCTGTTTTGTCGTCTGCGTCAGAGACGATCATCAATCGACATTTTCATGCTGTCTGTTGCTTTGTGTGATATCATACTTGTCGGAGGGCGCTATTTGTTTACATTCTTACTTTTCAGACGATTCGGTGATGAGAATATGAAATGCAAGCTTCCTAGCTTTACAATATCAGTCTGTAACACATACTGTTTTTGGACAATAACTTTTATTGCCTGTCATCGTGCTCTAGCCATCGTCTGGCCACATCGTGTTAACTCCGTGATCTCGCGACGCAAATCTGTTAAGATTATTGGAGTGATAATTGTAGTCAGCCTTCTGTATGAAGCACACAGGTTGTATGGGGTTAACTCAGTAGCTTACACATATGAAAATATACCAACGGGGACTTCAGGCTGTGGCTTTACTGACAAGATGTACATCTGGGTGCATATGAAATTCCTGCGCTATTTACCCCCAGTAACACATTTCGCGATACCTATAACAGTCATCGTCATCAGCAATGTGATTATGTTACGACACATGTTAAGTTCTGCTAAACGATCGCAAAATGTTGTGTTATCGGGTGAAGACATAAACCTGGCGATACGTAAAGAGCAGACGAGGAAAGTTCAAAAAACAGTCATCGCCATATCCTTGTGTTTGGTCATTGTCACTCTACCATATATTCCTTTTTCCGTTATTGTTGGTAACCAGAAAATGAAGACAAGCCGATTAATAGAATATTTTTATTTAAACCTATTTAGTGTTATAACTTCCTTTATTAGTGAGCTTCGTTCACAAGTGAATTTTTTAATTTTATGCCTCACTGGATCAAAGTACAGGCAGGAGGCCAAGAAAATACTGTTGTGGTTTTGCCGTTGGTGTCGGATGATTACCTGTGACTATGGTTATGACTGTTGAGTCATTAATGTTGTCGCGTGACGCGACCGGGCGTCGCGGGACTTGCTCTCGCACAGCCACACTCGCAAACACACAGACTTCCACGCGCCCGCCGCGAGCAACAAAGCCAATCACTCCTCAGTGAACATAGAACACATACACGAAATTACGCTACAAGACTAAAGTTTATTGGCGGCCGCAGGATTCAACCACCAACCTAACAAAGAAAGAAAAAATATACATATAAAACAAAAAAAACAAACAAAAGAAAAAATAAAGCCACACAGTGTGGAGTCCCACCACTAGCGCACACAACTGAGCGTTTGGCCACGCCCCTCTACTGATGGTGTCCGCGTGGTCTGACGCGACACAAACTTCCCCCACAGCACACCCACTAGTCTCCCCTTCCGGCCACTGCCGGAGCTGCTTCTCACCGCCACAGGTTAATCACGGGGTCACGCCCTCGTCTATTGTCAAGCACACAGTCCTCGCTGCTTGAATCTCTGGTCTTCACCAACAGTCCGCTGACACCTCGGCACAGGTCCGTTCGCACGCAGGTACACGTAGTTGGCTGGCCGACGGCAGTCCGTTAGTCCTCCGTCCGTGTGTTTGCTGCTTCACCCCACTAGGTTGAGTGAGCGGGTGTTTGAGCCCAATCGGCTCGTGACGCGTTGATTCTGCCGCACGCAGAAAACGCAGGAGAAAACGAAGCTGCCTTCAGGACACGTCACCCCGGGGAGAAAAAGGCACACAGCCCCGTCCTGAGCGCCACACAGAAGGCTCTAGACGCGGGAGGGACGCACCAACACAGGGAAGCACACAGCAAGCCCTGGGTACATCAACCTCTCCTAGCGACCGACGCTCTTCTCTCACACTGCCGGTCCGAACCCAGGCTCTCAACACAAAAAAACTCAGGCCCGGCTCTGGGGAGAGGAAAACTTCCATCCTCCCCTCGCTAATAGGGTTTTCGCCCTCCTGTCCCGTCAGGACCCGCAACAAAAGACCCCATCAGGTAAGCCCTTGACTTATGGTGTTTCCCGATGCGGATCCATTACCTGCCTCAGCAGACCGAAAGGCGACAGCGCCTCCCGCTCGGGGAACCCCCTCTGGGCCCCCCAACCTCGACTATCCACCCGCAGCAAGCAACACGCGACAAATGTTGCTAAATATTATACACTTATTTGTAGATAATTAACTTAATTTCAAGAAAGAGAAAGTAACAAGAATAAGATAAAGTCTTTGCTTGAATATAAAATTTGTAAAACTGTGATAGTCTCTCCTTCAAACAAAGCTAACAAAAGATGCTTGCTGAGTTCAAAGAGATAGGTACATCGTCGTGTGCCGTACATTTTATAGTCTACCACTAAACTGAACAAAAAGTCTTCAAGCCTTTCCTTAATATTTCCTGCTTGACTTTCATCAAAATTAATTTTTTTATACTTACAATGTCTGCAGGTTTGTTAACATTTATTCATTTTTAAACAAAATAAATAACTTTTCCAGCACAACCTCTCTATAACACTTTTATGACGGCGGTCCGGTGGCGCAACGGTTAGCGCCTGTCACCAATACAGTGAGGGTTTGCTGTCCTGGGTTCAACTCTCATCTCGGGCACGCTGTTCTTTCTCTGCACGTAGAATCTGTGTACAGGGCTGGCTGCCTTGCCGTGATATAGCCACAGTTGCTGGCACGGTGGAAAAACATCAATCCCATCCTTTCTTAGGACAGTCTCTCATGAGATCATCGTTTTAACGTTTATTTTACTCTTTTCTGTTTAGAGAGTGACAAGTGTATTTGTCAAAGTCAGCATATCTATCAAGAGTCACGTGAGGAGTTTACTGGTATAAATTACTTTACTCACAGATTGACCTATTAGGCACAAAAATGATAGTTGGATATTCCGGTAACTGTCGAGAAGCTTGTCTGATGACGAAAGCAGTGTATCAACAAAATGGCCAGCGGTAATGAGTCTCTTAAAACTTTACCATACTGAACATGTTGCACTGTCTAGAAGGAAGAAAGACAATATTTCTAAATAAAAATGTTGCAGAGAACTATCTCATTTTCGGGTGTTAATTAAAGTGAAAATCACGATTTATAAGATACTTGCGGAGTATTTCGCACTACAGCTTTGACATAGTCTAATAGGCAGTAAAAGAGCCAATGAAAACAGAAGGTAAGAAATTTTGAAGGCTAATTGTTTAAACACAACTCTTTGAAATTATGTAAGGAAATTTAGGTAAAAGAATTAATCACCGAGTTATGCTGTTTCAATTGTTTCTTACTGTAATTTTATTTAAAACGTGTTAGAAAATTAGAAAGATCTAAAATATAAATTTTATTCGAACGCATGAAATGTATTCGGTAAGAAATAACAACAGATTTGTACTAAGCAGCATGCTAATGAATCCATTACATTTTGAAATGTTTGCTGGTCATTTCGGATCCTTTCATATCAGCCAACGGTTACATTTACCAGTAACGTTTCTATGTCTCTACTTTGAATATAACAGTTAACTAAATAACTAGTGAAAAATCACCTAGACTACCATGCTTCCAATTTAAAGGACAACATGGGTGTATCATTTTCCCTTTATGATCAGGTTAGTTTTAAGGCCTTCAAACATCGACATTTTCACCCGCCATAAGGAAATTAGAGGAGAATGACTCTCCTAAGCTGAAGACTTCTGTTGCCAGCAAGTAGTATTTGTAACAGTGAGCGTGGCTCAGTTCAACAACTGTATACATGGCTTCCAGTCAAAAGAAGACATATCGCTCAGGTTGTCCTGTTCAAGAAGCGATTTCTTGTCCAGAAAATGAAACTGCTGACTTGGGAATAGAGCACTGCAGATTTTTATATTTTATTTAGAAGCTTCGACTGGAATTAATAAAAAATAAAATTTCCAAAGCCAATTCACTCGACAGACTGGTAAGTAAATCTCCGGATCAAAATTTAATGAGAAATAATCACTGTCATTACAGTCCACCTTGTATTATTATTGATTCTCTGTTGATAAGTGGGCATATTTGAATTATCTTTTCCAAGTGTACTATTGTTTATCAAATATAAAAACATTTCAAATATACCTATGTTTAAGATAAATTCCTGTAACTGCTTTAAAAACAGATGGCTTTAGCAGTCCACTTTATTTTCTAGCTAAAAACAGACTGATGTTATTGACTTTTATCCATTAAAATTACAATATAATATTTGGGATGTTCCTTTTCTTGAGTATTTCGAATTTTTTCGTACGACGAATTTTTCGCGTTTTTTAAAACAAGAGATTTGTCGCTATTATTTTGTTATAACTGCCAGTTGGCGCCGTCTACGGGGTCTCGAGATGGTCTGTAAATGTTCAGGCCTGGCTAGTGACAAGGAGTAGTTGAAGAGTTTTGTTGTTGTTATTGGTGGTGTTGTTTTGTTAGTTTGATTTTGACTTGGAGTATATTAGGTCGCATCGCCAGAGGTATCGCCATTTTGTGTATAACGGTTATCCTTGAGTGGAGGGGTCCTTAGTGTTTTGTTTGCTTGATTCTTTCTATCGTTTAAGATAATTTGTGTGTGTGTGTCTGGAGGATACATATTTGGATTCTTGAACATTAGTCCCCAGTGACTGTTAGTACAGTGGAACAGCAATACACAGTAACTGTATACAGACACTACATTAAATGTATACAGGCTGCAAAGTTGTGTTGTGAAGAAAATAAAGGCGCAAATGTGAAGGCGTCTACGTGGACGCGAGTGTGTGTTACACGTGTAGACCAGAACGGTGTCGACATCGTCGATGTTGAATGTCTGGTGATGATCTTTGTTAAAGGCTTTCACCAGCAGTCGTAGTTGGTTTTAACAGGTCTTCCTTTCGTATAGGTGGCACTGGTGTAAGAAGAAGATCTCTTCCTTTGACTAAAGTCTAGACTTGCTTGAACTGTACAAGACAACAATAAATTGCGAAATGTTGTGAGCAAATGTTTGAGTATTTTGTGGGAAGAAGTTCACACGTTTAAACAAAAAGTTTCATTAACCGTCACGGGCCAGCGCTTTCATTCATTACATTCATGGGAGCAGCAACTGATTGTACGAGTAACTGACTTAGAAGCAACAATTCCTAGGAGGAGAAGTGAACCGTGAAGACTCCGTCAGACAAACGAACTTCGATGGATTCGACATTGCGAGTCTAAGAGTCGACATTACAGAGAACTTGAGTGACTGCAACTAAGTGTGTAGTGAGTACAGCCTCTTGTGTCACCGTTGCTCGATAGAGACATGATGAGTAGGAACTAGTGGTCTTCAGATCCAGCTGACTACTGACTGGAAAAAACTTCACTTTTGGTAGTACAATTTTTATAGTTAGTAAGGTATGTAATTATAAAGAGTAATCTTTGGATGTGACTTTTATCTTGTATTTTCCCGCTGTAACGATCTTTTTCATAATTAGACCTTATCAAAGCCTGTATGAAGTATATATTGTTGTCTTTGTTCACAACGAAAAAGGCGTTTATGTCCAGGCGACTACGTGAGTGTTGGGCGCGCATGTGACATTATCACACTGGCTACAGCTGTTAGAAAAGCGAGTACATCTTATTCACACTTATCCTCACTATCCACTCTTTGATTCGGTCACATTAAAAAACTGATTCATCTCCTTTTTCTTTTCTACTGAAAATAGCATCAGTATAACCAAACCATAATAAACGGGTTTGATACTGATGATTTTTTCTATTCGTGTAACGTTGATCGCTTAGTGTATACAATATTATGATATATGATTTAATGAGATTTTTTGGGGACTGTGCTCATTTTGTACATGAGAAAGGCAGCAGATAATATAGGGAGACTAAGTTAATTAGGAAACGTCTGCAGGGTTACGGCTAACCCGGACATTTGGCATGAAGTTTGTGCAATTTCTTTTTAAAGACCTCGTACCATTTTGATTTCGAGGCTTGAAACGGGTTTTCTGGAATATGTTGATTGGTGATGACGATAATTAATTACTCGCTTGACATAGCTGGGAAAGTATCGTATAGCTTCAGTAACTTTAGCACTCCCACCCACGCGAGATGTTCTACACCATTTATAGCAGACTACTGCATACTTACAATCAGCTTGCTTTCTCAGTACTACGATCTTACCTTGCCATCACATAGGTTGATCAACGATTGAGTAGATTTAAGCCAAATAATTATAAGAAACTGAAAACTTTCACAAGATCGTCTTTAGTTTCTAAGACATGATTATAAAGATTGATCTAAAGGTTCTAAAGAAGAAAGAGTGTATTTGTTCTCTTCCAATCTTAATCAAATGACCACGAAAACCGAGTAGCGCCTGTTGTGGTCCTGAAGATGTTAACAGACTGTAACGGTCCGTCCGCGGACACGCGCATTCTTTCCACAAACCAAAATATTCTGATCGCTTGAGGGTGGTGTACCTCCTTAGAGGCACGAATAATTATTGAATTCAAACACAATTTTAAATGAAACAAAGGCAAAGTATCAACAATCAGAGATTCACTCCTTCTTTCGCCACACAAGATATATTACCAATATATTATCATTCATCCAACGTACTATTAGAGTTAACAATAAAGTTGGTTCCCATAAATACTGTCACTGATGAGGTATTCCGCTGTCTCCAGTGCTGCCCTTTCTTGATGAATTACCAATGTTAATATCCACTGTATTATAGTATAAAAAATGTTCGTTCTTGACGAAACCCAAACCTTTTTATATTAAAGTCTTTGTAACCCTCCCAAGTCCTCTATTCTAATGAGTAACACAGGTCTTACTTCCTAGAAGTCGATTTATCATTAAAAAAAGGTGTTTGTTTTACGATACCGACAGTTTACAAGCAGAACGTCTCGGTCTTGCACATGCAGTTGCCTCCTAGTGTTTAGCAGGATGATAGGTTAGCTGAAGGCCGGGAGAAAACCTTCCCTCCACCGGCGCTTACTCTCAGGACATCTATTTATTCTTACTGATAATGTAGAGACAATAACCAATAACTCACAATTGAGAGACAATAAGCAAGGATGAGACAATTAGAAAGGACTTTCGGGAAGCTCTTTATTTGTTTCTGTGTCTCGGCGAGAAAGACATGCACCGCGATTAAGTCGCAAAACGAGTAAAAACCTCTTGACTGACCGCGTCTTCACATGTCTCGGTGTGCAAGACAGAGAGTGCGAGCGAAAGCGAACGGTGTCCTCGGAGGGCAGGGTAGTCGATAACAATGACGACGATGTGCACGACAAGCCTGCAGGTTGCTGCAGCAGTAGTCACGTGACTAACACAGCTGAGACGTGTTTACCCGGCAGCCACCTCCTGTTGTGAGGTCAGGAGCAAACAAAGGAAAAGTTTGTAAAGTTTTTGTGTGACGGGCCGTTAAGCAGCGTGGGGTGACGTCAGCAAAAGCTTGCTTGGAGAAGTCGTTGTCGTAGTACCTGGCGAATGATCGATCAGTTGGGAGCAAGAACTACCGCTAGATGGCGCTTGCTTTCGTTGGTGTAACATTTCGGGCACGTGACATATACTGTGCACATAGCTACAAACTATTTTATAATTATGACTAGCGGGTGGGACGTATGAAACCTGACATATTATACAATTATTAGTTATTGGCAGAAATTCGAAAGTTTTGATAGACATAAATATGATTCTACTTCTGAAACATTTAGCCGCCAGAAGACCTCTCAAGAATCTGGGATATGGCAGAATAATCTGCAGAATATGGCGGCGAAGTGTTAACAACCTTTAATGATCGTACATGTACTTTGGGTTATAAGAGACGGAAAGCTACTACAAATGAAAAGCATGACTCTTGCTCTCTTCTCAAGAATATCTTGGAATTCAATGGTGAGATTTATAGGAAGTCTGCAGCGACAGACAGCTTCAGGGCTCTATTACTGTTTAAAACAAATTTGTCAGAACTGATCGACATGTTTCATGAAATGCCGTAAGAATACTGTCACTGACCGTCCGCAGACACGCGCATTCGTTCCACAAAAAGAAATAAAGAGATCGCTTGAGGGTGGGCGTTCCTCCTTAGAGGCACCAATAATTATTAAGAACAAACACAAGTTTAAAAGAAGACAATGTATCAACAGGAAGCCAACCGTCAATAAAAACTACATTCCATCACGTTCACATCATCAAAGTTTAACATGTCACTCTGCCGGAATCCACACGGCATCAACCAGAAAGTTACAATAATATTCCTTGACGCAGTCCGACAAGTTATATTCACAGTGTCATCATACATAACACATGTACGTCTTTGACGAAATTTAACAAGTTAATAACCTCTAATCCCTGCAGCTCTCCAGTCCCCGGTTTTATGTAGTCAACTCTAATCCTCTTTTTTTATAGTTCAATAAATGGTAAAAAGAGTGTTTTTACGATACCGATAAGTTGCTGTCAGGAGGGTGGGTAGAATGAGATGTAGCTGAGATGAAACTAAGAAAAAGCCTTCCCCCCCCCCTCTCCGGCGGGTTAGTCTCAGCTGACCAGGTACCCTCCCTGGTGGTCGGTGCGTAAGCGTAGGGAAGGCAGGGTAGTCCTCCTTACTCACTCCGAGTCCACTGCTCCTGCTCGCCAACGTCGGTGTGCAGTTTCTTGGCTCCCCTGTGTGTTGCTCACACCACAGCTCTCACGGCGATGACGCCGCTACAGAAAAACAAGACCAGTGATGTACATCCACTGAAGTACATACACAGTATTACTCCCACGGTAATACGTCCTCCGAGGTCGCAACGGCAGTGAGTAGGTGCAGATAAAAACCACAAATCCACCAAATTGTGTTCCGCTCTTCACTTGCCGCTTTCCCTAACGTTCTCCTCTATTTTTGTCGTCACCTTTTTGCCGTCACGTTATTTTGACGTCACAACTTATGTCATTTGCTCAATGACTTTCCAAATAACATCCAGGCCACTACCCTAGACCAGATCAACTACGGTTGTCTACCTTCCCGCCATACCCCCTCTACTACGTACTTATCCGCTACTAATGCATCTTCTAACGACTTACCACAGGCTGCCTCTTTGTTAAACAAATGCCAAACACAATAAAAATGTTTTAATTGGCTACTAATTCCTGACCAGGTCTTATCGAGTAAGTACTCATCAAAGTGACGATGAATTTTGAGGTGATCGTGTCTGAGAGAGTGAGCTCACGAGAGAGCATTGCGTGCTAGGATGTCTCATGGTCGATGATGACGACGAGCGTGACGAGCCTGCTGCGCCTGCCTGCAGATGTTTCGTTGATCAGCTTGCTGCAGCCGTAGTCACGTGACTTCTAGATTTTGAGATATTTAATATACTTTATAGATGTCAGATACAAGATCACTGAGTGCAAAAAGCTCTGCTGCAGGAAGACCATAACATTTGACTTCACTAAACATGTTGCACTAACAAAGGTTAACAGATTTATTTTTGTTTTGTCTTCTGTGATAAAATCTGGCAACAGAAGGTCTGTAAGCCATTCACTGGATAATTTACTGAATTATTTTCAAAAATGTTTTCAGTGGAGACATTTCTTAGCTTCGGAGCTAATATTAAAACTTTACTAAAACAGTTTGTAACTGTGTATTAAAGTGAACAATAAAATCCTATGTAATACACATATCTTGGTCCGTTTACTGTTGTCAGAGAGTTCCTATTTAAGGACATGAAAGGAAGACAGTGCGGAGTGAGAAGAAAACTGATGCTTACATTTAAAAGTGTACATACCATGTCAACGTCCACTATTCAAAGAGTTTTATTTAATATTTATTTCAGTCACACCGACTTTGATTGTTGCTCAAATACTCAGCAGTATCATTTTTTTTTCATCTGCATTAAAATTGATCATCTATTGACCATCCAATAATAAACGATTTAGCAGTTTCTTGTTGGTGATGTAAATGTAAACGATTTGGATATTTTCGGGAACGTTAATAGTCAGCCATCATGCTTTGGCCATTGGCTGACCACATCCCACCACACGGTCACTCGACGAAAACTCGCAGGTCACGCAACTTAACTAATTAACAAACAGCCTGCTCTATTTTGCCAAGCTTAAATTTTCTACAGTGTTAACACTTTTGTAACATGTATGATCTTCTCAAATTCATCTTTTCGTTTGTGAAAGAGTGCACTAACAACAACAACAACAACAACAACAACAACAACAACAACAACAACAACAATTAGTGCGTTGGAAATTGGGAAGCTTTCAGAAATAAAGTGTTGAAAGCAAAAAATCTTTATCGTGTATCATTGCTGAACCTTGGCTGTTTGTTGACGGATCATGTCGCTGTTTCCGAGGGGCGATGTGTCTTTGTTCTGCTACCAAAACAAAGAAATACCAGTCTCAGATCTTGAAGGCTGCATCTGCTCACCTCTGCAGGATGAGGCGAGTAGCAGGTCTGAAGCTGACAGTCACGGTAAACCAGCGATTGCTCGTCCCTCTGTCTGTCCTCACTCGGTCCGCCATCCACGTCAGCGACGACTAATGTCCCCAGTGTCGCGTGGACCGCCCCCTAGACGGCGGAGGATGCACGCCCGAAATCCGCTCGCACAGCCGGTACGAACGCGCAACCCCCTCCGCTCGGCCGGAGACGGCTTGCTGACATACCAATCGAACCCCGGGCTGAGCGCAGACCACACGACAACGATGACAAAGACAAAGTTTACAAAACAAACAGCTTTATTAACTAACATAAAATAACACTAATAAGAAAAACTAGCATCAACACAATTTACAATAAAAGAGTCGCCCTGTGCACAGGCATGCTACAGTAGACAAAGAAGAAAAAAAAACAAAACAGGGGAAGACAAACCACCCGCACGCACTGCTGGGTGGCAAGTCAAATGTCCGCTCAAGGTGTTCGCTGGCGGCAGCCCGCCCTCTCTGGCCCGCGTGCCGCTACAGCGGTGACCCCCCCTCTCTCCCTCTGGACCAGCTGTCTCCCCCCTCGGTTCTCCCGTCTGGGTAGACCTTGGTCACGTGAGTCCCTGCTCGCCGGCCTCCACCCTAGGTACTCCCTCGATGGCCAGGCCGCACACTCGCGCAGCAGGGTCGCGCTCACGCGCCGACGAGGCGATGAAGGCGCAGGGTCGACACAATGGCGGACATTAGCACGAAAGACAATGTGCAGAAACGATGACATGGACGAAGAGCAAATCCGACATGTAGAGTATGTAGAGAAAAACGTAGAAAACACACACACAAAAAAAAGCCTGTAGAAAAAAACAATTGATTCAGTCAACAGGCGGCGCTGCAAACACTGCTCAGTTTCTAAACACATATCCTAGCACAAGTATATGTATGTGACCATTACAACGCCGGTCCTAAAACACAAATGGATTTAATAAAAAACGGGTGCGCGCCACAAGCGCCGCGACCCGGCCAACACAAAAGCCATCCTAACAGGACCTGAGTCTTCCACTCCAAAAAAAAACGTGAACATAGTCATTAACATATAAGGATCAATTCATTCGCACCCCAACCGCCAACCAAGGGTCCTATAGACTAGAATAGCATGGAAACCACAAAAATAGACTCTACTAACCCAAATCGGCTTGTGATGATGAGAGACCAGCGCCGGTCGCTAGGGCCACGGTCCTCCACCGTCCCCCACGTCCGGCGCCGTCCGTTGCTGGATGAAGACTCTCCAGAAAAGACAGAAAAACGCGCCAAGGACCCCACGCGCGCGAAAAGCAAAGAAACAGACAAAGAAAAGGGGGGAAAGGAAGTCAACGGGAGGGGGGTTTGCTGTCCCATCCCGGAAAAAAGGATACCTGTGAAGAGCCTGCGAGCAGCCGACGCGCGACGACGACGCCGCGAGTCAGGGCTCTTGGGCTCGCGAGACGGATAGGGTTACACAAGGACCCAGGTAGACCGTCCCTTAATTCTCCCCATCCGTACGTACACACCCAGCGACGGGCCAACACAGTACGAGAAGAACAACACCGACAGCAGAACAATCGCCGACACGCGACACCCAGTGACACCGGTCTCAAGCGCTGTCCCACTTCAGTCACGTGACTTGGTTTCGTAGAAGGACGCACATCCTTCAAGATTTTGGAAGTCTATTTTTAGCCACTATCGGACTTGATGCACGTGTGTTGTTTGGTATTGGAGATTTGCCTGAGTATTACAAAATGACTAACAATAATTCTGGACCTGGAAAAGTTAGCTCAGCTGTAGTCGTGTATGAAAGAGGTAAATAAAGTAGACTCTTAGGAGAAAAAAAAAATGGGTTAAGAACCTAAATGGCTTAGGACAGGTCCAAGGAAGCGAACCTCCAGAGTCGCTGTTTGCCCCGGTTTGTGACGCGCGCTCCTGTATTTTTGTCCTGACTTGCCAACAACTTCTTGAATATCTTTCACCTCTCGCTATGTGGACATTGTACCCGCACTTTACATCTCAACGCTACTACATTCTTGTCGACTGTGGGGATCTCACGGTTTAGTCTCAATGTTCACAATCCTGCCTCCATCTCATCACAGATGATCCCACAGAAGCAATTACAATGAGTCATGCTGTCTTAGTCCGGTCGTTGTCGAGAACACATCTACGGGAGGTACAGACGCCTTAAATGGCGCCTGAACATTAAGTTTAAGATAATTTGTGTGTGTGTGTTTGGAGGATACATATTTGGATTCTTGAACATTAGTCCCCAGTCACTGTTAGTTCAGTGGAACAACAATTCACAGTAACTGTGTACAGACATTACATTAAATGTATACAGGCTGCAAAGTTGTGGTGTGAAGAAAATAAAGGGGAAATCTCCAGGCGTCGACGTGGACGCGAGTGTCTGTGACAATTGTAGAGCAGAACGGTGTAGACAACTTCGATGTTGAATGTCTGGTGATGATCTTTGTTAAAGGTTTTCACCAGCAGTCGTAGTTGGTTCTTACAGGTCTTCCTTTCGTATAGGTGGCACTGCTGTAGGAAGAAGATCTCTTCCTTTGACTAAAGTCTAAGACTTGCTTGAACTATACAAGACAACAATGAATTGTGAAATGTTTTGAGCAAATGCTGGAGTGTTTTGTGGGGAAGAAGTTCAGACTTTTAAACAAAAAGTTTAATTAACCGTCACGTATGAAGCACATATATTTGTCTTTGCTCACAATGAATCAGCCGTTTTGCCGACCGGACGTTTCGCCGCTGGACGTTTCGGAGTCGGACGTTTTGCCGACCGGCGTTTCGCCGCCGGACGTTTCGCCGTATTATGTCAGAGAGAGAGAGAGAGCTTACTTACTTCTCAAAGAATGAAAGTAACTACTAGATTACACAATAATTCTTTATTTCAACAAATTTTACACACAGACTTCACAGACAGTTCACTTTGATTGTCACAGATTATGCGCAACAGCTTTGAGAAAAAACATTGATACAATGGCGAGAGAAATGTGTGAGCTAACGGTTCACATGAGGAGGGATAGTGAGAGAGAGTTCACTGATACATTGATACAATGGCGAGAGAAATGTGTGAGCTAAGGGGCGTCACACACTTGACTTCGGCTAAAGGTCCCGCGTGAAATGCCAAAAGGAAGTGCCCCGCGCCGAAACGTCCGGCGGCGAAACGCCGGTCGGCAAAACGTCCGGCTCCGAAACGTCCGGCGGCGAAACGTCCGTGTACCTGTATGATGGTGATGTTGTGCGGTCGAGCAGAGATTCGGATGGAGATAAGTCTGCTAGAGACAGGGGTGCAGCTGATGACAGTTCCAGCCACCTCCTACCTGACAATGAAAGCGACACCACGTTCATGCTTGGTTTCGTCTCCGCTGAACCAGAGCTTGTGGCCTTCATCTGTAGTTGACTCCCCAAAACCAGTCCATCGGACTTCCGCAAGTCCCACGATGTCCCAGCGGTAACGCTGTAACTCGTGAGTTCTTTCACTTTGCAGCACTGATAGAGTGTGCGAACATTCCATGTTCCGATAGTGGTTCCTTGTGTAGGCAGCTTGATTGTAGACTTGGGTGTAGACTTGGTTCCAGTAGCACACTTGTCGCCCCCTCCCTGGAGACCACCAGAGGGGTGCGCGGTCGTTGGTGATCCGGGCCTCGACCGATCCGGCATGTTGCTTCTTTTCTGTTGTGCGTCCATGAGTCGTAT
>SRHC01003819.1:6036-28634 GCA_004794325.1 Pomacea maculata | reverse complement strand
ATATGTATTAAATAAACCCCGAGACCATGTAAAAAGTTAGTTTACCTGGTTTAGTACACATTCAATGAAAGTGTCTTATTAAAACAAATTTTGTACTTATTTTCTATTAACGTTTATAGTCTGTTTGTTTCGTTTTGCTGTCGATCTTTATCATAGCTTTCTTCCACTCGAAACGCTTCTCGGTGTCAGTCTCCGACGAGCATTTTTCCTGATGCTTTTGCCTCATCTTTTGTATGAATCTTTCTTCTTTCCATTACGGTTTCGTCCATCTGTGTGATCTCTCGCCAGATAGTCGAGTGTCGTCGTAATGTGACGGTTGCTACTCAAACAAACGGCGATGTGACTGACTGACAAGCCTCATTCTACTTCTACACACTTTCTGTATACCAGGGTTTGTCATCTTTTCGTTTTACTTTAAGACTTTATCGCTCCTTGTAGGCAGTATTAGGGGAGATAACCTATAGTTTACAAGTCCTAGTGCAGTAGGCACTTATCTCCCCTAAATAAATTATTTTACTTCCTGTGGACTACTGGAAGTGATTTCATATTGCATTGTCACCTGAAGTAAGTAAATGGTGAACATCAAAGACTTAAAGGACGATGGGAAGTAGGTAAAAATCAATTAGGAAATTCGACTGACCAGATACCTTGTGACCGAAGGGTGACATGAGGTTAGCGAGTTAGCACAGTGCGGATGTCTGTGGCGCACCTACTGAATGACTAATAGTTTTGTTTAGATAGTCTAGAATAGCGGAAATAATATAATTAACCGTTATTGTATAAACTTGCCATGTGTGGTATATATTGACCTTTAGTGTGGTGTGACAAGCCAGACACACTCGCTTACACGGACGTACACGTACGCCAAAGCACAAGCCATCCTTCTGAAAGGAGGAGAACGTCTGTTGTGTTCGCCCGCACTCCAAGGCACTGGAAAAACTTCAATTCAAAGTTAGCAGAGGGGAAACGTACGTTGTAGCTGAAGACCGTATATTATCATTGCTATCACCAAGCAAATCCCAAATGCTGATGTATGTATGTGAGAAGTATATAAGTTATATAATTGCAGTGTAAATATAATTATTCCAAGTATTTACAGATAAATAAAGTCTCTTGTTGTATACATCTAAAAAAAACGAGACGGGTACTCAGGAATTTTCATAAAACTATTACTATTATGACTTTTTCCCAATATTATCCAGAATACTTCTGATTTATTTTTCATATTGTGTTAGGATTTATTACCTGAAGGATATCAGAAGGTTATCTGCAAACATTGTGTGGTCAGTAGTGCTAAGGATCATTTTGAGGCTGCTCTGTCAACTAAGATCTACTAATCTAATATTGATATGATTTGTCATTTATTTGTATTTAATAGAAAACTTATAGATGTTGACATGAACACTTCTGCTGGTATATTCTGCCCTTCAAATGTGTGTACCTTTTTGCTGTTGATGTGTACATGTGGGTGGCAGGGGATATAGGAGATAAAAGACCTTGAGTACAGTACCACGGATGGCTTGTTTTGTTGAGGTATATACTGAATGACTATACTACTTTAACTATATATATGTTGTCCTAATGTACTTTACAATGTTCTTTGTGTGAATATGTTTTTTCTGCGTACTAAAAATAAATCCTTAAAAAAATAGGGGTGAAGGTGCGAGACCATACATTATATTTCAGATTATCAAGGTTCTAAATGGCCTTTGCAAAGCACAAAGATTCAGGATTCTACAATTGTTGCTTCCTTTTGTCGGTCTTGTTTTATCTAGGTGATGTACAGGAGTCAGCCTCCACTCTCATCAACAATTCTGATGCTCGGAAATGCTCAAAGAACACTGATTGCCCTGCCACAACATTTCTGACACTTTATCAGACTAACACTTCTGGGAAAACCATCCTCTTCATTGTTTTCAACCATTACGATCAAAGGATGGGTCTGGGGGTGAATGGACAGGAAATGAGAGCTTTACGAGAACAACAATACACCTCTGAGCAGGTTGAATTTGCGGCTGAAGATAAATGTAGTTTAGATATAGAAGAAGCAGCAGACATAGACAACATTGATCACAATGAATATACTACAGATAAAGAACAAGTTAATGACTCATTATCTTTGCAGACCTACACGACTGTTAAATTATTTAGCAAAAACTTGCAGCTGATCCTGTAACATTTGATCTTGGTTTAAAAGAATTTATGCTAAGCTTTCACAAAATTAAAACAGACATCCATTTGGTAAGTACTTTCCACACCTTTTGAAAGTACACTAGAGTTGGTCTAACTACAGGGAAAAGAAGAATAATTTCTAATAAGCGAATACATTCTGGGAGGAACGCACTAGTTGATATTGTTACCGTAAACAGACGTATTCATGTCATTGTTATTATACTTTAAACATTTAGCCGCTTGTGACTGCTATTATTATTAGGAGAAAAATGTAATATTAATTATCCACTATATATTTGTGAGTTTTTGAGCTTGACTAACCATATCCACCTTGTCCAGTGAGTGTGTGTGTGTGAAAGCGAGAAAGACGAGTGTCCCTGGTAGGCAAAATGTCTCATCGTCGATAATTGAGACAAGGTGTATGATGGTCCTGCTGCTACTGCCTGCCCACGTCGTTGCGTGAGGTTGCTGCAGCCGTAGTCACGTGACTAACACAGCAGCCGTCTGTTATCTTGGCAGCCTCCCCCTGGTGTGAGATCACTCAGGAATAAAGGAAACGTCTAGAAATGTTTTTTTTTCTGTGAGGGAAGGAAATTGAAATTTCTCAGCAGTGTGGTCTGCTAAAGACAGGGTGAATAGAGCAACAAATATTCAAGCAGCAGGTGGAAGTCGTCTTCTGTTTGCACCTACGAATTGGTTGAATTAATTGGAAAACGTGCCGTGTTTTTACATTCTACATTTACACGTGCAATGTTCAACAGAACACAAAGAAAGACAGCGGGTAATAAAAGTCTTGTGACTACATTAGCTTGTGTTTCTGTAGACGGTTTGTATACAATTGTTACAATGGTGCCATTAGACTGGCATTGAGTCACTAGAGGCGTGAGCCACAACTCCGTGAAACCTGAGAAATTTCCGTCACTGACATTGAAACGATTTCATTTAGTCCGAGTGAAAAATGTTTCTTGCATCTAATACTTGCCTTTCCTCTACAATACTTTAAAGAAAGTTTCTCCTTGATTAGGTAATAAAAGTCTTTTAACTAGTAAAAATATTCTACAGAGATAAATAAGAAAAATAGTAGAAAATGAAAATCATCTGACTTGAGTTAAAAAAAAAATGGATGAGGAACTGTATTAGATGGCATTCAACGGTGCCAATACAAAAAAAAAAATTTTTGTTTTTGTGATGTAGTTTTAATTTAACATGCACAAAATATATTTTCTCACAATAAACTAAGCACTTTATTATTTGTTTTATTCTTATGTTGACGTTATAAATAAGACAATTTGTGCGAGGGGGAGAGATGAGGAGAAGGTATAAATGGTTACGGATTCTAAGCCTTCCATTTGTCGTTCAGACAAAGGTTTCTCTGTGCGTGGTGTTTAGAAGTTGAACAGGTGTCACACAGTTTGTAGAGTTGACCTCTTGATGTCTAGGATGTGTTGTGAATGTTGCAGACTATCATTGTCGATAAACTGCGTGTTGTTTACATCACAGGGGTCGAGTGATACCTCCGATGTTAAGACATAGGGACATATTTACCTACAATGTCGGAATTTCGTTTAGTCCTTCTTATCCTATGTTTAGGCTTGAGAACAGATTATTGTTGCACACGCATGTGTGAAATAGCAGACTGACTCGAAGTAAAACACAAGCAACAGTCTATACTGCAGAAAGATATAAACAATTGAAATGTTTGCGCGAAGAACAAAGAAAATATCTTTGATGACAGTAAGAGTCCGCTTTTGAGTTGTTTTTCTTTTTATGTTCTGGAGATCAAGCAGACCAGAAACCGGAAAGGTCCGAGGAAGTATTCACACCACCGGGAAACAAGATTTTTCTAGAAAAGACAGTCTGTGTGTTAAGTGAGAGAAAAGTTAAACTCGTTGGAATAGTTATTGCATTAAGTGTCTAATACACAATACTAAGATAATCTCTACAGACGTTAAAAATAAGAATGTCAGAAGAAATAGCAGAAAACAGTTCTCTTTACAATAATGAAACTCTATACATATATGTATATTCTCCCGAAGAAATTCAAGCATATATTAACTACATGAATCTCTTGAGAAAATTGTATCTCGCTGTTCAAGTGCTTGGGGTGTTTTATTTTGTTTTTGGAATGTTCAGCAACATCATGGTAGTCGTTTTATTTCGTCGTCTGCGTCAGAGACGATCATTAATCGACATTTTCATACTGTCCCTTGCTTTGTGTGATATCATAATTGTCGGCGGGCTCTATTTGTTTTCATTGTTACTGTCCAGGCGCTTCGGTGATGAGAATGTGAAATGCAAGCTTTCTATTTTCATACTTTCAGTCTGTGACACATACTGTTTATGGACAATAACTTTTATTGCCTGTCATCGTGCTCTAGCCATCGTCTGGCCACATCGTGTTAACTCCGTGATCACGAGACGCAAAGCTGTTAAGATTATTGGAGTGATAATTGTAGTCAGCCTTCTGTATGAATCACACAAGTTGTATGGGATTACCTCAGTATCTTACACCTATGAAAATACACCAACGGGGACTTCAGGCTGTGCCTCTACTGACAAGATGTACATCTGGATGCATATATACTTCCTGCGCTATTTACACCCAGCAACACATTTCGCGATACCTATGACAGTCATCGTCATCAGCAATGTGATTATGTTACGACACATGTTAAGTTCTGCTAAACAATCACAAAATGTTGTGTTATCGGGTGAAGACATAAACCTGGCGATACGCAAAGACCAGACGAGGAAAGTTCAAAAAACAGTCATCGCCATATCGTTGGGTTTGGTCATTGTCACTCTACCACAAATTCCTTTTTCCGCTATTGTTGGTAACCAGAAAATGAAGACAGGCCAATTAATAGAATATTTTTATTTATACCTATTTAGTGATATAGCTTCCTTTATTAGTGAGCTTCGTTCACAAATAATTTTTTAATCTTATGTCTCACTGGATCAAAGTACAGGCAGGAGGCCAAGAAAATACTGTTGTGGTTTTGTCGTTGCTGTCAACTTTGCTCGTCGTCGCAGAAACTCGCTTCACGTGAGCAAAACGTTTAAAATTAGTGAAACACGAGTTTTCTTGGATGATTACCTGTGACTATGGTTATGACTGTTGAGTCATTAATGTTGCTAAATATTATACACTTATTTGTAGATAAATAACTTAATTTCAAGAAAGAGAAAGTAACAAGAATAAGATAAAGTCTTTGCTTGAATATAAAATTAGTAAAACTGTGATAGTCTTTCCTTCAAACAAAGCTAACAAAAGATGCTTGCTGAGTTCAAAGAGATAGGTACATCGTCGTGTGCCGTACATTTTATAGTCTACCATTAAAGTGAACAAAAAGTCATCAAGCCTTTCCTTAATGTTTCCTGCTTGACTTTTATATCCTTTTTATACTTACAATGTCTGCAGGTTTGTTTACATTTATTCATTTTTAAACAGAATAAATAACTTTTCAAGCACAACCTCTCTCTAACACGGTTCCCAGTCACTTAATCCCCGACACTTCATCCCCGACACTTCATCCCCTAGACTTTTAATCCCTAAGCACTTCATCCCCAGACACTTAATCCCTAAACTAAATCCTTAACTATAAAAATTATGAAGTCAGCGAAAAATTTAATTGAAATTCAAATTCAAATCATGCTTTTAACTTCAACGTCATTTGAACATCTACAACATTAGTTAAAGTTCATATAAGCTAGTAAATTTAATGTTTTTCAACAATATGATATGAAAATTGTTCTTGAGTGTCGGGGATGAAGTGTCGGGGATGAAATGTCTGGGGATGAAGTGTCTGGGGATTAAAAGTCTCGGGGATGAAGTGTCGGGGATGAAGTGTCGGGGATGAAGTGTCTGGGGATTAAGTGACCGGACACCCTCTAACACTATTATGACGGCGGTCCGGTGGCGCAACGGTTAGCGCCTGTCACCAATACAGTGAGAGTTGGCTGTCCTGGGTTCAACTCTCATCTCGGGCACGCTGTTCTTTCTCTCCACGTAGCATCTGTGTACATGGCTGACTGCCTTGGAGTGATATAGCCACAGTTGCTGGCACGGTGTAAAACATGAATCGCATCCTTTTTTAGGACAGTCTCTCATGCGATCATCGTTTTAACGTTTATTTGACTCTTTTCTGTTTAGAGAGTGAAAAGTGTATTTGTAATTGTCAGTATATGCATCACAATCACGTGGAGAGTTTACTGGTATAAATTACTTTACTCGCAGATTGACCTATTAGGCACAAAAATGATATTCCGGTAACTGTCGAGATGGCTAGCGACAAGGAGTACTTGAAGAGTTTTGTTGTTGTTATTGGTGGTGTTTTGTTAGTCTGATTTTATCTTGGAGTATGTTGGGTCGCTTGTCGCTACAGGTAGCGCCATTTTGTGTCTAACGGTTATCCTTGAGTGGAATGGTCCGTAGTGTTTTGTTTGCGTGATTCTTTCTATAGTTTAAGATAATGTGAGTGTGTGTCTGGAGGATACATATTGTCGCGTTCCACCCCCAGCCTCGCCAGAAGCACACGCACAGCCGCTCACACAGCCGGCCAGACACGCACAGACACTCGGCCGGAGGCAGTCTACGACTTACCTCTCGAAACCCGTGCACAGCACAAACCACGACAAAGACGGGAAAAAACGATACAAGCACGCAGTTTTAATAACAAGTATAAACACGCATACACATACACCCACACACACCCACAGAAAAACGGATCAAAAAAAATACCCCCACGAGTACTCGTAAAATAAATATAAAAACAACAGGGGACTGCCTCCCCGCAAAGAGGTTACAATTAAAATACACACACACACAGCAAAGAAAAACAAAGAGCACTGTGACACAGCGCAGGCAAGTGTCCGCTCAGTGTTCGTAGAACCAGCGGAAACCACCCCCCTCTTCCTCTGGACCAGCTGTCCGGCTGACCCCACGGCTCTCGTCCCGGTAGACCTTGGTCACGGAGACTCCGCTTGTCGACCTCCACCCTAGGCGCTCCCTCCCGATGGCTGGGCCGCACACCGGCACAGCAGGGTCGCGCTCACGCGCCGACGAGGCGATGAAGGCGCAGGGTCGACACAATCGCGGATAGTCCCACCAAAGCGGACGATGATATAGATGATGAGCACAAAACGTCCAGAGAGATCACACTTATGTTGAACATGTAGCATACGTGGAAAACGGAGAAGACGTAATACATGTAGAAGTAAACAAACGTAAGCCTGTAGAAAAACAACAATTCATCCAGTCAATCATACGGCACTCCCAACATATCTCAGTTATAAAAACACCCTTATACACATACACAACTATGACCAACCTGGTCATGAAACCGCTTGCTCTCATACAAATACATAATTTTATCGTTAGACAAGCGGCCCCTAACTCATAAATTCATACATGAAAAAAAAAAAAAAAACAAAAACGGGTGCGTGCCACACGCGACGCGACCCGGCCATTACAAATTCTAACCTAGAACTAAAGGCTCTAAAAACTAGAAAAAAAGTGGAACTCAGAGAAACAGACTCCGCTCACCCAAAACGGCTTGTGCTATGACCCGACGGTCAGCTGCCCTCCACAACCGGAATGGCAGAAACTCTCCCGTGGAATCCGACACCTTCCATCCGAAGCTCGGTTTGGGTAAAACGGCGCAGCCTACACTGCCCACATTGGCCCGGCCTCCCGCCGTCCTTTCTGACACCAACGCTCTACTCTCCTCCGAGCCCAGGTCAGAACTGCCACGAGGGACGCTGCTCTCTGGGGGTCACTTCCTGTCGCCCAGGGGCTGTGACCAATCGTCAGCGCCCACGACAACCAGCCCATGCCAAGGCGCGTGAACGCTTTTCACGCCAAAACCTTGGACAGGGAAGGGAGGGGCCCGACCAGTGCACCCCCAAAGCTCCCACCGGCAGCACACAGCACTCAAGCCGACGTCACGTGTCGTAGCAAGAGCGTGACGTAAGACACGGCTACGGTCAGAGGGAGAAGGCCTTGACCTTTCCCCTGCACACCGTACAAAAAATAGCCGCCAACCGTCGTCTGCTGTGAGCTGCCTTACTGAACAGGAGCGTCCCCAGGCGCTGACAGAAAGGCCGAAATCGTGACACGCGACACATATTTGGATTCTTCAACATTAGTCCCCAGTCACTGTTAGTACAGTGGAACAACAATTACCAGTAACTGTATAGAGCTATTTCATTAAATATACACAGGCTGCAAAGTTGTGTTGTGAAGAAAATAAAGGCGCAAATGTGCAGGCGTCTGTGACACGTGTAGACCAGAACGGTGTCGACAGCGTCGATGTTGAATGTCTGGTGATGATCTTTGTTAAATTTTTTCACCAGCAGTCGTAGTTGGTTTTAACAGGTCTTGCTTTCGTATAGGTCACACTGCTTTTCTGTCTTTGACTAAAGTTTATGACTTGATTGAAGTGTACAAGACAACAATGAATTGTGAAATGTTCACACGTTTAAACAAAAAGTTTCATTAACCGTCACGGGCCTTCTCTTTCTTCCATCACAAACATGGGAGCAGCAAATGATTGTATGAGTAACTGACTTAGAAGCAACAATTCCTAGGAGGAGACGAGAACCGTGAAGACTCCGCCAGACAAACGAACTTCGATGGATTCGACATTGCGAGTCTAAGAGTCGACATTACAGAGAACTTGAGTGACTGCAACTAAGTGTGTAGTGAGTACAGCCTCTTGTGTCACCGTTGCTCGATAGAGACATTATGAGTAGGAACTAGTTGTCTTCAGATCCAGCTGACTACTGACTGGAAAAAACCTCACTTTTGGTAGTACAGTATGTATAGTTAGTAAGGTATGTAATTATGAAGAGTAATCTTTGGATGTAACTTTTATCGTGTATTTTCCCGCTGTAACGATCTTTTTCATAATTAAACCTATACAAGGCCTGTATGATGCACATATTATAGTTGTCTTTGTCACAACGAAAAAAGGCGTTTATGTCCTTGAGACTCCGTGAGTCTTGGGTGCACAGGTGACATGATCTCACTACTTCCAACTGCCAGAAAAGAGAGTACATCTTATTAAAACTTATCCTCACTATACGCTCTATTATTTGGTCACATTAAAAAATTTATTCATCTCCTTTTACTGTTTTTATATAACTAAACCATAACAAAATGAAAAGGCGAATTGTTGATAAACTGGTTTGATACTGATGATTTTTTGTATTCGTTTAACATTGATCGCTTGGTATGTACAATATTATGTATATATGATTTAATGAGTTTTTGGGGATACTGTGCTGATGTTGCACATGAAGAAGGCAGCAGGTAATACAGGGAGATTAAACTAATTAGGAAACTCGTCTGCAGGGTTCTGACTAACACTGACATTTGGCATGAAGTTTGTGCAATTCCTTAGTTTTTAAAGACCTCATACCATTTTAATTTCGACGCTTGAAACAGGTTTTCTGTAACATGTTGATGGGTGACGACGATAATTAATTACTCGCTTGACTTACATGGGAAAGTATCAAATAGCTTCAGTAACTTTAGGACTCACACCCACGCGAGATGCTCTACACCATTTATACCAGACTTGTGCATACTTACAATCACCTGGCTTTCTCAGACTATCTCAGTACTACGATTTTACCTTGCCTTCACATAGGTTGATCAACGATTGAGTAGATTTAAGCGAAATAATTACAAGAAACTGCAAACTTTTACAAGATCGTCTTTAGTTTCTAAGACATGATTATAAAGATTGATATAAATGTCCTAAAGAAGAATGAGTGTATTTGTTCTCTTCCAGTCTTAATCAAACGAGTAGGGCCTGTTGTGGTCCTGAAGATGTTAACAGACATTCACTTGCATTTGTATCTTCAAGCAGTTTTGCTGTCCTACATGCTGAATTTAGTTTTATGTATTCAGGGTAGCTTAAAGAGAAAAACAATTTGTCTTTTGACAGAGTGACATTGCACTCAAAAAAAGATTTGCTTATGAAAGAGACAGAACAAAAGAAAGAATAATCAGGGTTATATCCTATAATACAAATGCACATACATACACACTAACCCTCTTCCTGACTTGTTCTCCCCATTCCACTCTCCCTTTCTATCACAGAGACACTTTGCACAGTGACTAGACATGACGATACGTTTGCTGAGTCAACCAAAACACACTGTCACTGTAATGACCTGACAGACTGCAGAATGACACATTCAACAAGTACGGACACGAGGTATGGCGGACTTTAGGAAGGCTATCGCCTCAGTAAAGAAACTATTTATCAGCGGGGAAGTTCTAGCCCGAACGACCTGACCCCCAGAGGTCATGAGACACAACAGGAAGTTGGGCGGGTGAAAGAATCCACCACAATCTTGTGCCCTGCAGACACTGCGCTGGGTGTAGCGGGTAGGTCTGATCCACTACATCGGCTCTCTGTGCGTATCACCAGGTCGAGTAGAACATTCTCAATCAGCGCCCGGTAAAACTGAACCAGAATGTTCCATGTTACAACACATCTCTTCAGTAAGATAATTAAATCTGCTAAGTACAAATGACATTTCGTGGGAATTCGTGATGTTAATAATAATAGACATTATGTTGTCACAAAAACGAGTAAAAACCTCTTGACTGACTGTGTCATCACATGATCTGTGTGCTAGGGAATGAGTACAGACAAGAGTGAACAAAGTCCTCGGAGGGCAGGGTAGTCGATAACAATGACGACGATGTGCACGACAAGCCTGCAGGTTGCTGCAGCAGTAGTCACGTGACTGACACAGCTGAGACGTGTTTACCCGGCAGCCACCTCCTGTTGTGAGGTCAGGAGCAAACAAAGGAAAAGTTTGTAAAGTTTTTGTGTGACGGCCGTTAAGCAGCGTGGGGTGACGTCAGTAAAAGCTTGCTTGGAGAAGTCGTTGCCGTAGTACCTGACGAATGATCGATCAGTAGCGAGCAAGAACTACCGATAGATGGCGCTTGCTTTCGCTGGTGTAAGATTTTTGGGACTTGACATATACTGAGCACATAGCTACAAACTATTCGATAATTATGACTAGCGGTTGGGACGTATGAAACCTGACATATTAAACAATCATTAGTTATTGGGGGAAATTTGAAAGTTGTGATAGACATGAATATGATTCTACTTCTGAAACATTTAGCCGTCAGAAGACATATCAAGAATCTGGACAACTGCAGAATATGGCGACGAAATGTTAACAACCTTTAATGATCGTACATGTACTTTGGGTCATAAGAGACGGAAAGCTACTACAAATGAACAGAATGACTTTTGCTCTCTTCTCAAGAACATCTTGGAATTCAAGTTGTGGATTTATAGGAAGTCTGCAGCCACAGATAGCTTCATGGGTCTATTGCTGTTTAAAACAAATTTGTCAGAACTGATCGACGTGAAATGCCGTAACAATGCATCTTCTAAAGACTTTTGCACTGTAAGACTTCTTACCACAGGCTGCCTCTTTGTTAAACGAAAGCCAAACACAATAAAAATGTTTTAATTAACTACAAATTCTTGACCAGGTATTATCGAGTAAGTACTCATCAAAGTGACGGTGAGATAATTGTGTGTCCCGACGCGAACGGATGTCTCATGGTCAATGATGACGACGAGCGTGACGAGCCTGCTGCACCTGCCTGCAGATGTCGCTCGATCAGCTTGCTGCAACCGTAGTCACGTGACTTCTAGATTTTGAGATATTTAATATACTTTATAGATGTCAGATACAAGATCACTGAGTGCAAATAGCTCTGCTGCAGGAAGACCATAACATTTGACTTCACTAAACATGTTGCACTAACGAAGGTTAACAGATTTATTTTCCTTTTGTCTTCTGTGATAAAATCTGGCAACAGAAGGTCTGTAAGCCATTCACTGGATAATCTAATTAATTATTTTGAAAAATGTTTTCAAGGGAGAGATTTCTTAGCTTCGGAGCTAATATTAAAACTTTACTTAATCAGTTTGTATCTGTGTATTAGAGTGAACAATAAAATCCTATGTAATTACATTTATCTTGTTCCTTTTACTGTTGTCAGAGAGTTCCTATTTAAGGACATAAAAGGAAGACATCAGTGCAGAGAGAGGTGCTTACATTTAAATACATATAATAAATAAATTGATATGTGCATACCATATCAGCGTGCAAAATTTAAAAAAGATTATTTTGATTTATTTCAGTCACGCAGACATTGATTGCTTCTCAAATACTCATAAGTATCATTTTTTTTCGTCTGCGTTAAATTTGATCATCTATTGACCATCAAATAATAAACGATTTAGCAGTTTGTTGTTGGTGATGTAAATGTCTAGTAAACGATTTGGATATTTTCGGGAACGGCGCCTAAATATTTACTAAACAATCGTTCTACTTTGCGACTTTATTCCCTTCCTGTAGACCGTAGTAGGGGAGATAACCTATGGTCTACTAGTCCCAGTTCTGTAGCTACTTGTCTCCCCTAATTACATTATTTTACCTCCTGTTGTCTGCTGGAAACGATTTCATATTGCATTGTCACCTGAAATAAGTAAATGGCGAACATCAAAGAGATATAGGACGATAAGAAGTGGGTAAAAATCGATTAGAAAATTCGACCGAACAGATACCTTGTGACCGAGGGGTGACATGAGGTTAACTAGTTAGCACAGCGCGGATGTCTATGCAGCACCTACTGAGTGACCAATAGTTTTGTTTAGATACTCATTGTGAATAAGTATTTTCATATTTTGAAAATTAGTAGGTTTTTTTGTAGCAACAGCGCCAGCTGATTCTGGGGTGTAACTGTCCCTGCAACATGTTACAACTACTATTATCATGTAACTTTTGTACTTTGTGCTTTGTGTGTGAATTCTTTATTCATTGTATGTAATTATTACGTACAAAAATATTGTCACGGTATGTAATATGAAATAAACTGTTTACACACGCAGTATTTGTATCCTAGAGTATTTGACCCAGGTAAGTTGTGGTCTCTCGCGTCTAAGAGGCAGCGTCGATTCATCTTAACGTCTGCCCGCTAGTGGAGACATCAGTGATATCTATATATATATCTTTGTGTATCAGTGGAACATCAGGATCCTGTGATTATAATTACTAGTTTTGTAAAAGAGCATTCTAAAGTGCAAACGGTGAAAAAGGGACATTGTGCCGAACTATAAATTGCAGTATTCTCCTGCTGACAATCAAACTTGGAAAAGGATACTTTTATTGCAATATTTTATTTTTAGAATATTTGACTAAATTAGTAAATTTCTCGATGTGTTAATAAATGTATTAAAAGTACTGAATGTATTCAATTATTTTTTTTATCAGCAATCATAATATAACTTAATGAAGTACTGTACCATATTTTTGAATACAATCAAATGTATACAGGGCGTGCAAAGATGCAGAATTGGTTGTTCTGTTAACAACTAACCTTCTCCTCCCACCAATCAAAATCAAAGTACAGCAGGTACATATGACTAAGTATCTTGCTATAGTAATGGAAGACTCCTGTGGTGATCACGTGAACCAAGTGTACAGACAAGAGACTGTATCTTTCAAGGAAACTCCGCAGCTTGAACGTCAGCTCTGGGGTACTGGAGACTGTCTACAGGTCTTTTGTTGGGAGCATCCTTACATTTAACATCACCACCTGGTATAGTCCCCTTCTCGTCATAGATACGGCAAGACTGGCCAGAGTCATTCACCAGGCAAACATAATAATTGGTGCATGACAGCTTCCAATTTGTGACTTGTACCTTCATTTATTAAGAAAGATGATACATGAAAGAAAGATGATACATGACATCATCTCTGACCAAACACACCCTCTCCATCTTCAAGTTTAGCTGTTGCTCTCTGGCAGGCGCTACAAAGTGCTACGTGTGCGAAAAATTCATAGGTTTACAATATTACCTGGCATCCTTCTTAGGAGGTTTACATGAATATGTGAGAAAGTGTAGGTGTGCGTGTCTGTTGAATGTCTTGCAGTGGGTAGGTAGGTCTGCCCATAATGTTGTGTGTGTTTATAAATATATATGAAAACACTTATATTATGTTTGTATACGTGGTTGGGTTTGTGAGGAAAAACAAAACTTCTGTTTTGGACAATCAATAAAGTTTGATTTGATTTGAAGAAAACGCACAAATGTCCAACTGACTTCGTGTCTGTACTCAGTGACCCTGACGTGCGTTCCCTGTGATCACAGACGTGCTTTGCCTCGCTCGGACTTTGTATTAGGCATGGTCGCCACACTCACTGGACACTATTAACCCTTACTTGCAAGTCAAGTGACGTAAGTTGGTCTGGTTTGACCATGTGACCCAGCATGACACCTTGTGAATGACTGTCCTTTTAGATAACTGGGAGAGCTGCCGAGGTCAGAGGAAGAACTGATTTACGAATGTGGAGGAGACTGAGGACCTGCTGACTACCGCCTACAACACGTGAGTAGCGGGTCTCGTCTGCTGCACCCTCTATCCATGTGCTCCCCCCAACCTCCATCGACCGGAACCAGTAACGGGATGAATGAATGACTTTAGCCGTCTTGAAAAACTCTTTTACGATCTGTCAATCCAAACTGCAACGCCATTTCGCCATTCTTTTTTTTTTGATTACTGTGTGTTTGTTGACTGTTTTGGCTGATATGCAATAAATGTGTTTAAGTACATTTGAGACTGAACGAGCTGATGAATAGAATAAAGCATTTTTATACATTTTCTGAATTGTTTTGCATGTTTAATTAAAAGAGAAATTGGATTACGAAAGCGTTTGAGTGTTATATTTTCCCCTCTTTGCACTTAAAACTTTATAAGCTGATTGCATAGAAAGAAGTTTTAGTGTAAGTAATTTGTAAAGACCACGAGGAAAGTACGTGGCTTGTGTACAACTTCGTTATTATTAGTAGTAAAGGATTTAAAACACATTCAGGCATGTACAAGGTACTTGTTAACTTTTAGCATGTACATGTCCAGGAATTAAACACTGTTGCTTTAGTGTAATTCTTTTTGAAACCTGTAACATCTGTTTAGATAATAAAATAGAGTAATATTAGAAGGAACTGAGTACAAAAAAAAGATGTTTCTTGGAAGTACGTGCCATTACTGATAGATATGTTGTGTAAGATATTGTTTCGCTGTCTGATAATAGTAATTGAGTATGTAGTTATAACGAGAAATTATAACATGCGTTTATAATGTTTTTTATTGGTTTATTTATTACCGAAAACGCACGTGGACAAGGAAATAGCGAATTGTGTAAAAACCGCTTGACTAACCCATCACCTTCTCCGCTGTGTAAGTGTACCAGCGAGAGAGAAGGGTGTCCCCGGTGGGCAAAATCTCTAATTACTGGTAATTACAGCAAGGTATATGACGAGCCTGCTGCTACTACCTGCCGACGTCGCTGTGTGAAGTTGCTGCAGCCGTAGTCACGTGACTAACAAAGCAGCGAGGTCTGTTCTCTTGGCAGCCTCCCCGTGGTGTGAAATCTCTCAGGAATAAAGGAAACGCCTAGACATGTTTTTTTTTTCTTTGTAAGGAGGGAGAATTTATCAGCAGTGTCGTCTGTACAATGTACGGTGAGAAAAGCAACAAATATTCAAGCAGCAGGTATGCGTCGTTTTCTGTTTGCACCAACGAATTGATGGAATTAATTGAAAAACATTTACACTTGCAATGTACAACTGAACACAAAGAAAGACAGCGGGTAATAAAAGTCTTGTGACTACATTAGCTTGTGTTTTTGTAGACGGTTTGTATACAATTGTTACAATGGTGCCATTAGACTGGCATTGAGTCACTAGAGGCGTGAGCCACAACTCCGTGAAACCTGAGAAATTTCCGTCACTGACATTGAAACGATTTCATTTAGTCCGAGTGAAAAATGTTTCTTGCATCTTATACTTGCTTGTCCTCTACAATACTTTAAAGAAAGTTTCTCCTTGATTAAGTAATAAAAGTCTTTTAACTAGTAAAAATATTCTACAGAGATAAATAAGAAAAATAGTAGAAAATAAAAATCATCTGACTTGAGTTTTAAAAAAAAAATGGGTGGGGAACTGTGTTAGATGGCGTTCAACGGTGCCAATACAAAAAAACAAAAAGATTTTTGTTTTTGTGATGTAGTTTTTAATTTGACATGCACAAAATATATTTTCTCACAAGAAACTGAGCAAATTATATTTGTTTTATTTTTATGTGGACGTTATTAATAAGAAAATTCAAGCGAGGGGGAGAGATGAGGAGAAAGTATAAAATGTTACAGATTCTCAGCCTTCCATTTGTCGTTCAGACAAAGGTTTCTCTGTGCGTGGTGTTTAGAAGTCGAACAGGTGTCACACAGTTTGTAGAGTTGACCTCTTGATGTCTAGGATGTGTTGTGAATGTTGCAGACTATCATTCTCGATAAACTGCGTGTTGTTTACATAACAGGGGTCGAGTGATACCTCCGATGTTAAGACCTTGCGGACATATTTACCTACAAAGTCAGAATTTTATTTAGTCCTTTTTATCCTATGTTTAGGCTTGAAACAGATTATTGTTGCACACGAATGTGTGAAATAGCAGACTGACTCAAAGTAAAACACAAGCAACAGTCTATACTGCAGAAAGATATTAACAATTGAAATGATTGCGCGAAGAACAAAGAAAATGTCTTTGATGACAGTAAGAGTCCGCTTTTGAGTTGTTTTTCTTTTTATGATCTGGAGATCAAGCAGACCAGAAACCGAAAAGGTTGGAGGAAGTATTCACACCACCGGGAAACAAGATTTTTCTAGAAAATTACAATTTGCGTGTTAAGTGAGAGAAAAGTTAAACTCGTTGGAATAGTCCTTGCATAGGTGTCTAAAATACTATACTAAGGTAATCTCTACAGACGTTAAAAAAAGAATGTCAGATGAAATAGACGAAAACAGTTCTCTTTACAATAACGAAACGATCTATCTATATATATATTCTCCCGAAGAAATTCAAGCATATATTAACTATATGAATCTCTTGAGAAAATTGTATCTCGCTGTTGAAGTGCTTGGCGTGATTTTTCTTGTTTTTGGAATGTTCAACAACATCATGGTAGTTGTTCTGTTTTGTCGTCTGCGTCAAAGACGATCTTCAGTCGACATTTTCATGCTGTCTGTTGCTTTGTGTGATATCATACTTGTCGGCGGGCGCTATTTGTTTTCATTCTTAATGTCCAGGCGATTCGGTGATGAGAATGTGAAATGCAAGCTTCCTGGCTTCATACTTGCAGTCTGTAACACATACTGTGTATGGACAATAACTTTTATTGCCTGTCATCGTGCTCTAGCCATCGTCTGGCCACATCGTGTTAACTCCGTGATCACGCGACGCAAAGCTGTTAAGATTATTGGAGTGATAATTGTAGTCAGCCTTCTGTATCAATCACACAGGTTGTATGGGATTAACTCAGTAGCTGTCACCTATGAAAATTTACCAACGGAGCTTTCAGGCTGTGGCTCTAGTGACAATATGTACAAGTGGGTGTATACGTACTTCCAGCACTATTTACGCCCAGTAACGCATTTCGCGATACCTATGACAGTCATCGTCATCAGCAATGTGATTATGTTACGACACATGTTAAGTTCTGCTAAACGATCGCAAAATGTTGTGTTATCGGGTGAAGACATAAACGTGGCGATACGCAAAGACCAGACGAGAAAAGTTCAAAAAACAGTCATCGCCATATCCTTGTGTTTGGTCATTGTATCGTTACCAGGAATTCCTTCTTTCGTTATTGTTATTAACACGACAATGAAGACAAGCCAATTAATGAAATATTTTTATTTCTACCTATTTGGTGTTATAGCTTCCTTTATTAGTGAGCTTCGGTCACAGATAAACTTTATACTCTTATGCCTCACGGGATCAAAGTACAGGCAGGAGGCCAAGAAAATACTGTTGTGGTTTCGCCGTTGGTGTCGACTTTGTTCGTCGTCGCAGTGACTCGCTGTACGTGAGCAAAAGGTTTAAAATTAGTGAAACACGATTTTTCTTGGATGATTACCTGTGACTACGGTTATGACTGTTGAGTCATTAATGTGGCTAAATATTATACACTTATTTGTAGATAAATAACTTAATTTCAAGATAGTAACAAGAATAAGATATAGCCTTGGCTTGAATATAAAATTATAAAACTGTGATAGTTTGCTGTGTTCAAAGAGATAGGTACATCGTCGTGTGCCCTACATTTTATAGTCTACCATTAAAGTGATCAAAAAGTCTTCAAGCTTTTCCTTAATATTTCCTGCTTGACTTTTATCAAAATTAATTTTTGTATACTTACAGTGTCTGAAGGTTTGTTTACATTTATTTATTATTAAACAGAATTAAATAACTTTACTTTTCAAGCACAACCTCTGTATAACACTTTTAGGACGGCGGTCCGGTGGCGCAACGGTTAGAACCTGTCACCAATACAGTGAAGGTTGGCTGTCCTGGGTTCAACTCTCATCTCGGGCATGCTGATCTTTCTCTGCACGTGGCATCTGTGTACAGGGCTGGCTGCCTTGCCGTGATATAGTCACAGTTGCTGGCACGGCGTAAAACACCAATCCCATCCTTTCTTAGGACAGTCTCTCATGCGACCATCGTTTTAACGTTTATTTTACTCTTTCCTGTTTAGAGTGTGACAAGTGTATAGTTCAAAGTCAATATATCTATCAAGTGTCATGTGGAGATTTTACGGGTATAAATTGCTTTACTCGCAGATTGACCTATTAGGCACAAAAATGATAGTTGGATATTCCGGTAACTGTCGAGAAACCTGTCTGATGACGAAAGCATTGTATCAACAAAATGGCCAGCGGTAATGAATCGAACGCGAGTCTCTTAATTAAAACTTTACCAGTCTGAACCTATTGCACTGCCTAGAAGGAAGAAAGACAATATTTCTAAATAAAAATGTTGCATAGAACTATCTCATTTTCGGTAGTTAATTAAAGTGAAAATCACGATTTAGAAGATACTTGCGGTTTTTGTCACACTACAGCTTTCACATAGTCTAATAGGCAGTATTCACAAAGAGCTTCCACAGTCAGTTCACCTAAAAGTAATTTATTTCGTAGATGATTTGCAAAGTGACTTCAACTCTGTAAACTATTTGTAGCATTAACAAGATTTGACAATTGATTCGATCAAGTCTGATAAGCCAAGAACCAAGCCATTATAAATTTTTTATTTACTTTCACTACCCGTTTTGTACACAGAAAGACTAATTCGACATTGGTGTAACTTTTTTCAGTTTCCATTTTTCAAGCTTAAATGTATCGTAGGCAATGAAAGAGAAGGTAAGAAAGTTTGATTGCTAATTGTTTATACACAATTCTTTTAAATTATGTAAGAAAATTTTGGTAAAAGAATTAATCGCCGAGTTATACTGTTTAAATTGTTTCTTACTGTAATTTTATTAAAATTGTGTTATAAAAACAGAAAGATCTAAAATACAAATTTTATTCGAACGCATGAAATGCATTCGGTAAGAAATAACATCAGATTTGTACTAAACAGCATGCTTAGGATTCCATTACATTTTCAAATGTTTGCTGGTCATTTCGCAGTGTTGTCCATAGGAATGGGAATCCCATGGGAATCCCATGGGAAACGTCCCATGGGATGGGATGGGACGGGACAGCACACACTTGTATTTCCCATGGTAGTCGATACTTGATATTGCAAAATAAATTTACTGTTATTTCATTCATCAAGGATTTAAATCTTTCCTCTGAATCATCTATTGTATGTGAAGTAGCAGGAATTATAGAACAAAAGCCGAAAAGTGGTTTTCAGTGTTGTCCATAAGATTGTTAATACCATGGGAATCCCATGGGAAACGTTCCGTGGGATGGGACGGGATGGGACAGGCATAAATTGCCATGGGACGGGATGGGACGGGATAGAAAAATATGTCCCATGGACAACCCTGTCATTTCGGATCCTTTTATATCAGCCAGCGGTTACATTTACCAGTAACTTTTCTATGTCTCTACTTTGAATATAACAGTTGACAAAATAACTAGTAAAATATCACCTAGTACTACAATGCTTCCCCGAGTGTATCATTTTCCCTTTATGATCAGGTTAGTTTTAATTAAAAAATAAGAATTCTCAAAATATCAGTGCATAACTATAATTACAAGACAGAAGCCTTCAAACATCGACATTTTCACCCGCCATAAGGAAATCAGAGGAGAATGACCCCCCCTATGCTGAAGAGTTTTGTTGCCAGCAAGTAGTATTTGTAACAGTGAGCGGGGCTCAGTTCAACAAATGTTTACATGGCTTCCAGTCAAATGAAGAAATATCGCTCAGGTTGTCCTGTTCAAGAAACATTTTCTTACCTAGAAAATGAAACGGCTGACTTGGGAATAGAGCCCTGCAGATTTTTTTTAAAATTTTAGTTAGAAGCTTTGACTGGAATTAATAAAAAATAAAATTTCCAAAGCCAATTCACTCGACAGACTGGTAAGTAAATCTCCGGATCAAAATTTAATGAGAAATGATCACTGTCATTAAAGTCCACCTTGTAGTATTATTAATTCTCTGTTGATAAGTGGGCATATTTGAATTATCTTTTCCAAGTGTACTATTGTTTATCAAATATAAAAACATTTCAAATATACCTATGTTTAAGATAAATTCCTGTAACTGCTTTAAAAACAGATGGTTTTAGCATTGCACTTTATTTTCTAGCTAAAAACAGACTGATGTTATTTTTTTTTATCCATTAAAATTACAATATAATATAATATTTGGGATGTTCCTTTTCTTGAGTATTTCGAATTTTTTCGTACTACGAATTTTTCCCGTTTTGTTAAAAAATTTATTTTTCGCTATTATTTTGTTATAACTGCCAGTTGGCGCAGTCTACGGAGTCTCGAGATGGGCTGTAAGTGTTCAGGCCTGGCTAGTGACAAGGAGTACTTGAACAGTTTTGTTGTTGTTATTGGTGATGTTGTCTTGTTAGTTTGATTTTGTCTTGGAGTATATTAGGTCGCTTGTCGCCAGAGGTAGCGCCATTTTGTGTATAACGGTTATCCTTAAGTGGAATGGTCCGTAGTGTTTTGTTTGCTTGATTCTTTCTATAGTTTAAGATAATGTGTGTGTGTGTGTGTGTTTGGAGGATACATGTTTGGATTCTTGAACATTAGTTCCCAGTCACTGTTAGTACAGTGGAACAACAATTCACAGTAACTGTATACAGCTATTTCATTAAATATACACAGGCTGCAAAGATGTGTTGTAAAGAAAATAAAGGCGCAAATGTGCAGGCGTCTGTGACACGTGTAGACCAGGATGGTGTCGACAGCGTCGATGTTGAATGTCTGGTGATGATCTTTGTTTAAGATTTTACGAGCAGTCGTAGTTGGTTTTAACAAGTCTTGCTTCCGTATAGGTGGCACTGCTGTAGGAAGATCTCTTGCTTTGACTAAAGTCTAAGACTTCCTTGGATTGTACAAGAAAACAATGAATTGTGAAATGTCTTGTGCAAATGCTTGAGTATTTTGTGGGGAAGAAGTTCAGACGTTTAAACAAATTAACCGTCACGGGAGAAGACGTGAACCGTGAAGACTCCGTCAGACAAACGAACTTCGATGGATTCGACATTGCGAGTGTAAGAGTCGGCATTACAGAGAACTTGAGTGACTGCAACTAAGTGTGTAGTGAGTACAGCCTCTTGTGTGACCGTTGCTCGATAGAGACATGATGAGTAGGAACTAGTGGTCTTCACATCCAGCTGACTACAGACCTCACTTTTGGTAGTACAATATGTATAGTTGGAAAGGTTATGTAATTATAGAGAGTAATGTTTGGATGTAACTTTTATCGTGTGCTTTCCCGCTGTAACGATATTTTTCATAATTAGACCTTATCAAGGCCTGTATGAAGTATATATTGTTGTCTTTGTCACAACGAAAAAAGGCGTTTATGTCCAGGCGACTACGTGAGTGTTGGGAGCGCATGTGACATTATCACACTACCTCCAGCTGCCAGAAAAGCGAAAACATTTTATTTACACTTATCATTACTATCAGCTCTTTGATTCGGTCACATTAAAAAACTGATTCATCTCCTTTTTCATTTCTACTAAAAATAGCATTAGTATAACCAAACGATAATAAACGGGTTTGATACTGATGATTTTTTCTATTCGTGTAACGTTGAGGGCTTTGTGTGTACAATATTATGATATATGATTTAATGAGATTTTTTTGGGTACTGTGCTCATTTTGTACATGATAAAGGCAGCAGATGATATAGGGAGACTAAACTAATTAGGAAACGTCTGCAGCGTAACGGCTAACCCTGACATTTGGCATGAAGTTTGTGCAATTCCTTTTTAAAGACCTCCTACCATTTTGATTTCGAGGCTTGAAACGGGTTTTCTGGAACATGTTGATTGGTGA
>SRHC01003818.1:52093-68847 GCA_004794325.1 Pomacea maculata | reverse complement strand
AGGTTTGACTGTCACATTAGAGTCATGTTAGTCTGCACAATACCTAAGCTAGGATGTTTATTTTGCCTTTTTCAAATTTACAATATCATTTAAAAAGCAACTAATCACGGCTAAAATCAAATAGACAACAAGCTGAACAAGTTTTATCAGCAGATTAATAACTGATTTATTCAGTACCTGTAACAGTGGAGAAAGCGACGCACGTCGATTCGATGATTCGATTGCTGCTGCAATGTCATTTGTCAGTTCTAAACCATCGTGTCTTCTAAATTTATATTTCTGGTAAAGTTCTTGGTCGCTGTACCGGTCCAGGGGAGGTTTCCTGTCCCGAAAAACAAGTTCGTGGCGCAAACAGCGTAGAATACGGTCCCCGAACATCCAGTCCGCCATCTTGTGCTTTCGGTACGATAGGGAGCTAACGGAGGGGTGAGGCTCCATTAGCCGTAGAGCTACGATAGCCGGCTATCGGCGGTCCCTGCATGCGAATTTTCCCGCGCTATCGTGACGAAAGGGATATCGTACCTTTAGCGGCGCTATCGGTGTTCCCTGCATACGGGGCCTGGTTACTGCATGAGTTGCTTGCTTTGTGATGTGTAGCAGTTTTTTTGTGACAAGCTTAGGAAACTGTTGAATTGGAGCAAACTTGAGGACGTATTTTTTTCTACTCTTTTAATTCACTTTATGCAATTGGTTTTAAGGATTCACAAATTTATCGTCTTAAAAATTTCAGACATATATCTATTTGATGAGTATTTTAATTTGTGACGCTATCACATACCATTGAATTTGTGCGTTGTTGCTTATAGTGAAAATACTTTTTGTTTTTTAAAATAACCAACAATTTTATTTAATCTTTTAGTTTTTTAGTCTTATTCCTTACATTAGAAAAACTTTAAGATGGCTTTGTCATATTGGACAAAGGGCAGCATCAAATGCTGCATCTAGGACAAGTCAAGGTTTGTGGTTTTATGCGTTACTTTTACATATTTATGATTTTATCTTGCATTGTAACAGTGGTTGAAACCTTTGTCATGTGACAGAAAGTTGTAAATCACTAATCATGTGTGGCAACATGATGAAATTTAAACATTTTTACTTGCAGAGCCTGCTGTACCAGTCCATGGAAATGATTCTATAGGTAAGATATTTAATTAATTTAAGTTCTTTAGAATGTAATTTAAGAGAATAGCATGTACAAAATTTATCATCGAAAAGCTGAATTGTGACAAGTCAAAAGGTAATGCTTTTTTGTGAAGGTTTTGTCTTTGTCTACAAAACCCCACATGCACAGGTTATATTTTATATTGTTATTGTTTTTATTTTGAGTGCAGACAGAACACATCAGCGATTTTTCCAAATTCTAGAAGAAGTTAAGGCGGGGCAGCAAAAGTTACAAGAAATGATGAACCAGCTACTGCTCAGACTAAATTTCAATGAGAACCAACACTTGGGAGAAGCAGCAGCATCTGAAGATTTTTCGTTTCTTCTAAAAACAGAGGCAGAGCTGTAAAAGATGGAGGAAAATCTGGAGGATCGGCAGATGAGAAGGAGAATGGTAAGTCTTGCAGCAGCAGCTATTTTCTGTAGGGTTTTTTAATAGAGATATTACTGCTTTTTTCAAGAGTGCTGCATAACTATCATTTAAGTGTGTCTTAATTCTGTCATAACAGTGTCTTGACAGAATGCATTAACATGAGCTTGTGGTTACATACATCAGTATTGTAGCATTTTATTTACTTTTCAGATGAAGTATCTCTCCTGCATTGGGGGGGGGGGAAATGTTCCAGCTCTGGTACGGAGCATATTGAGACGAATATTCTTAACTCCCCTTGCACTTCAGTATAATTTTACCCCGAATACAACTGGTACAGTCTCTGAACCATCAGCTTGAGACCGAACCACGTGTCGCCTACGGTACTAGCGATCTCAGACTCGGGAAGATCGAAACCAAAGAAGTTTTTCTCTCCAAGAGACAGCTCGATGGTGTATGCCACGGGGATGCCGAGAGAGCCCTTTGCGTAGTCGTCGGACCCACCGGCAGCAGGGTCTGAAATAAATAAGAAAGACATAAAGGTATTCCGCTTCTTCGTCTGAAATGGTTCGTATAGAACGTAGAAGCGAGCAATCTGACTTTCATCATCTTTATCATCACCTTTCCCTTACCCCGTTGTCAGGTTTCTCTGTTCGTACGTACGCGAGCTTGTGTCCGCGCATTAATCTGTACGTTTCTCTGTCTACCTCTCTCCTCCCACTCCACTTTTTCTCTCTCACAATCAGTATCGCACGTGTCATTCAAGTGCCAGTCACGTGATGAGCACACCCAACTTACACAGGAGTTGACAAGAGTTTCCAACGGAATAGCGTCTTCCTTTCTATCCCAGAGCGTTTGCGAATGTCTTTCCAAGGTCTTCCTGAAATACAGGACAGAAAAATACCTCATGCTCAGCATCATAACCTGTACAGCTTCATCGACTTTGAAAGCACAAACACAAGAGTAAACAAATAAACACAAATGAGAATCCTAACTGGTACCGGCAATGATCTGAGTACAGAGAAAAATGTTTCTTGCAGGGCAATCCGATCCCCACACATTTTTATTTTTTGGAAGTTTTATTTGCTTAACATGTTTATTAGCAAAGAATGAAACCAAACTTGTACAGATTGCATTTTCTGCACTTTAAGAACAAGAGTTATTGCCCCTTTAATGAATATAGGCGCGAGGGGTACCCACAGACATACTTTCACCCTTTTGGAGTACAGTCAAGAAAAAAGGTTGGGAATCTCTGGTTTAATGCACAGCTTAGTTACACTTTGAAAACATCCAGAGAATACTATTCTCGGGGCTATAATTAGGCTAACGACCCGATGTTTTGAAAATATTATGTCCCCCCCCCACCCCGATAAACAAGTCTAATTTAACCACTCCGTATTTTAAAAACATCTTATTTTCTCTATCGAGAATATATGCGTAGCATATTGACATTTTCTTTTTATATGCAAAGACTGGTCGTTAAAATCTCCTTTGGCTTTTTACAGAAATATTTCTTACACATCTGGAGATAAGTTTGTGGTTGTGGCTGACGGAGGCAGTTGCGAAATAAAGGTTTCTTTTTCAAAACTTTATCTGCGCATCTGAAAGCGTTGAGCATTTCCTTTCAGGACGGAAAGTAAACAAGCGACCTTTCACGAGCTACACCGTGTAAACCAGGATGCTACTGCAACCCAGACTGTGAGGGAAGGCAACTCTCAACCTCGGTAATATAAGGAGAACTGAGAAGGTGGCTGGTGTAGTGTGTGGATCCACATCCCTTCCCACTGGACGCCTGGTCCAGTCTCGAGTCATGGCGCCCTTTGCACGTTGGGTCTGTGCTCTGCTAGTGTTGCTGTGTCAGTACCAACCCACATCGTCTCAGGTAAGTACTTGCAAGTTTGTAAATGAAGGATATACAGACTGAAGTCATGATCAAATGAAGTATTGTCTAGTCTCATGGGGAGCAGAGAGGAATAACTAGCTGTGTGTGTGTGTCCACATTTTTCTCTAGACCGTTCACAAGCTGGCCATCAGGTCGGATGTTCGATTCCGCTTTGCCACGACGGAGGTCGAGTGTGTCATGAGCAACGACAAGTCTTCGCCACATGAACTGATGTTTGACTTCACTCTGCCCAAGGGAGCTTTTATCACCAACTTTTCTATGTGGGTATTTAAGTACAGGTTTAAGGAGGGCTTACGACGGGGTGAGACTTTTTACACAGGGTCAGTGATTGGGTTAGGGTTAGGGACAAGGCTTGGGTAAGATTGAGGTTTGGTTTAGGGGTTTGGGTTTATGGTTTTCCCGGTTTCAGTATGTCATGCAGTCTCTTAACAGCCTATGTTAGTTAGTCGTTAACCCTTCTAAAATTGTTTCAGTATTTATTGCGAGATTTTATTCAAAAGTCATCAATCATCATCATCATTGTCGCTGTTTTTGTTGAAAGCCTTTTCAAGCTGCTCACAGGGCTAGACTTTAGGTAATCTTTGCTTCTTTTACTTTTGTAAACAAAGATTTATTTGTTTTCCTCTTTCCCTTTTTCACTATCAGGCTGTGTTATTTCTGTCGATCGCTATAGCGTGTTGTTCGCGGAGTAGTTTCCGCTTGTAGCAGGAAGATGTAGTTACGACTGTGTACCGCTGCCAGGCCTTCCTTCCTTCCTCTCTGCACCCCACCCACCTCTCACTTCCCACCACCCACCTCTCACCTCCCACCCCGACACACGAGCAGTGAGTGCGCGTTAACTTGTGAATGGCAGTGAAGTGGGTGATGAAGCACCCAGTCTCCAGTATCAACAGCAAGCGGAGATAAGGGGTTCGCATCTTGTTTTCGGGTGGAAAGCAGGTCGTGCCTAGAGTGCGCATCTATTCTGGAGTAGGAACCAGGCTCACTGAACCTCCAAACCTCTACAGACCGCGTGCATGGGAGAGGCAGCTTTGTTGTTGTAACATTCCTTGTTGTGCTGGATTGCCCTCTTACAAACACATATTATACATCTGCATACACCTGTGAGCAAAGAGACTGTTGCCGTAAAGCCCTCGTTTTGGTGTCATGCATAATACCATTTATCACGTGACGACGTACGTCTGCCATCGAGTTTGGCGACGGCTGGGGTTTTCCCTCCCGATCTTGATCAGAATAATTAATTAGCCATGAAAGAGAGTTTTTAGATTATGGTACTAACATGGACTTTTGGGGATGAACACTGAGGCTTGAGAGCAATTGTATGTTCATCTTTGAGCATGTGCTTTCTCGAATATGATGAAACACTATACATAGCGATAACATTGTCGTCGTAGTCATTGCTATCCACCACCACCACCATCACCATCATCATCAGAAGCGCAAGCTTTCACACAGCATGCACCCGACACTTTTTGCTAATGATATAAAGTTTGTCAAAGAAAAGTAACACCTGGGTTTTGCTTGTTGTAGGACAATCGAAGGTAAGGAGTACCCGGGACAGGTGAAGGAGAAGGGACAAGCCCGACAACAGTACCTGACGGCGCTGACGAAAGGACACACTGGGGGTCTGGTGGAAGAGAGGTGATTATACTAATTAACACTGTGGCTGTGAATTCATTAGCAGTAGATTTTCTAAGACAGTTGATTGTCGTGTAGCTGAGGTTGTTTCTTCTCTTGGACTTGCAGATAAAAAGGGGGTTCGGTTGTCATGGGGATTTACGGTCTGAAATCCTTCAACGGCAATCACAGAATTGTGAGAGAGAATTTTTGACATATTGTTTATTATTATATGACGCACTTCCGTTAAACTATAAGAAAGTTCTGCCGAATTTCTAACTTTTCCATGTAAGGATTGGTTTGTCATCCGTTTCTTTACATTTGTTGCGCAGCATTCGTCACACCAACAGGTTTGATGTGTCCATCAACATCCGGGCTGGAGGTAATGTGACCTTTACTCTCCTGTATCAAGAGCTTCTGCGCAGGCGCTTTGGTTCTTACGAGCATTTGGTGCACGTGAATCCCAACTCGGGAGCCAAGGACTTCAGCATCGAGGTCTATGTCCAAGAACTCACCGAGATAAAGCATGTCAAGACTCCGCAACTCCGCAAGGACATTCTGAGCAACGCTGTCACTGAAGGTAATAGTTGGATAAGTATGGGTGGAGTGTGTGGGTGGATATAAGTAAGCAGATTATTTGTAAATATCTTGTATTTGTGTTTTGTATTGCCAGTAGATTCCTTAATGGTTCTCGTGAACAAACAGCGGTGCTAAGTAAATCGCATGTGTCTGCAGCAGTCTGATAATTTAAATTGAAGTTCTGTAGGAGGGTTAGGCGTCACCCACACATAACACAGGACGTGTGGAACATGGGTTCATTTATGTGATATTTAAATAGGATGAGTAATTTTAAGTAAACTAGGACTATCAAGATTAAATTGTTTGCATACACATATCTGTTCTTATAATATCTTACCTTATGTCTCTGCGTCTGTTTGTTTGTCCGTCGATGTATTCCTCCGCTTAGCTATATAAATAAATAATATATTACAAGAAAATACAGTTTCTAAAAATGTTTCAGAAATGGATAGTAGAACAAACTAAAAACATTAATTCGTTTAATAAACTGTTTTAAATTCCTTTTCAGGCCAAAATGCCCTGACCAAAATCAGTCAGCCTACCCCGACTGCTGCCCACGTCGTGTTCCACCCGACACAGAGCGAACTGAAAAACACTGGTTCTGGGTGGTTCGTTGTCCAGTATGACGTAGCTTCGGCCAACACAGGTGAACTTCTGGTGAGTGTATCATGGAGTAAATATGTATGTTAGTAAATATGTGAAATATCTGTGTTTGACAACGTGTTTGTCTATACTGAGTCATCCAATGATTGTCAGTTGATAATAACATGCAAATCGCTGACGAAATGAATGAATGAAATCCGCGTATTGTCCAGGACAATCAAACTCTTCAGATGGCATCGTACATGGAGGAAGAAGACACACTCATTCAGGCACAAGTTTTACATTGACAGTTTATGTAGGCTTTGTTGTTGTTTGTTTTGTTTTGAAAATACGATAGCAAAATCGCAAAAAGGACCATAACGTTTGTATTTCGTTCAAAAAACTGAAATTTTTCTTTAGAATTCCCTTCTGACTTCTGACATGATAGTTTGCAATAACTTGTGTTGATTATGTACAGGTTGTCGACGGATACTTTGTCCACTTCTTCGTGCCGCCTAGTGACCTGGCTCCCTTGCCCCTTGACATTGTGTTCGTCCTTGATCGCAGTGGCTCGATGAGTGAGCGACCCATAGAGCAACTCAAAGTAAGCTCACAGCTGGAATGACTCAGTTGAATGAAGATGCAATGTCCATGTTTCCTGATTGTGGTAACAATGCGACTTTTTCTAGTATGAAGATTTTTTTAATCACCGCTTAATTTACTGCTTATGTTGTGTTTCAACAAATTTGTTTTCTGTAGATCATCCCAGGAGACAAACTACGGAAGAAGATAGTGAATTGTAATTGTCCATTATAATTTCTCATCCAGGATGCGATGACAAATATTCTTCGCGACGTCCGAGAGATCGACAGGCTTAACATTATCATCTTTAACGATGAAGTAGAGAAATGGCAGGACAGCTTAGTGGAGGCAAGCAAGACCAACATCAACAAGGCTGTCCAGTATGTGAATAATATCCGGGCAGATGGATGTGAGCTTCTCTTATCTTCTTATGGTTTTTTGTTTGTTTGTTTGTTGGTTTTTTTGTTTTGTTTTGTTTTGTTTTGTTTTGTTTTTTTGGTCTCGGATGTGGAATGTGCTAATGTTGAAGTTGTATAATAAAAAAAAAAAAGATTAAAATCAGAGATAATGAAGAGTGAAAGCGATGTGATGTCAATCTGTCTGGCTATTTGAGGCAAATATGCAAATGTGAGGATAACTGCGCGCCCTTTGACCCTTATGATATAACAGCAATCCACCTTAGGAGTTCTGCAACTGACCACTCACGATAAAGTCAACTTGTCAGCCCATAATTCAATAGACAAATTTAAATAATTGTTTTTCACATCTGAGAAGACAGTTATAAGGGTTTTTTTCACTAGAATTCTGTTAACGTGGGCACAACGGTAAGTACCACAATAAAATTGTTTTTAATATTTATTATCTAAAAACAATGGACGGAGGAAGAATGGTAGGAAGAGGTGTCTAGGGTGGGGGTTAGAGAGCGGGAGAAGGGAGTGGGGGAGATTTTTTGTTTAATCTTTGTAACAGATGTGTTATTTCCTGTGAAAGAAAGGTTTGATATCAGTGGAATGTCCCTGTCTTCAGCGACCAACATACACGCAGCGTTCATGCGGGGTCTGAGCTTACTGAAGGAAGCGCGCGCCGAGAATCGCGTGCCAGTCCTCTTCTTCCTGACAGACGGGGAGGCCACCGCGGGCGAGACCTCGTCCAACCAGATCATTAATGATGTCACATCCAACAACGATGGCGTGGCGAACGTTTACTGCCTGGCATTCGGCAGCAGTGCTGACTACGAGCTCATGAAGCAGGTGAGTCGGCAGGTGATATTGATATTGATATTGATATTGATACGATGTAGCACACATGTGTGCATGGGTCTCTAGCCAGTCTAAGGATTTATGTACATTCGTCCCATGCATACTAACACACTCACCACACACATACACACATGTGAGAGAGAAAATGACAAATTTCTGCTGATATACACTTTTATTCTAAATGGCGACTTTGGGACTTCGGTCAACCGGTGCAGGTGTCCGCCAGAAACAATGGTTTCGCACGCAAGGTGTATCCCGCCGCGGACGCAGCCTTGCAGGTGACCGGCCTGTACACAGAAATCTCCACCGTGATCCTCCGTGATATGACCATCACTTACTACGACAACGGCAACACCGATAACAGCCTCGTGCGCATCGACAACTCGTCCCTCACCACCTGCGTGTTCCCCACCATGTTCGGCCAAGCGGACGCCGTCGTGGCTGGCCGCATAGAGAACCCCACTGCCATTGACCTCAGTCAGGCCATGGGCCTGACCCTGACAGTGTCAGGTCAAGGTGCAACAGGTCAGGTAAGACATTCATCAACTCGCATATCCCAGTTAACGAATGTTCCTTTTTGTTCTCAGACTTGTACAGGAAAATTTTGTAATCATATTGTTTGCCGATGATTGGCTATCCCGTTGTCTTGGGAGATAACAGATTTATTTCCCTTTTTTTCGTTTTGGTTTCCCTTTTGTTGATTACCTCTAATAATTATTTTTTCCCTCCTATTTTCAGGATTCATGACAATTCTGATCCCATAATTCGATAATATTTCTATTGTCTTCTTTCTTTCATTTGCTTGTAAAAATAGATTAAAAGTCTTTTAGTTTGTTTATAATAAGCTACACACATGGTTAAACATCTTTGCTTCCTGACTAGGTCAACCTCGTTCTCGACGAAAACCTCGTCACCCAGCTGACGTTGAACCCTATAGGAGAGAACCGTTTCTGGAGCGTGCCGCGCGACCTGGCAGCCATGACGGAGCGGTCGTGGGCGTATTTGACCATCAAGCAGCTGCTGCAGCAGAAGGAGGCCTTCAAGACAAACGAGACCCTCGTGAAAGAGTTGGACACCAAAATACTGGAGCTGTCTCTCCAGGTCAGTGGCGCTTGGACTCGACCAATCAACTTGACTTTCAGTTTAACTATGCTACCTTTGTAATGAAGAAAATTTAATTATTCTATGATCACATAATTTATTTGTTCTATGAAATTAATTGTTCTAGATGATCACAGCTCTCTGATGATGAATGTGAAAATCACTTGAGTGTGTGTGAATGTTCACACCCAGTCTTGTTATTTAGGTTGAAATTGTAAAACACTTGCACCGTAGTCTGATGTTTTTCACAAAAATGGAAATAATGTTGTTTAGTGTCAATGCCAAGATGTATATTGCAATATAAACACTTATTGCAGTATCACTTTGTGACTCCGCTTACCTCAATGGTTGTGACGAGACCCGAGGATGCTGACAAGAAAGCCGACGATAACGCGCCGAGTGCTGCGTCCTTTGCTGATACCGACGAGCGAAAGGCCGACTTTCCAGGTATGTGCATACAATAAAGAGAGATGCTAGCAAAAAGAAACGACACATTAGATACTGTTTCCATGAAATATCCTAATTTGAAATTCATGTGTCAGTAAACGAGAAAATGAAGACTTTAAGGATAATAAGAAATTGATGCATGTAACTATTTAAGTGTAGTGAATAGGATTCTTCATTACCAGCTATTAAAATTATTAATTAACAGACGATCTAATTGCTCATTACTGATGGATTTAATACTCATTAGCTCAGTGGTATTCACGCGTTAAAATTCACAGAAGTCATACTAATCCTCATACTCTGAGACACCGCGTTTACTGCATCCATAGCTACACGTGCGTGCACGCCTGTATGTGTGCATGTGTGTTTGTATGCGTGTGTGAGTGAAATTTCTTATGATTCAACTCTTAGATTTATTATAAATATAGATAAGCAAACAAGAGTTTGCTAGAAGACCTTGTTTGGATCATGCTTTACTCTGCGGTCTACAGGTTTATTGAGGGCGTCCAGCGCGAGGCAGCATCATCACTACACGAGTCCACCTCGTCTAGCTCCACAAAGGGCACCATGGAGCGAAGCTCATCCAGGCGGACCTTTGGCTGCAACATTCTCACCAATGGATCCTGTAAGGAATTTCATGCCAGAAACGGAACCAGCGGGATTTGTATCCTTTAGTCGAAACTACATGGATGCTGCACCAGACGAACCTCTCGTAGCAAGATACGCACCAGTGTTACCTGAAATGCATTTCTTTGGACCAGCGGGAACAGGTACACCAGACTTTGTATTCCAAGATCAAAACCACATGGACGGTATACTATTCACTCAGTTACTCGCCATACTAGTTATTCAGAAATACGGGTAGACATCACACGAATATATTCGCTTGACATTTTTATATGAAGCAAAAATTAAGCTTTATTAAAAAAAAGTATTCTGTTTGAACAAAAATTCAGAATATGTCATTAAACAAGAGGTCAAAGTAAATAATCTTTTCTTGAAGCGCATCTCGCTTTCTGTGGAGCGGAAGATTCACGAATAATTTAAAGCAATAGCAACGTGCATTTTTAAAATTATTCGGTAAAGACACTGTTCCACAAATCTGAGTGAGTTCACCTTCCCTACCCCCTACTCATTTGGCTCTAAAGGAAATGGTTGTGTCAACGGAAAGGGCAAGCAACGAAGAGAAGAAAGAAATAAAACAGAATTTGAAATCTTCCTAGCATTCCTGGTGAACATGGTCTTTGATTCTGTTCCAAGTGGGGAGGCGAGGAATGCTGAAGAAGGGCCGTCGAGGACCGAAGAGTCAAAAGAAGGTTGGAAAGAAACTCTGCAAAAGCAATAGCAGTGAGTTGTTCCTTTTTCCCTCGTTGGTGCAGCCTAACATTCACCAAGTTATTATCTTTATGAAGATGTGTTCCACATATATATCATCGTGTCAACATGAGGACATGCGCTTTACAAATCCGATTGTTGTCATCGTTGTCGTTGTTACTATTTGTGACATACATATTAGAAATATTTAATATTTTATTTAAGTTGTTGGTTGTGGTCAGTGCGTTTTTCATTTGTTTCCAGGAGTCATCTTGCAAGCTGCCCTGCTGAGTGATTCCTCCTCTGACCCCAAAATCTGCTTTGAACTGCATCCGCAGGCTGACATTAACTACACTTTGTTCGAATATACCACAGGTTGCTCTTGCTCACATCACAAAATTTCCTTTTGACCTGCTACAGACAGTGTCGTTATATATATATAATTGTCCGTTATATAGACAGCGTTTTCAAAGAAAATTTATTCACTAACCTTTCCATTATTATTAAACACAGTAATGAATTATGTCCCCTGCTTGGTTGTCTCTTGTCACTTTGGTAAAATGTCATTCAGGATTTTTTAAAGTAACAAAATGTAAATCAAAGTCTTTTACCTAAACGATTTCCTTTTATAATTTTATAGATAAAAATGTTCATAGTAAGCATTTTTTTTATTTTCAGAGAATTTCAGAATAGTGACGGGTCAGAAGGACAAACAGATGAGTTTTCTTGCCATTTATCGAGGCGCAGAGAATGTAAACATCTCTGTGAACGATGATGGAAATCTCGATGTCCTCCATGACCCTTCTGGTAGCTCAACTCTTTTCAACGACCTGTCGAAGGCGCCGAACACTTTGGACCTTCAAGTCGGCGCCTTTCATGTCTCAGTCTTGGTCGCGAAGACTAAATGCTCGACCACGTTCCTGGCGGTCAAAGTTCGCACCACCAGTAATCTTGCGCACGCGAGGAGACTCTATGGTGGTGTGCTAGGTGAGTGCATGAATAAGAACTCAGAAGATAGAGACAGAGAAAGAAAATGTAGTGAGCTTGAAGAATGGAACAGAGAGCTGAGTGAATGCGGGGTGACTGCGGCGATATTTACACATTTACAGACATTTTGGTAAGGTAAGGTATCGAACATAAGTCTTTTACTTACTATTGTTATGAAGAGCAAATATTTATCTTTTATTGTTATCCTTGCTATTTTAATGAGTTAAAAATTATAATACATTGAAATTATTTATTGTCATGTATACTTGTACGCTCGCGTGTGTGTACACAGGTGACGCAATGGTTGGTAACGACCAAAAGTCCAAAAAGAATGGCAAAGTCGCCCAGCAATGTGCAAAACTCTTCAAGACCACGAATCACAATTCTCGTCGTCTTGGAGACCGAGAGCTCACGAAGCGTTATCGCATTTAGCAAACTGCATTCTGGGAACACTTTCTTACTTACTCCCATCCCCCTGTCTCCAGAAGGTGCCTAATGAGCAAGCCAGGAACACTGACTGTCAAAACATTGGATATAATCTGGATTGTCAAGGAAAAAAAATAAGTGGAAGAAAACAATCAAATTATCCTCCTCATACAGATAATCTACTATGTCTATGATGGCAGTTATCTGTTTGTAGACATTGTTTGTATGTACATAACGCCTAAGAGGTTGTCCCTCTTCTTGCTCAACCCAGAGACTTGGTAGTTGGTAGACACTACCAGTTCCTAAGTTTGGTAGTGATCCTTAAAGGTATTAGTCTACTTCAGTAGGTGTTGACAGTATTGTGTACAGCATAGGGCTTCATATAGCAGCTAGAGGGAGACTACTTCTACAGCACCTTGAAAAGCGCTTCGATGACATGAACGAGACTCTCTTCAATGTTGAATCTTCGCATCACGTGCCGAAGCCCCTCGTGCCAGAACGTCTCACCTCTCCTTGTATAATTCTACTAATCTCTACTTAGAAGCTGTTGGTGGATTTAAGATGTATAGAATTCACATCAGGGTATGGTGTGCTTGACCAGTGTCAGGCCGAATATTAACATGCAAGGTGTGGAGTGACAATGAAATACTTTGCATACTTTTCTCCTTGTATCCTCGTACCTGTCAAACAGATTTGTCGAGTGAAACCTGACCAAAGGAATCAGGAAACCGACAATAAAGATGGAGAAGGTCATCAATCTGTAGAAAAGACGAGCAAGCAGCCTAATCAATTCACTATACTCATGTATATATATAAATAATGCATCTACACACCAAACTGGATGCCAATAAAAAGTTGATTAAGGTGTTATTGGTGTTTGATTTATATGCAGCAGTGTTGGGGACAGTAATGTCTATTGTATGACTATTTATTTATCTCCTTGCGTATAAGAGCTTACATGACCTTTAGGGTGTACCTGATACCCCTCCCCTCTGTCCGTCGGCGCGTCGAAGCCTGCAAAACTAGTGGTATAGTAGTAGGCCCTACTACAGATTGCCCACCTGTAGGTGGGTTGTGGGCTGTCGCGCTTGGCGCTACGCGATGCGCGTCACGGAAAGCCCATCACTTCGTGCGAAACGCAGTTATGTCCCCTAAAATGGTCTTGCCCATTTGGCGCAAGGCTATGCGCGAGACGTGCCTGTGTACCAAGATAGGACCTCTCCTCAAGATCCGAAGTTCCTCGAGGTATGCAGACGCTGGGTTTTCTAGTGTTGCTGAATGGATTAGCAGACATTTTCGTGGTATTTTTTCCGCGCGCGAAGCGTCACGTGACGCCCACTTGCTGTCTCGCCTTAAAAGACGGCGCAACGTGACATCTGCCTTTATCTTTTGATCTCTGTCCTGGTAGGTTCGTTTTTGCTTAAAAAAATTGCTTACAGTAGTTAAAATTATTTGTTAAGCTTAATTTAATACAAGTATTATTTAATGTGAGGAAAATTATTTTAAATGAATTTCTGGAGATTTTATTATTTAGTGAGCCCTGATTAGTACTTTACTGCGTGGCAAGCTTGCACAAAACCTGGTTACTGCATGAGTCGCTTGCTTTGTGATGTGTAGCAGTTTTTTTGTGACAAGCTTAGGAAACTGTTGAATTGGAGCAAACTTGAGGACGTATTTTTTTCTACTCTTATAATTCACTTTATGCAATTAGTTTTAAGGATTCACAAATTTATCGTCTTAAAAATTTCAGACATATATCTATTTGATGAGTATTTTAATTTGTGACGCTATCACATAGCATTGAATTTGTGCGTTGTTGCTTATAGTGAAAATACTTTTTGTTTTTTAAAATAACCAACAATTTTATTTAATCTTTTAGCTTTTTAGTCTTATTCCTTACATTAGAAAAACTTTAAGATGGCTTTATCATATTGGACAAAGGGCAGCATCAAATGCTGCATCTAGGACAAGTCAAGGTTTGTGGTTTTATGCGTTACTTTTACATATTTATGATTTTATCTTGCATTGTAACAGTGGTTGAAACCTTTGTCATGTGACAGAAAGTTGTAAATCACTAATCATGTGTGGCAACATGATGAAATTTAAACATTTTTACTTGCAGAGCCTGCTGTACCAGTCCATGGAAATGATTCTATAGGTAAGATATTTAATTAATTTAAGTTCTTTAGAATGTAATTTAAGAGAATAGCATGTACAAAATTTATCATCGAAAAGCTGAATTGTGACAAGTCAAAAGGTAATGCTTTTTTGTGAAGGTTTTGTCTTTGTCTACAAAACCCCACATGCACAGGTTATATTTTATATTGTTATTGTTTTTATTTTGAGTGCAGACAGAACACATCAGCGATTTTTCCAAATTCTAGAAGAAGTTAAGGCGGGGCAGCAAAAGTTACAAGAAATGATGAACCAGCTACTGCTCAGACTAAATTTCAATGAGAACCAACACTTGGGAGAAGCAGCAGCATCTGAAGATTTTTCGTTTCTTCTAAAAACAGAGGCAGAGCTGTAAAAGATGGAGGAAAATCTGGAGGATCGGCAGATGAGAAGGAGAATGGTAAGTCTTGCAGCAGCAGCTATTTTCTGTAGGTTTTTTTAATAGAGATATTACTGCTTTTTTGAAGAGTGCTGCATAACTATCATTTAAGTGTGTCTTAATTCTGTCATAACAGTGTCTTGACAGCATGCATTATCATGAGCTTGTGGTTACATACATCAGTATTGTAGCATTTTATTTACTTTTCAGATGAAGTATCTCTCCTGCATTGGGGGGGGGGGGGAAATGTTCCAGCTCTGGTACGGAGCATATTGAGAAGAATATTCTCAACTCCCCTTGCACTTCAGTATAATTTTACTGGAGTCAAGGGGAAGAAAGGATTCCTCGCACTGAGAGTACGAGGAGTAATGATGGGTGAGTTTGCTTTACTGTGTTTGTGGAAAATATTTCCAGGATGTGAACATTTAATATTAAAAATTGTTTCACACTTTATCAGTGCCACTGTAAAGGTATATAGATAATGAAATGGGAAAAAGAAATAGGAATTTTTATTGGTAATAAAGTGTACAAAGTATAGGTAGTAAACATGCAATAACATAAAAAGTGAGAGAATTTTCTCTAAACTACTTCACAGTCACAGTAGTTTGCTGAATTTTTGAGACATACAGTGGTGTTTTTTCCCCAGCAAGGTAGACGTTATAGTTTCTGTTGGATTTTTAAAAAAATTATCATCTATCAGAGGATAGAGCTTTTGACGGTTGTTTTCTTTTTATAAAATGTTTTGTTTTCTCTCTCAAATTACAGATGCAGTCAGGAGAGTGTTTCCACAAGGAACAGAACTGGAAATAAATAATGTGGCACGTAAATGGTTTATAAGGGACAAGGCTGGAGGCCGACATCGGCGCTTTATTTCAACTACTGGTAAGTGGTCATAACTGACACTTTTTTAAAAAAAGTTTGTGGAGTATCCAAGTGACAAAAAAAGTTATTAGTTATGTTAAAGTTATATGTAGTAACACATTAAAAGATGGTTATATTTTCCATTCAACAGGTAAATTACATGAAAGGCTTAGATAAAACTAAGTTACTAAGCTTTCACTTTCTTTTCTCGGTTTTTGGATTATTTACATGGCAACTGATACCGTGACAATTGCAGTCAAACCATTTTTTGAACTCCATTCAAGGGTGAAATAGCTGACATTCACACTATGCCATTTTCTTTTCGGCAGGTGTCTGGCCTTAAACATTTGGTCATTGACCTTGAACTTATGATGTTAATATCTAAATATAATTATGAGAATTTTCATGTGCTTAAAGTAAGAAATTCATCATAGAGCATCACTAGTGAATCTGTCAGTAACAGCACATCAAGAAAAAAATGATATTAAGTTCATGCCACGGGGATGCCGAGAGAGCCCTTTGCGTAGTCGTCGGACCCACCGGCAGCAGGGTCTGAAATAAATAAGAAAGACATAAAGGTATTCCGCTTCTTAGTCTGAAATGGTTCGTATAGAACGTAGAAGCGAGCAATCTGACTTTCATCATCTTTATCATCATCTTTATCATCACCTTTCCCTTACCCCGTTGTCAGGTTTCTCTGTTCGTACGTACGCGAGCTTGTGTCCGCGAATTAATCTGTACGTTTGTCTGTCTACCTCTCTCCTCCCACTCCACTTTTTCTCTCTCACAAATAATATCGCACGTGTCATTCAAGTGCCAGTCACGTGATGAGCACACCCAACTTACACAGGAGTTGACAAGAGTTTCCAACGGAATAGCGTCTTCCTTTCTGTCCCAGAGCGTTTGCGAATGTCTTTCCAAGGTCTTCCTGAAATACAGGACAGAAAAATACCTCATGCTCAGCATCATAACCTGTACAGTTTCATCGACTTTGAAAGCACAAACACAAGA
>SRHC01003818.1:27455-44125 GCA_004794325.1 Pomacea maculata | reverse complement strand
AATGACACATTTCTGCTGACATACACTTTTATTCTAAATGGCGACTTTGGGACTTGGGTCAACCGGTGCAGGTGTCCGCCAGAAACAATGGTTTCGCACGCAAGGTGTATCCCGCCGCGGACGCAGCCTTGCAGGTGACCGGCCTGTACACAGAAATCTCCACGGTGATCCTCCGTGATATGACCATCACTTACTACGACAGCGGCAACACCGACAACAGCCTCGTGCGCATCGACAACTCGTCTCTCACCACCTGCGTGTTCCCCACCATGTTCGGCCAAGCGGACGCCGTCGTGGCTGGCCGCATAGAGAACCCCACTGCCATTGACCTCAGTCAGGCCATGGGCCTGACCCTGACAGTGTCGGGTCAAGGTGCAACAGGTCAGGTAAGACATTCATCAACTCGGCTATCCCAGTTAACGAATGTCCCTCTTTGACCTTAGACTTTTACAGGAAAGTTTTGTAATCATATTGTTTGCCGAAGATTGGCTATCACGCTGTCTTGGGAGATAACAGATTTATTTCCCTTTTTTCTTTTTGGTTTCCCTTTTGTTGATTACCTCCAATAATTATTTTTTCTTTCCTATTTTCAGGATTCATGACAATTCTGATCCCATAGTTTGATAATATTTGTATTGTCTTCTTTCTTTTGTTTGCGTGTAAAAATAAATTAAAAGTCTTTTGGTTTGTTTATAAGATACACACATGGTTAAACATCTTTGCTTCCTGACTAGGTCAACCTCGTTCTCGACGAAAGCCTCGTCACCCAGCTGACGTTGAACCCTATAGGAGAGAACCGTTTCTGGAGCGTGCCGCGCGACCTGGCAGCCATGACGGAGCGGTCGTGGGCGTATCTGACCATCAAGCAGCTGCTGCAGCAGAAGGAGGCCTTCAAGACAAACGAGACCCTCGTGAAAGAGTTGGACACCAAAATACTGGCACTGTCTCTCCAGGTCAGTGGCGCTTGGACTCGACCAATCAACTTGACTTTCAGTTTTAGAATGCTACCTTTGTAATGAAGAAAATTTAATTATTCTATGATCACATAATTTATTTGTTCTATAAAATTAATTGTTCTAGATGATCACAGCTCTCTGATGAATGTAAAAAACACTTGTGAGTGTGTTTGTGAATGTTCACACCCAGTCTTGTTATTTAGGTTGAAATTGTAAAACACTTGCACCGTAGTCTGATGTTTTTCACAAAAAGGGAAATAATGTTGTTTAGTGTCAATGCCAAGATGTATATTGCAATATAAACACTTATTGCAGTATCACTTTGTGACTCCGCTTACCTCAATGGTTGTGACGAGGCCCGAGGATGCTGACAAGAAAGCCGACGATAAAGGGCCGAGTGCTGCGTCCTTTGCTGATACCGACGAGAGAAAGGCCAACTTTCCAGGTATGTGCAGACAACAAAGAGAGATGCTAGCAAAAAGAAACGACACATTAGATACTGTTTCCATGAAATATCCTAATTTGAAATTCATGTGTCAGTAAACGAGAAAATGAAGACTTTAAGGATAACAAGAAATTTTTATGTAACTATTTAAGTGTAGTGAATAGGATTCTTCATTACCAGCTATTAAAATTATTAATTAACAGATGATCTAATTGCTCATTACTGATGGATTTAATACTCATTAGCACAGTGGTATTCACGCGTTAAAATTCACAGAAGTCGTACTAATCCTCATACTCTGAGACACCGCGTTTACTGCATCCATAGCTACACGTGCGTGCACGCCTGTATGTGTGCATGTGTGTTTGTATGCGTGTGTGAGTGAAATTTCTTATGATTCAACTCTTAGATTTATTATAAATATAGATAAGCAAACAAGAGTTTGTTAGAAGACCTTGTTTGGATCATGCTTTACTCTGCGGTCTACAGGTTTATTGAGGACGTCCAGCGCGAGGCAGCATCATCACTTCGTGAGTCCAGCTCTTCTAGCTCCACAAAGGGCACCATGGAGCGGTGCTCCTCCACCAGACAAACATCTCGCTGCAAGACTCTCACTAATGGATCCTGTAAGGAATTTCATGCCAGAAACGGAACCAGCGGGATTTGTATCCTTTAATCGAAACTACATGGATGCTGCACCAGACGAACCTCTCGTAGCAAGATACTCAACAATGTTACCACAAATGCATTTCTCAACAATGTTACCACAAATGCATTTCTCAACAATGTTACCACAAATGCATTTCTCAACAATGTTACCACAAATGCATTTCTCTGGACCAGCGGGAACAGGTACACCAGACTTTGTATTCCAAGATCAAAACCACATGGACGGTATACTATTCACTCAGTTACTCGCCATACTAGTTATTCAGAAATACGGGTATGCATCACACGAATATATTCGCTTGACATTTTTATATGAAGCAAAATTAAGCTTTATTAAAAAAAAGTATTCTGTTTGAACAAAAATTCAGAACATGTCATTAAACAAGAGGTCAAAGTAAACCATCTTTTATTGAAGCGCATCTCGCTTTCCGTGGAGCGGAAGATTCACGAATAATTTAAAGGAATAGCAATGTGCATTTTCAAAATTATTGGGTAAAGACACTGTTCCACAAATCTGGGTGAGTTCCCCTTCCCTACCCCCTACTCATTTGGCTCTAAAGGAAATGGTTGTTTCAACGGAAAGAGCGAGCAACGAAGAAAAGGAATAAATAAAAGAATTTGAAATCTTCCTAGCATTCCTGGTGAACATGGTCTTTGATTCTGTTGCAAGTGGAGAGTCGAAGAATGTCGAAGGGTCGTCGAGGAAAGAAGAGTCAAAAGAAGGTTGGAAAGAAACTCTGCAAAAGCAATAGCAGTGAGTTGTTCCTTTTTCCCTCGTTGGTGCAGCCTATCATTCACCAAGTTATTATCTTTATGAGGATTAGTTCCACACATACACATAAATATATATATATAACATCGTGTCAATATGAGGACATGCGCTTTAAAAATCTGATTGTTGTCATCTTCGTCGCTGTTATTATTTTTGACATACATATTAGAAATATTTCATATTTTATTTATTTCAGTACGTTTTTCGTTTGTTTCCAGGAGTCATCTTGCAAGCTGCCCTGCTGAGTGATTCCTCCTCTGACCCCAAAATCTGCTTTGAACTGCATCCACAGGCTGACATTAACTACACTTTGTTCGAATATACCACAGGTTGCTCTTACTCACATCATAAAAGTTCCTTTCTACCTGTTACATACAGTGTCGTTATATATATATAAATAACTGTCAGCTATATAGACAGCGTTTCCTAATAGAAAATCTCTTCACTAACCTTTCCATTATCATTAAACACAGTAATGAATCATGTCCGCTGCTTGGTTGTCTCTTGTCACTTTGGTAAAATGTTATTTAGGATTTTTTAAGTAATAAGATGTAAATCAAAGTCTTTTACCTAAACGATTTCCTTTTATAATTTTATTGATAAAAATGTTCATAGTTAGCTTTTTATTATTTTCAGAGAATTTCAGAATAGTGACGGGTCAGAAGGACAAGCAGATGAGTTTTCTTGCCATTTATCGAGGCGCAGAGAATGTAAACATCTCTGTGAACGATGATGGAAATCTCGATGTCCTCCATGACCCTTCTGGTAGCACAACTCTTTTCAACGACCTGTCGAAGGCGCCGAACACTCTGGAACTTCAAGTCGGCGCCTTTCATGTCTCAGTCTTGGTCGCGAAGACTAAATGCTCGACCACGTTCCTGGCGGTCAAAGTTCGCACCACCAGTAATCTTGCGCACGCGAGGAGACTCTATGGTGGTTTGCTAGGTGAGTGCATGAATAAGAACTCAGAAGATAGAGGATAGAGAAAGAAAATGTAGTGAGATTGAAGAATGGAACAGAGAGCTGAGTGACTGCGGCGATATTTACACATTTACAGACATTTTGGTAAGGTAAGGTATCGAACATAAGTCTTTTACTTACTATTGTTATGAAGAGCAAATATTTATCTTTTATTGTTATCCTTGCTATTTTAATGAGTTAAAAATTATAATACATTGAAATTATTTATTGTCATGTATACTTGTACGCTCGCGTGTGTGTACACAGGTGACGCAATGGTTGGTAACGACCAAAAGTCCAAAAAGAATGGCAAAGTCGCCCGGCAATGTGCAAAACTCTTCAAGACCACGAATCACAACTCTCGTCGTCTTGGAGACCGAGACCTCACGAAGCGTTATCGCATTTAGCAAACTGCATTCTGGGAACACTTTCTTACTTACTCCCATCCCCCTGTCTCCAGAAGTTGCCTAATGAGCAAGCCAGGAACACTGACCGTCAAAACATTGGATATAATCTGGATTGTCAAGGAAAAAAAATAAGTGGAAGAAAACAATCAAATTATCCTCCTCATACCGATAATCTACTATGTCTATGATGGCAGTTATCTGTTTGTAGACATTGTTTGTATGTACATAACGCCTAAGAGGTTGTCCCTCTTCTTGCTCAACCTAGAGACTTGGTAGTTGGTAGACACTACCAGTTCCTAAGTTTGGTAGTCATCCTTAAAGGTATTAGTCTACTTCAGTAGGTGTTGACAATATTGTGTACAGCATAGGGCTTCATATAGCAGCTAGAGGGAGACTACTTCTACAGTACCTTGAAAAACGCTTCGATGACATGAACGAGACTCTCTTCAATGTTGAATCTTCGCATCACGTGCCGAAGCCCCTCGTGCCCCTCTCCTTGTATAATTCTACTAATCTCTTCTTAGAAGCTGTTGGTGGATTTAAGATGTATAGAATTCACATCAGGGTATGGTGTGCTTGACCAGTGTCGGTCCGAATATTAACATGCAAGGCGTGGAGTGACAATGAAATACTTTGCATACTTTTGTCCTTGTATCCTCGTATCTGTCAAACAGATTTGTCAAGTGAAACCTGACCAAAGTTTTCTCAAACTAGAATATGTCATTTGTGTTCACACACGTCCTCGAACTTCTATTTCATAAAAAGTTGTTATACTATGATCACCTTTGTTTACTGAGCACAAGTGTTTGGTATCTAAATATATCTTTTTGTGATTACTTCCATCGCTTGTACGACGCAGTTTAATTTTTTTTAGGTCACGAATAACATGTGCAGACATGTTTAAGGGCAAGCCCCAATTTTACAATTAAACTATTTACCATGTCAACATATATAAAGCAGGGCAGATTTAGAAAATAAGGCTTTATGGGAAAAAAAGATGGTTTACACTTTGATGATCTCGGAATGTTTCATTTGCACATATTGTAGGTTAATGTATGTATATGTTTTCTCATTTTATGACTTAAAATACTTTTTAAAAGTTGTTCCTTCTGATTGTCTTTGTTTCAACACAATCTATTTCGAATCGAACGGGTCTGTTGCATGCATGGAGGGGTTAAGTCCGAATCTTGTGCATTTAATGGAATCAAGGAAATGGATTAAATCAAATATATTTGAAACGGTCAAACACGAAATGTCATGCGCACTGCAAAATGTTGAACAAAGCAGATTGAGTCCATACTTGAAGGTGTAGGGAGTGATTTGGTTGCAAGACGAGACATCACTGCTATGTGGTCTTCCTGAGACAACACATTGCTTCCTCGAAGTTGTGTCCCCTCTCACTGTAGTTACCTCCCTCTTGACCCATTTCTGAAGCGACTTAACTACAGAACTACATGGAGCTTTCGTTGTAAAAGACGTGTTTTAATTGATGGTTATCTTCAGGAAACTCATTCCATATCATCTAGTATATTTCGATGTACACATTCGCGAATTTTTTTTTCCCAACGGGAAGTTATATAGGGACCCTAGTTAAGCTTTCTGGTTGGTCATCTGGATCACGTGGCTTAATCTCGTACCCAGATAGAATTGCTGCTGATGAGCGTCTGCTACGCTCAATAGTAAATTTATATATTGCATGGTCACGCTTACGAAGGAGCATGCTCTCGTGGCTTAAGACAAGTAGAAGACATGGACAGCATACGAAGGACAGAAGGAGAAACAACTATGCAGACAAGTCTAATAAAAGACTAATGTAGAAGATACAATGAGGAATCAGGAAACCAAACAACAAAGATGGAGAAGATCATAAATCTGTAGAAAAGACGAGCAAGCAGACTACTCAATTCACTATACTCATGTATATAATATATATATAATGCATCTACACACCAAATTGCAGGCCAACAAATAGTGGATTAAGGTGTTATTGGTGTTTGGTTTATAAGACACTGCAGCAGTGTTGGGGACAGTAATGTCTATTGTATGACTATTTATTTATCTCCTTGCGTATAAGAGCTTACATGACCTTTAGGGTGTACCTGATACCCCTCCCCTCTGTCCAACGGTGCTTCTTTGGCCTTTTACACCCAGAGACATCCGATCCTGGCCCGAATGACTAGGCACACCTCACACACCCCGTGTCCCGAGTCCAGTCGCAGCCTACCCTGAAAGTGATCTGTAAGCTGTCAGCCATTGCTGGGTGTTGGGATCTGAGGAGTTGAAGTAGTAAGTGATGCCGTTGATGACCACTGGTACGAGCTGGGTCTGGCTGGCTGACTGGGCACTGGACCCTGTCCTGGTCGTTTGGGACCCAGCACTGTTCGACCCCGAATACAACTGGTACAGTCTCTGAACCATCAGCTTGAGACCGAACCACGTGTCGGCTACGGTACTAGCGATCTCAGACTCGGGAAGATCGAAACCATAGAAGAAGTTTTTCTCTCCAGGAGACAGCTCGATAGTGTATGCCACGGGGATGCCGACAGAGCCCTTTGCGTAGTCGTCGGACCCACCAGCAGCAGGGTCTGAAATAAATAAATAAGAAAGACATAAAGGCATTCCGCTTCATAGTCTGAAATGGTTCGTATAGAATGTAGAAGCGAGCAATCTGACTTTCATCATCTTTATCATCACCTTTCCCTTACCCCGTTGTCAGGTTTCTCTGTTCGTACGTACTAGAGCGTGTGTCCACGTATTCATCTGTACGTTTCTCTGTCTACCTCTCTCCTCCCACTCCACTTTTTCTCTCTCACAATCAACATCGCACGTGTCATTCAAGTGCCAGTCACGTGATGAGCACACCCAACTTACACAGGAGTTGACAAGAGTTTCCAACGGAATAGCGTCTTCCTTTCTGTCCCAGAGCGTTTGCGAATGTCTTGCCAAGGTCTTCCTGAAATACAGGACAGAGAAATACCTCATGCTCAGCATCATAACCTGTACAGCTTCCACGACTTTGAAAGCCCAAAACACAAGAGTAAACAAATAAACATGAAGGAGAATCCTAACTGGTACTGGCAATGATCTGAGTACAGAGAGAAATGTTTCTTGCAGGACAGTCCGTTCCCCCACATTTTTATTTTTTGGAAGTTGAATTTTTTTAACATGTTTATTAGCAAAGAATGAAACCAAACTTGTACAGATTGCCTTTTCTGCACTTTAAGAACAAGAGTTATTGCCCCTTTAATGTCGTGGCATGAAGACCGCTGGGACAAGGAACTCACCAAGATGTCCTTGTTGTCTGCCACTCTGTTGTCGCACGTGCCGTAAGGGTAGAGGACGTACTGCCCGTAGCTGTGCAGCGTCAGGTAGGCGGCTGCTCTACCTTTGTTGCGCTGCAGCCAGTCGCGCATGTTGCGAGCTTCCGGTTCCGAGAAAGCGATGTTGCCGGAGAAGACGTCACTGCACGGCTCCCTGCTGCCACCTACATCTGATGTCACGTGACAGTAAGAGACGGAGACAGTCCGGAAGAGACAGTTTGAGTAAATCTGATGTAAGACATGGTCTGAGAACTAGTCCCACCGTCTTCAGCAAAACATGGGATTTAAGTCGGGCGAAGATGGACAAGCGATTTCAAAGCAATAGATGAGGTTTGTAACAAAACTCGCGAGAAGTCAGGGAGAGTTCTTCTAACGAAATCTTTGCTGAAGACGGGGAGGCTTGCCCTTGGCCACCACTCCAATCCCTTACTTTACTTTATTTGGACTAGAAAGACTGGTATGACATTGATGGTTGTGTCTTACCATTAACTTGAAAGCTATCTATTTAAAAATGATCTTTTCAACTACATGAACCTTTTTCGCGAATACTTTATTTCTAATGTGATTAGACTTTTATAAATATCATGAGAAACAAGATCAGAGATGGAAAAAAAGCAGCAGACTCCTGTATTTTCGGTCGTTATCATTAACGTGGAAATTATAATTGTTTTGCTAATGTCATTCCGCCGTAACTACATATATATAATAATCACAATAAAAGCTGGTTAAAAAAATAAAAACATGAAAAACACTGGTTACAGAATCTAGTGAAGCTCCCACTGAGAGCCCTCGTTCAAAATAAGATTGAGAATACTGTCCCTGCCAGACAGAAGGTAGAGAAACCAACCTGGATCCCAGCCAAAACCAAAATTTCTGTTGGCGTCCACTCCCTTACACGACTCACTATACTGACTTGTTCTTGTCTTCCGCCATAGGCGTGCCCCACTCTGCCAAAGTCAAAAATAAAAACAATAGTTATGTTTTTTTTTTCATCATTTAACGATTGGAGTATCAAAACGAAAGGTAATATCAGTATAAGTATGAATAAAACAAAAATAATAAATATCACAATATTACCGAAACACTTCCGAAGTTGAGTTCAGTTGAGTTCAAATCCTAACAATGGCCGACACTTCCTGTCCCTCGCTGACGTCCCACAGCACGCTACAACCTTATCACCTCCATCAGAGCCTTTACTATACCTTTAAGAAAGTCTTTAAAACTTTGTGTATCTCAAATTTTTCTCTCTCTCTCTCTCTCTCCACCCCACCCCCGCTCTTCCTCTCTAATCCCTCCTTCGCAAGCATCGTGACCCTCAGCATTACTCACGTTTGTTCTAGAATATTCGTATCCATCAGGGTTTACAACAGGGGCGATAATCCAGTCAAACTTCTTTAGAAGATCGAGCACGTCTGGATCGTTGTCAGGGTTGAAAGCAAGCTGACAGAAAAATCCAAATTTTTTTTAAAACCAACAAAAAAACAAACCAATAAGGTTGACGGAAGAGCAAATTCCTATGAACTATGAATATTACCATATAATATATTGCTACATAATAATAATAACAACAGAATTGCACAGTATGGTAGGATTATGCATTCAGTTCATCATTTTAATTCATATTTGTTTTATTCCTCCAAGTACGGAGCAAAGTTAACTATAGAGATGTGAACAGGAACGCACCTTGTTGATAATGTTCAGAGCGAGGGCCGGTGCTATCCACTCACGAGCGTGTATCCCAGCGTCGATTATAATCGCTTTTTTCTGTGTCCCTGAGCTCTTCGTGTTTCGCTCCCTAATCTGTTTTTACAAAAAAATAAAGATTAAGAAAAACTTTTTTTTATTCATGGATGTGGCGCCAAAAGGTCATTAACAAGTCAGCCTTGACCCAACATTCTCCCCCTCCCCCTCCCCCTCCAGCACAATGGCGCCTGACCGACTTGTTTGGTGAAAGGACTGACAGCTGACCTCTAACCTGACCACATCTAGTACCCTCACACGTTCTGTTCTTTCTCAGCAATCCTCTCAGCCTTCTGAACGGGAAGAAGAAATGGAAAAAAAAAAAAACGGAAGAAAGAATTGTATCTGTGAGACAGGTGCGCGCTGACCTCTATCTCAACAGGTGCACAACAACAAGCTCGCTTACCTCGATCACAGGTGTGTTTCGCTGCTCGAAGGACAGACCGATGGTGGAAGAGATGACGTCAGCAGCTGACGCACTTCTGGTCACGTTTTGCAGGAATGCGGTGATCTGTCAAACGAGCCATCGTCGTCGTCATCGTCATTTTTGCCCAAATAATAGTTTTCCAAGGGAGGTAACTATTCTATACGACCATCTGTTACCTAACCCCAGTTACCGACCTTTACAACTCAATAATTTTCGTCGTCGTCCCCACAACTCCTCGTTCCCCTGCTACTGCACTCGCTCTCGTGTAGTTTCTTATTAGGCTCGTTGCTAGCTTGGCGACACACCCACACACGCACACACACGCACAGCTCTCTACATCTTTCTTCAAGCGCTTTACAACCATTTAAAGGCGATGTTCGTAACAAAACTTATTAATATTGTTCCCCACAAATAAATTATATTTCAGGTTTTTGTGTTTTTTGTATCATGCTGACCTCATCCAGTCCTAAGTAGCTGTTAGTTACATCCACTGTTGCGGCTCTTTTTCTGCGTTCATGTCGCTTTCTGTGGTTTGCATCCAGGTATCTGGAATCACATAGAATTATAGGGTAGCTTTGTGCTAACTGTTTATTAAGGATTGACTGAAAGACACATTCATATACTAAATGATTATTTTGTGAATATTACTGATCTTAAGCCCTCAACCTCAAACCTTGAGTGCGTGTCGGAAGGTGGGATGCACAGGCTTCGCCGTATTATTACACTTTCAGCGACCTTCGCTATGATGTTGATGATGATGTCTATTTTGTAATGCGCAGGTATCCATTCAGAAGAAAGCTAATTGCGCAGCAAAAACAAAATAAATAAATAAAGAAGAAGAAAAAAAACCCAAAGTGAACAAGTATATAAAACACCAGGAAAGTAAAAAATAAAGACAGAAGTGTTGCTTGGTTGTCTAAGTCTGTCTTAAATAAACAGATGGGTCTTCAGTCTTTTTCGAAACGTGGTAACACGATCCAAGAAGTATACTTAAATCTCTATCCTCTCCTTGCCTCGAAAGTTTTAGTCTTTTTTCCAACGTCCAAGCTCAAATGAACATTCTGAATGCGGCAAACTTATTTCCACGCATGCGCAAGCGGCGGCCGGCACGTGCACAATTAACTGCAAATTCTGTAATATAAGAGCTGGAGGTAAGTCCTCAGAGTCTCATTTCTCGTGTGTATTTATGGAAGGATTTGTGCAGGCAAACTCAAATGTACTGTGGGATCTGGTGAAGTGTCGAAACCAAACATTTGCACTTAACGACGATATTCTATTTTCATTCTGTGGGCGTCTGTGGCGGACTTGACACCGGAAGCTGCGCGCCCTGTTCCCTGGTTGAGCTTACATTTGTTTCATTGCAAATCAGGTTGTGTGCTTTGATATTCCTCTTGGAATGGGCGAAAAGCAAGAAATTAATTGTGCCGGGCACCGAGCAATGTCTCACGTGTCTTTTTTACCTTCACCTCCACCCAAGAACCACATAAAGTGGACTAAAATAGGACACACAACTCCAGATAATACTTAAATTTCATACGAGAATAACAAGGCGCCCAAGAGACATAAAACTAATATTTTAACTTATATATGCGCTTGTATGCATGCCGCCTTCAGTTTCATGAAGACTAAATGGAAGCCCACCAAAACTTATTTTGTTTGGTAAATGATTAGATAAAGAAAGAAGAAATTGAGTACAAAGAATGAACAACAGCAGGTACCTTTGAACATCATCTAAGATGACAGAAATTCCTAATCCCTCCTTCTTGGCTATTCTGATAGCTTCCTCCACTTGTTCTCGGGGAAACATAACATTCGCTGAATAGGGTAGGTGGGACCAGACATCTCCCTGTGAAGATCATCAATATCTGAAAATACTGCTAATTGGTGTATTTCATTTTCAATATTTGAATATATTCATTTTCTACATGTACGACTATTTCACAGCACACTGAACATCTTTTACACATTTTTTTTAAAAAACATGTCTACAATCACCGAATTATCTCATTAACACGAAATTATTGTCCTACGCAAAAGCTCTAAAATTTGAAACAGTTCTTTGACTGAGACATTACTTCAACAGCTCCATGGGAGTCTGGTATCTGAAAGATGAGACGACTGTCTAAAATGTAAAAGCTTTAAACCTGGAGACAGGTGTGTTTGCACCCACCTGCTGCTTTTCGAAATGTCTGAGTGTTCTGCTGAGCGCCTCCCTGCTACGTGAGGTGACCCTTAGAACTTTGTACCTGCGGAGACACAAAGTATATTTATTCATTCATTTATAAGCATTATTGTGGGTTTTTTTTTTTCAAAATTAACCTGAGATCGAGAGGATTTTAAAGTCGCTTTTATCATTAAATCTTACGAATGTTTGCAAAGATCTTTTGCACAAATGTTTTAAAAAAAAGTCTTCACGTAGTGTAAACAACAGGATAAAAATTCTTCTCTTGCTTTGTACTCTAGAAATACCCTAGACATAATGTTTAACGACAGACAGCCTTTGAATAATAAGAATGGCAATGAGTGTAGATTCACATACAGTGAGTTCATACGACAGTGAGTTCATCTCAAACAAAGCATCACAAAGGACGTGTGTGTGTGTGTTGATGTTCGCTCGTGTAAAACGAGGAAGACATAAAGTGATGATGTCATACATCACTGGGACACATAATTAAAGTCTCGCTGTTCCTCCTGCAATCTGTTCCCATCTCCTGTACCACTAGTGATAACACAGCCAACCGTGCTGATTGCTAGACTCGTCCCTTGTCATCACTTTGTTGACAGAGCACAATGAGCCTGCCCCGCATCCTTGAAAGAAATTCCTCGTATACCGTTTAAAGCCCTACTGTCCATGTAAAAACAGGTTTCAGTCTTTTTTATTCTTAGAACTGTGTTGAGCTCTTTCTTAAGTTTACAAATGTTAGCATTTGCGACTGTGTATTTGAGTGCACGTGCGTGCGTGTTTGTGTGTGAGGGGTAGGGTGGGTGAAGATGTCTTGTTAAGGATTTGCCACATGGTAGAGCCGACACCTCTCGACAATCCATTATTTCAGTGAGGGACAAAATCATTACTACCCTTATCTCAGACAACCTCACCTTCCCCTACCCGAATTTTCCCGAAGAAACTTTCACAACTACATCCCTTCTCTTGACCAAACACTTCGTCCCTCTGACATCGAGCAGGAATGCGAGGCTGACTGTTTGCCCGAGCAAGCTATCCGTGACGAGAGTACTGATCCTCAGGATCTTAAATGAACAGTCCTCTTTCACAACGGATCTTCTGTTTGCCGCTGATTAGGTGAATGAATTTGCATAGCAGCCTCATTGTGAGAATGCATTATGTAGATGGACTACCCGGCTCCGTGCTAGCGGCGTAGTAAGTGGCCAGGTCGTGTTGGTTGTAGGAAACGGAGATGTATGTCTTTGTGTCTTTCTTTCAACACCCGCCGGCTTTTGAAACAGGTGAGAGCGTGGAAACGGACAAAAGCTGTGAAGGAACGGTCGTTGATTTTTTTTCGGAGTTTAGGCAATTTAAATTCGACTCTATACTTGCGGTTTTCTAAGCCAGAAAAGGTCATTTTTACCCCTACCCCAACCACTCATCCTTTCTTTCTGTAAAAATTTCACCCTAAGAGGTTTATGCATTAAAACCGGATAGAGAGACTGTGGGAAATGGGTGAATTTGTTTTGGTATGAAAAATATGAAGGGCAATTGGAAATGATTGTTTAGATTACTAGTCAGCTCCTGTATCCAGGAGTTAGGTCAACCCGATCCTGCTTTACAGTCCTCCTGCTACCCCCACCCCATCCGCTCCTTAGCACCCACACCCACTCACCTCATGAAGACTGCAAGATCGCTACTATTATAAGAAGATTGTGTTGGAGGAGGAATTTTTATAACATCGTAAAATGTCAAATTTTAGTGAAATCTGGTGGCTCGACTTTTTGGGGTTTGATGTCCAGCTGGCTGTTGCTGATTTTATCAACTTTTTGCCCACTTGTTTGTCAGCAGTGTGTATGACAGAGAGATACTTGAACTCGACAAAACAACAACAAAGTTTTTAACAAAAGAAACAATCGTTGCCATTCTCTATATTTCTTTAAAATAACACGTGGACAAAGCTTTAAAAGTTAAAGGCGTCCTGTTAAAGGAAGGAGGTAGAAATGAAAATTTTACTCGAAGAGAGAAAAAAATATGAAGTACCCCACGTAGCTGGGAATGCCTTCGTCCGATCGTCGCGCGGCAGTTCTGCAGCGCACGCCTGTCGTCAGCAGCAGCGTCAGACCACACAGCACCAGCAGCTTCACCTGACGCTCCATGACGTGTGCACGGGGCTTGGCCTGTACAACATGGCGACACCGCGTCAACATGTGGCGAGGACTTTAGACGAGCGCTAACGAGAGCCTGCACGTGCCATTCTTTACAAAGAGGACAACGCTTCGAAAAGAGAGTTTCGACACACTGCTAATGATCTGTGTTGTCGAGAAAGGTCAAGAAAGGTCAAGAAAGGTCGGGAGGGGAAAATTGTGGCTGTGGGAGAAGACATGTTTGTGCATAGCAAAAAAGTTTCAATCCCAGTTTATAAAATATGACGATCGGTCTTTAAGACCTCCTCTCCTCCTCCTCCTCGATCCATTTCACAATATGAAGCGGAATCCCTTCATTTCTTAGACATTAATATGTATTTTTATCATCATCATCATCATCATCATCATCATCATAATCATCATCATCATTATAAATGGCACAGACCTGAACCGTGATGAAATCACGAGAAGCCCCTCCGGAGCTTTAACAAGAAAGTCGTCGCACATTAAGTTTCCAGATGTCACACGTCCGCCATTTTAAGACACTGTGTGAGTCTGAAGTTTCGAACACATTTTGTGATGACTGGGCTTCGCCACGAAGTGCATGACGGTTAAGTTTTAAAGAGGTTTAAGGTTTTATCTCGCCTACGACAGGAACGAAAGGGGAAGTTCTGTTGACGACAGCCCAGTCGAGGCGCTGCTTAGAAAGGAAGTGATTTTTAGATACGACTGAATATCGAGCCCTGGCCTCGCATTCGAGAAGTTTCAGCTGCACATGGTGTGAAATAATAATCACAGAAATGACGGTACCACAATAAGGAAAGGATATTTTATTTTACACGTGAGATTAGTACTACACACTACATCGTTATTAATCCTTGTCGGGATCTTTTGTGTCTGCTGTCAGTAACATTAGGACATGACATAAAGCAACATCCCAGGCCATAAAAGAATTGAAAACTTCAGCAATGAAATTTAATTCATTATAAATAATATACGCTGAGTTCAGTCTTTCTGAATTTGTTTGTACACACCATATTACCAATATAATTAGGGATTAAAAAATACAAAGAGTTAAGTACGACATAAAGAAAAAATAAATAAATAAAAATAAATAAGGGTCTCTACGGAGCGGGGGCAAGCAGTATGACTGTCTACGTGTAATTATGCGTGTGACCTCTGTATGAGTTGACTGTGCATCTAGTGTCACCGGACTAAACGAGGGCAGATGACGTGTTGTTCCGGCTTTAGGAATTCATTTACCACCTATACTTTTATTTTCTCTTGGAAAGATGAGAGTTGTCAGCTAAAATTGCTGTCAGTTTGTTGATGAAGTGTTTGTGTCTGTGTTCTGACATTGTTCTGTGCCACCTCCCGACTACCCTCCTGCTTTTGCTGTTCTTGTTTAGTTTGGTGATGTACGACTTTGCGGGGTTCGCTTCCCAGCACACTGGGCCCAGTAACAGACAAACCATAACCACAACAACAATCGAGAGCCGGTCACTTTGGCCAGACATCGTATGTGCCATTGTCTGATTTGTTCTCTGAATGTATAGGCTTTTTCTGTAATTAATTTAGTTGATGTTATTCCTCCAGAAAGTTGTACCAAAGGAAAAACGGTCAGTCAGAAGCAGATTGTTTTAAAAAAATAAGTAATACTTTTTTGCCACATGGGTCGTAAAAAATCGCAAACTGTCGTTCGTAAGTCGAGTTTGGGAGGTGGCCGTCAGAGATATGACCAGAAGGTCTTAATTATCAAGTTTTACTGTACTAAGTTCTGATCCAAAGCAGGTATATACATGTAACAGTATGATAAACAACAACAACGAAACTTCATTTCTCAAATATTATTTATAAGAAAAAGTTTGGATTATTAGTGTTGTAATTTACTAAAACCGGCTTTTGTTAGTCAGTATTATAAAATTCACCTGCTTTGATCGCGTATAGATACGATTTTTTTTTTTTTTTTTTTGTCTAGTTAAATATATTTAATGGAGTAAGATGAAAAGCTAATCACGAAACTTTAATAGAAAACATTATGAAGAAAGATGTTGGTGGTGACCACAATTATGTTCAGAACCTGTAACAACACACAGCTATCATCTCATTAACTTTAAGTTTCTTTTAAAAATAAAGTTATTGAATTAAAAAAGAATTCTTTATTCTTCTTAGGAGCAGTAGAAATCTGTGAAGGGGTAAGGAAATCTCAATGATTTGTCTTCCTTTTCCAGAATTGAGATGCTCGGGTATTCGATGGTGTGTTCTCTAAACTGTAATTGAAGAAAGATATTCCCTGAATCTTTTGCGGGCGTCGATGTTCACGCCTTCTTGTGATTTTCGGTTCCCTTCACACATTCATGCACTTGACCTGGCAGGTGAATAATGTACACAGATGCTACCAGTGCCACATATATATTTATGTAAAACGAGCAACAAGTTGATTCTACATGACGAGGGGATCATTATAAAATCAAACCCACACGGAAATGGGACAGTCAAGGCTCAGCAACTAAACCACCATCTGTGGGGTTCACAGTGGTGAAAATAAACGAAAGTAGGCTTTCATCGAGTTAAAATCTTGAATATTTAAATAGAAATACTGAGACAATAAGAAATGGGATATAAACATGATATTTCAAAGTAGGAGAAGGTGGCGGAGGAGACGA
>SRHC01003818.1:3021-27338 GCA_004794325.1 Pomacea maculata | reverse complement strand
ATAAAATTCACCTGCTTTGATCGCGTATAGATACGATTTCTTTTTTTTGTCTAGTTAAATATATTTAATGGAGTAAGATGAAAAGCTAATCACGAAACTTTGATCGAAAACATTATGAAGAAAGATGTTGATGGTGACCACAGTTATGTTCAGAACCTGTAACAACACACAGCTATCATTTCATTAACTTTAAGTTTCTTTTAAAAATAAAGTTATTGAATTAAAAAAGAATGCTTTATTCTTCTTAGGAGCAGTAGAAATGTGTGAAGAGGTAAGGAAATCTCAATGATTTGTCTTCCTTTTCCAGAATTGAGATGCTCGGGTATTCGATGGTGGGTTCTCTAAACTGTTATTGAAGAAAGATATTCCCCGAATCTTTTGTGGGCGTCGATGTTCAGGCCTTCTTGTGATTTCGGTTCCCTTTACACATTCATGCACTTGACCTCGCACGTGAATAGTGTACACAGATGATATCAATGTCACATATACATTTATGTAAAACGAGCAACAAGTTGATTCTACATGACGAGGGGATCATTATAAAATCAAACCCACACGGAAATGGGACAGTCAAGGCTCAGCAACTAAACCACCATCTGTGTGGGTTCACAGTGGTGAAAACAAACGAAAGTAGGCTTTCATCGAGTTAAAATCTTGAATATTTAAATAGAAATACGGAGACAGTAAGAAATGGGATGTAAACATGATATTTCAAAGTAGGAGAAGGTGGCGGAGGAGACGATAGTAGTCCGAGAAATAACTAGTAGTAGGGATTTGAGGTGGCAGCTTCAACAACATCAATAAGAAGAAGAAGAAGAAAAAGAGACAGAAGGAAAAGAAGATGAAAACTGTCTTCTCTTCCACTGCCTCTGTCGCCCACTTGCCTTGTTTCTGAACATTCATAACCTTTGAGCACATGGCGAGTGAAGGCAAGATGAAGCCTCGAGACAGAGAACTTCTGTGGAAACAAGACTGCACGTACCTTAAGGTCTGTGAGGTGACAGAAGCAGGGTTTGTGGCAGCGAAAGTAGGAGACAGAAGAAGGTGTCCTGCTGGGCCCCGTCAACTGTCTCAAGGAGAGGGTTTGACAAGGTCTTGGGTGCGGTTATATACCCGGCAACTGAGCGAGACATCCTCTCGGCCACCCAGTCTGAAGCCTCTCTGCCCCTCACTCCCTCCCCTCACCCCCACTCCCCTCTTTCTTCTCCTCTTTGCTGCCTCGATGACTTAAATTAGGCTTACCTCCCTTTTGTATGTCGAGGTTCACCGGCAGTTCTGTACACACGTGGATGATCTCCCTCTACATCCACCCGTCTACCCACCCCAACACATACACGCATGAACGCACGCACACACAGACCACAGATACACAAGCACAAGAGGAATTAGTTCTAGTAATTAGTTCTAGTAATTAGTTCTAGTAATTAGTCACGTGTACACAGTAGAATCGGAATGCTCCAAAGTCACTCCCTTTGCTATTTCACTCAAGCCAGAAGCTACGAGCTATCAGGGTGGAAGATAAGATCTTTATAGATGAACCAAAGAAGCAGATCGCATCTGAGTGTACTAATATCTATATAAACTTTGTTTTGCACCTGTAATATTACCTGATGCGATGAAGCCGGAGAAGGGACTTCAGGGGGTGACAGGTGTCCTGACATTGTTACCTGTTTGGATCAAGGGTCCGTGCGTCATCTATAGCGATCGCTTGTTTGACATTGCTCCTGTTCACATATTTGTACAGCAGAAGAAAGGCTTTCTTTCAGTGTTTGAGGTTTTGTAATATTTATTCTGCAGAATGTGTGTTTATCCAGTAAAGTATACCATGCGGCAAAGTATTGGTGAGCTTATTATATATTTATGTCCTCTGGTTCACTCTTGGGCTACGGTTTCTTTTTGTTTTTTGTTTTTTGTTCTGTTGCTTTTAAAAAATAGAACCGAATTTCTCTACCACTCCTTCAATTCAATAAGCAAGGATTTATTCATTCCTACCAGAAACAAACCCAACATAGAAATACACAGCAAATTTCCTTCTAAAATCTCAAACCTTGGTCTTCAGCTCGGATGTCGTTATAATCCTCTGGCGAAGTGTTTAGCAAGTGTATTCTTAGAGGAAATTCTGTCCACACAATGAACTACTTACAGTTTACTTTTGTTCGTGGGGATGTGTACCCCGTTACCTTTAAAGTTTCACACTTGTGTTAAAAAGGAATTTATTTAGGGATAATTTGTTAAATTTCCCTAACCATCGATAGTCTATCTTCATCAACTTTAATCAGCGGTTCAGGAAAGTCAACTTGCCCCTGAAGTAGATAGGGGGACAAAGAGGATCAAAGCTCCGGAAAAGTTTTCTTCCCCTATTCTTCCCAGCCCTTCGGCTTAGAGTTGAGAAACACTGTCGCCAGTCGTCCACGAACAACTCAGCTTCAGCTTGAAGGCGATTCAGTCCGTTGTATCCTGCTAGCATTTCGGTAAACAAGGGAGAAACAGTCGAAACAGAGTATTAGATGATATTATAGATATTCTTAATTGTTAACTTTGCTATGGTATTTTGTGAGAAAACAAATTTCATCTATACAAAAGCTCAAAACCGATGAGAAAAAATTCATAGCTTTTAAAAGCAAGCAAGCAAACAAACCAAGTTTCCAAACTATTCAACCTTCACAAAGCTTGCAGACATGTTGTAAGTGGTTTCTAAACACAAGGGACTAGGTTTTAGTTCAATAAACTTTATTTGTTCATGCGCAAGATATGACAACAACAGTGTTTGCGCAGGCTCCTTCAAGAAATTACAGCATTTGTAAAGGTCTTCCCTGCCTCCGTTCATCAGACCTAGCCTCAGCATGGGAGACATCTCCCTTTTAAAATTAATGTACACATGATTAAAGTCCTTCTCACATAATATGTCCCCACTTTCATTAAGAAAAACTCACATTATTCTTTCTATCAGCCCTTTCCCCGACATCTGCTTTACTTGGTAAATTTCTTTTCATCCAAATACACTGGTCTAAGGTCTAAAGTAAACAATGCCCATTCGTGTCCTGCATGCAGACTGGACATCCTTGTCGACAAGACGCATTCTCGTGAGATTTTCAACGGCGTAAAGGAATTCATGATACAATGCCACATTATCAACCCAGCAAGGCTCAGCAAACACATAGACAACAATAAATACTTCTCAGTGGAAAGCTGTCCACACAGGCCACACAAGGGAGGCTCATCGGCGACAATAGGTCACGTGACAATCACATGGCCACGCACCTACAGCGAGAACCTCGTTCAAAACTTTCCTTCAGGGTTCAAAACCGACGCTTTCTCTCTCTTCAATGGGAAGAGCATGTGGAAAAAAAATCTTTCTTTGCAACATCAGCAAAGTTTACCTCGAGGATCTGGTTTGAAATCGAATGGTAGTCCACTTTCTGACTTGTTCTTGGTCTCTTTTTAGTCAGTGTTTTCAAACAAAGGGCGCTTGGCTCACATCAAGCCCTATAGTACACCATTAGTTACAACAAACAAGAACTGACTACGCTGCCTACTCTTGTCAACAGCCATGAGAAAGCATCACGGTTAAGCTTACAGGTGGGACAGAAAAAGCAAATTTGTATGGACCTTTGAAAGAATGTGTGTGGTGCACAGACCATGTCAGTGTTCACATTACAGAACATCCTGTCTTCATGGGAAAGTGCGTTAAACGCAAATAATTAACACAGATCAATCGACCAGCTGAATTAGATTATTTTTGTTTCATATGTAACCAATTTTCTATTTCAAAAAACAAGTTTATAAAATGGGAGGAAGTAAGACGAAATTTCAATATTTTGCTTTATTCTTTATATTTTAACTGTTTTTTCGGCGGGAGGGGTTCAAATCAAAGTAAGCTGATTTTCAGAAGTTCAAAGAAACTTTTGGTGTTTTCTTTTAAATGCAAAACTAATTCAGCTGGACTCTTTTGTCGGTGAAAATCATATAAGGACACACGCAGTTAGGTGAAAGCTCGTGTCTTCAAGGGGAACTCCATCGTGGGGCCTGCCGCTGGTAGTTGAGATACTCGATTTGGTACCGAAGCCAGTCTTCTACAAAGGGGGAGTTGAGGTTTATTCGGTACCTATGACCGTTTATAGTGACTTCCGTCAGGCCGTCCATATTCTTCCGTCTGCCGAGCGCGTTGCCTCCCTTTCGTCGGGTGGATGCCGTAGTGCGTTCCCCCTCGTCGGGTATATCTTCATCGGATTCGTCGGAGTGCATATGGTTCTCGTCGTCTGAGTGGGTTTCAATGGTGTCCTCGTCTCCATCGCTGCTTTGGTCCTCTGTGTCCTCCACAAGTCTGTCCCACACGGTCAGGGCAACGGCCTTGAAGGCAGGCCAGTGGTCGTCCACAACTCTGGGAAGATTAAATGAGTATATTGTCGATAAACTGTTTGATGTTTGAGAAGTTTTATTTATGTGATTTTAAACACGTGGGGCATTGGTTTATTTATTATTTCATTACTTTATACTAGAGCATCTTTATCACTGATTTATAGGTAGAGGTAAAGAAATATCTTGCGAGTCTGAAAACCATTCAACAATTACGGAGGACATGATGCTTGCACTTGATTACCCCGGGACCACGACTTACTCTCCTCCATGAATGCGATCCCAGATTAATAGCTACTCCGGAGATATCGTTACCTCAGCCTTCTTATTACGGACCCCGGTGGTCGAAGGACGGGACAAACGAGAGGAAAGGATGTGAATGACTTTATACAAGTTTACACTGAGAAGTGACTCACGATGAGATCAGGTTGCTTGGCAACAGGAAACCGTAGGGACTGCTGTCGGCTGGGGACAGCTCCACGGTGAAGGCGTACTTCACGCCGGCCCCGCCTCGTGCGTAGTCATCTGACGCTCCTGCTGCTGCGTCTACACACAGGGAGGGTCTGTGTTAGTGCATTGTCAACAGACAAAGGAGTCTCTGAAATTCTGTCTTAATCTTCAAGTCTTAGGGTCAGTCGAGAGCTGAGAGTAAGAACTATATACAAACAAATTTGCAGGAGACATTACTGCTGCTGTTTTCAGTCTTTTCTTCTTAGAATAAGGTCTCTGTTACATGGAAACACTCGCTTCAGTGTTTATATGAAGTTTTTTAAGAGAAAAAAGTCATTTACAAAACTTACACAAAACTTTTGCGGCAGCTCCGATCTCATACCATAGATTCTTCTCCCACATGGTGTCTGAAAACTTTCTGGCAACTTCCATCTGGTCAGAGAAATGCCTATCTTACTTTTTGACAAATTACAGCAACATAAACTCCATCAAATACTAAGCGACATAACTTTGAATAATGTTATGATGGCAAAAAACAACAACAACAACACCAAAATACTTGAGCATTTACATATGTTCTTATCGTAAGTAGCTCAACAGTGTCGTCTGGTAAATAAACGGCTTCACTAATTAAACACACAGTTAAACAAACATCAGATTTTTAAAAAGTTTACACCTATGTTTGAGAGTTATACTTAATAAGCTAAAAAAAACGACTTATTTCTTGATAAACAGTCATTCACGAAGCAAGTATTGGTGATGTTTCGTCTCAACTAACCTTCTCACACATCGGTCTTTAAACAAGTAATGCTTAAGTAATTAACAGGAAGATTTGCTACAAAATTACCATTTCGTCTTCATCTTCCAGCCTCGCTCCGGCATCATAGCCCCATGGGAAGAGGAAGTACTGTCCATAGGAGTGAAGAGAAAAGTAGGCGGCGATACGACCCTCAAGACTGCGCATCAGGTTGCGCAAGTTGCGTGTTTCCGGTTCTGAAAATCCTTGCGGTCCGGAAAAGTTGTCGTTGCAGGGATTACTGCTTCCTCCACGTTCTAAGTAAATAAAGAGATTAATTAATTACTAATAAGTCCTTTTGTTTGCGTGTGTACCTCTCCTCAAAGGGAATAGGAGTGGACAAACAGCCAGGAAGTAAAGGTAAAAACAGGAAACAGTTTTTTTTTTTCATCGTTTGTCTGCGTATCTGAAATTAATTCCATCTGTCTGGAAAATACATGTCTTTCATATTTCACGTTAAAATAATGCTAGCAAAAATTAAATTGTCCGTTAGTTCAGTGCTTGTTGCTATTACTGAGTGTAAAGTTCCTACAACATTTGTCGCTAATTTACATTACCGGGTAATTCAGGTTCCTACTCACGGGGCGAGTCGCTCCACTGGTACCCGAAGTTCCTGTTGGCGTCCACCCCTTGACATCTAGGTTCGTTGGAATAAGCGTTGCTGCGAGTCTTTCGCCAGAGTCTGGTAGAGGACTGAAACAGGACACAAGGATAATTAACAGCGACCATTACAGGCTGACAGGTCACGTGTCTTGTCTGCTTCAAGCTTAGTCATGCGCGGCAAAAATAATATAGCACGTGACCTGTTGACTTTTCTTATAACCTCTTATGACCTCGCTGTCTCTACCCGTTCATTCTGCAGCTTCCAGCAATACACAGTAACATATAGCCGTGTTTTCTGAGTCTTTCAAAAGACGAAAATTTTAATCAAAGATTTAAACAACAGAAAGCTCACATTAAGATGGCTGTATACATATCCATCCGGATTCAGCACTGGAATAATGATCCAATCAAACTTCTCCAGAAGGTCTTCTACCTCTGGGTCGTGGTCAGGGTTAAAGGCCAACTGCGAAAATTTTAAATATTTGAAAAATCTTGAAAAAGGAATTTTAAATAAAGGTTATATTAAGGTTTGTTACTTTTAAATGGAAGTAAGTTCACCAATCGAAGTTTTTAAAGCTCTGACCTATAAATAATGTAACTTTCGTCAGGATGTAAGCAAATGTTACATCAAAGCAGAAACGAACACTTGGCATGTAGAGGATTCGGTAAAGGACTTGATTGAATTTTATAAAGACGGAAAACAACTTTAGGAAGCTCACCTTGTAGACGATGTTAAGCGCCATGGCTGGAGCTATCCATTCACGGGAGTGAATCCCGGCGTCAATAATTATAACCATCTTATCTCCCTTTGAATTCTTGCTCTTTATCTGTCAACAGGAAACTTCAAATAGTACCACGGTTGTTCCTCATTATTTTTAATGAAATTTAAAATTAATACACTGGTGTTGAAATCTACAGACTCCATTAATGTTGAGAACAACTAAATAAAAAAAAACACCACACTCCTTCGGTCCGTTTTTTTTTTAAGCAATCGTCATATTTTCCTTTTGACTTTGAACCATTGACATGAGCAAACTGTTGATACAATATCTCGGACCCAAGGTAAACATCGTTGTCATGGTACCCACCAGAACGTAGGGAGTACTTCGTCCTTCAAAGCTGCGACCCAGACTGGACACCGTGACATTAGCTATGGGGGAGTGTTCTCGCACGTGGTTCAGAAACTGTCTCATCTGACCACATTATAAAAAAAGAAGAAAAAAAATTAACGAGAGATTTCTGAACCTAGAAGGTAAAGAAAATGAATATGATTGATTGGACTGTTTTGCTATGATTATGCAAATGATAGTGATCTTTTTAACCACGTTTCTTGCGACTGTCATGAACGTTTGAAAGCAAGTGACCGAAACTCGTCAGAGCTTCAAATGTTGTTTATTTGTTTATTATATCAAGGTGATATATTGCCTATGCCATCAAGTAACCATCATTCTTAAGTTAGATTAAATCTCGATACAACTTGCGTGTTTATGATTTACAAAATCTCGAGATGTGGAGTAAGGGACAGTACAGGTCACGTGATGCCCCAGAGAGCGACCCTCACCTGAGGAAGACGCAGGTAGCGCCTGCTGACGACAGTGGGAGGAACTGAGCGACGCTGTCGAGTGAGTTTGCTGTCCTCGTCGACCCGGTCCTCAAGCAGCCTGAAACAGTGGAATTACCAACTTGCTTACGTGCTTCCCAGAATACCCCAGTCGATGGGTAACCCAGGGAACAGACAACTGCTGGTTTGGGTCATGGCCCGGGTAGAGTGTGAGACGAGACTAAAAAGCATTTAGTATTTTATTTATGTCATCCTTTCTTCCCCTCCATCTCCATCTAAATATCTTTCCTCTCTCTGTCTCTCTCTGTCTCTCTCTCTGTCTCTGTCTCTCTGTCTCTGTCTCTCTCTCTCTCTCTCTCTCTCTCTCTCTGACCTTTTTGAGACCTTTCATCGCCACAGAAGTCAGACTTACTTCTGTACATCGTCAAACTTGATGATGACAGATGCGTTGTTATCAGTTAAGGTCTGGACAACGTCGTTCAAGTACACTGGACTAACCATGATGTCGGTTGCATCTCTTGATGGATGACCCCACACGTCCACCTAATGAATGGGTTTTAGCGTATCAGCAAAAAAAATGTGACTAAATCCAGACACAATTCAAATGACTAAACAACAGTGCTGGATTTTTTAATCTTTAAGTGCCCATAACTCTGAGACAGTTGTCGGGACATGGAGAAAAGTATATATATATATGGAAAAGTATATTTAACAAAATTGACAAAATGTATGTAGAGAAAAATATGTCTGAAAAAATATGTAATAAAAACATGTAAAGTATGTCTCAAAATTTAATTATGTAGAAAAAAATGTGCCAGAAAAATATGTGATTAAAAGGAAATGCGGGTCTTTTCCGCTCTCTTCATTGCCTGACTGGAGTTTTAAAAATTTTAATTTAATTGAGTCTCCAAGGGGTCATCAATGTTTGCTATCGGCACTTCTTAAAAAAAACGAATTTTAAAAATATTGTCTTCTTACCTGAAATTTCGTCTCAAGGTTTGAGATAAGTTCAGCTGTGTTGTTTGTGCCTTTAACTTTAACTTCTAAGACTTTGAATCTGAAATTAAGAAAGATACATCAGTCAGAACATTGTAAGCAGCGAAGTGTCATGGCCGGTCTCAGGTGACATTGCACCTCAGGCAACAGACAGTCACTGCGCTCCGTCCTACCCACGAATCCACCCACCTCTCTCGTCAAAATATTAAACAGATATGACCTATTCAACAATTAATTTTAATATGTTCTGGTCATCACTTTCTTTGCTATTGGCTATGTTAAGATATTTATTAGTTCTTTCCTACATAGTGAACCTAACAGGTCGGGTTCAGGACATGGTGGCCATCCCAACATCTTGCTGGCAACTTTGACGACCTCAGATAAATTTTAATTTCCACTTTAACAAACTTTGTTCTCCACTGGCAGGGTCAGTAAAATTCGTAGTGATGCTGCAGATTGTGCTATTAAAATCAAATCCTGATAACATTTACAAATGCATCAGTGTTATTTTATTGTCAATATGTATCCAAACGAGGGATTAAAGAAGCCGTTTTTAACGAAAATGTCTTTGTCTACGATCTGGCTGGTGAAAAGAGCGAACGGCTGAATAAAAGTTTGTTAGTTACCCTGTGTATGGACCATTCTTTCCTCTCGTCTCTCTGCTTCTCCCAAGTGATGTGGCGGAGTGGAAAACAGCGATGAAAAGAAGAAGCGTCCAGGCGATGTCAGTGGCCATTAGAAGGCACTTGTGACTTTCGCTTGAAAATAATAACAGAAAATCAATCAATAGCAAAATCAAAGGCGCTTTACCTACAGACTTTGTTTCGCAGATAATTCACTCGCTGTCTTTTGTTGTCGATCCTTAACGACCTGCATTAAGCTTCCATTGGATATATAATCGTTCTTTAGAGACACGAACTGTCACAAGTGAAAGCGGGCTTCCGGTTTAAGAAGGGTGCGATGTGGAAATGCTTCACCAGCTATGTAACGGAAATAACACAGAACGCAGTCGCACTATGAGAGTCGAACGTTGCCCCTCTCCCCGCCTACAGACATCCATCCCCACCCTCCTTGTCGATGCAGTGAAAGAAAGACTTCAATCATCCTTCATGAAATCTTCGATGAATCCGGAAACAAGCTGTCAGAGTCATCCTGTATTCTAACACACCGAGAATCAAGCTTCTGCGGGCAGACGAGAGGCAGACAGCAAAGAGCATGAGCACTTTTCACTTACTTTAAACAATGATAGATGAACCGCCGACAGAGCTCGGGGTAATTTCCCGTTTCGACTTTGTGTTTGCTGTGTCCGAGATTTCCCCGGCGACGGATGCGGCGTGTGGCTGGACATTCTTCAAAAGGGAAGGTGGGGGTAGGGGGATTCTCCCTGGGTTTGGGGAGACTGAGGTGACGTGAGATCAGAGGTTAGAGGTCATAGAGGAAAGCGTGCGGCAAAGAAAAAAAATCGTCATCCTGTTTGTTTACTCTCAGAGCATCTCTTTGCTGTGTCTGCGGTCACGGTAAACCTGCTTTTTGTGGATGCGTGGATGGGTGAGCTTTTTTGAGGGGGAAGGGTTGATGTAATTGCTCTTCTACCCTTGTGAGTCATAAAGATACTGTGAGCATAGGTTTTCTGTCTGTGAAAAACTTTTTTAAAAATTCTCCACTTAACCAATTTTGACCTACATCAGAAACAATGCTTGACAAGAACCCTCACAACAGACTGATGAGGCAGCGATGACCAACCAAAAAAAATTGTCAGCGATCGCACCTAGTGCTCGTTAAAACTTCCATGGGAAGTAGATAACCATTTTGTTTACTGTCCGTGAGGGCTTGCCGGCCACGGGACAATGTCCAAAACCAGCCCCGGTCTGTGAAGTGCACGTCTCAACGACTCAGCTGTTTGCTCTGTTCATCTTAGTCTCCTGATGACGTAATCGTTGTTCAGCGCGAGCCGTTACTAACGCGACTGTCAGCTTGTTGGAGCAGTATCTCGCACATTCCTAGACCTGCACGTGCCTGATGTGAGGATCAGTCACAAAAAATTGCCCCAAAGCCAGGGCCAGTCATCCTCTGACTATCCAAGCATTCGCTCGACTAATAATAACAACGAGAGTGTCAGAACTTGATGTGCATGAAGTGTGACTACTAGACTATAAAACTTGTTTTTAAAAAGCCTCATTTCATCTCTGTGCAAAATATTATTTCCTAAAATCTGACCGAATAAACTCGCGAGACATGTAAAACCTGCACAGAAAGAGATTACTCTTTAACTAAATCACATGACAGAACCACAAACACGCGAGCGCGCGCGCACACACATATATGAACGCAAAGACAAAAGTTGGGGACAGGCTTGTCCTGTCGGTAAATTACAGAATAAAAATAAAGCCGATACCGACAGGTTCGTCTGAAAACAAAATTTTCTAGCCCGTTTATTTGTAAAATAAACAACAAATGTATATCGATTATGTCTAGACAACAACACTCGTTAATTTCTTTTTTTTTTAATCGTCGTTTTTCCACCGACTGGTGGATGTGTAGAAACATTATTACTTTTACTATCAGAGAATTTATTCGGTTTGCGTTTCCAGTGAGAGAAATATAGAATTTGAAAGTATTTTCTATGACACGGGAGATAACTGCTTGTTTCCCAGGGGGACATGAGCAGTACTCAGAACCTTGACTGATAGGATCCATGTTTTTTCTCAAAGAAAGAGAGCATCAACAACTCAGTTGACAAAACTAGGGCGGAATGCAAGGAGCAAAGAGAGAGCTTTTAATGAGGTTAGTAGGGCCCGATGTAGATAATAATGTGCAGAAAGGTGACCCCCGAAAAAAACGCGAGGCTCTTGTGAAAAGTAAAATAAAGGTCAGAGGTCGTGCACTCACATTCACTTGAGTTTTGTAGGTCTCTAGGTTACAGCACACAAGCTGGGAAAACCGACCAAAGATACAGTGTTTGGGATCGAGAAAGATTACAGCATTTCTTTCTCGTATTAAATTTTCTTTGCTGTTGGTTTTATTTTCTTGTGACTGGTCCAGAAGCTATCGCTATGATGTGAATGCGGATGTGTTGGTGTGCCCTGATTACAAGTATCCTTCAAGTATGCATTTTGCTCACCTCCCTCTCCTTTTTATGGCTTTTTGCCGGCCAGGAACATGTGAAACTATTTCCTTTCTGAGCTCGAAATCGCAGTTTTGATGTCTTTGATAACCTCGTCGTCATTCTTCTTCCACATGCGTGTGCTTCTGACTCGACCTCCTGTGGTGTCTGCCGACAATGAATCTCTTACACGCATTTTTCTGATTCCCGCTGCTTCTTTTTCAGTTCAAAAAGAGTTAAAATCTTGACGTTTTCGAATGTCGATCTCAGATATCATTTCAACTCTGATAACAAGCAAAGATGTCTTGGGAAGCTCAGTCTCGTGCGCATCTCATCACATTCCAGTGCACGGAGGTGCAGGAATATGTGGCAAAAACCATTTTCGAGGGCAAGGTCTACAACATGCACTTTCAGAGTGGACGAATAACAGGCATCTGAACTTGCACGGATCTCCCCCCGAACCCCCGTTATCGACTACATTTTCTGGACAATGATTTGGAGGCTAGTGTATGATCTGGACAACTTGTGTACAGCTGGTGGTCTAGGTCTTTAAGCCAGTCCTGATCCTGGCGAGAGGGTAAAATAAGTTTGTCTTACATATTTGATGGAGTATGTGTGACATAATTAATGAAACATCTGATATATTTGATGAAATATTTGTGAAACATGTTGATGAAATAATTGACATATCTGTGACTTTTTTAAAAATCGTAAATTATTGTAAGCTGTCTTTTTCACGAGAAGTCTTTGCAACAAAAACTATTCTTTAATTTGTTTTCTCTTTTTCGCTAATTTGAATGTATACTTGTTTGGTCTTTTATGTTTTCTCTTTGCTTATTTTTTTAAAGTAAAAAAAAATGCAAAATAAGTAGAGCAAAACAGTCGCGACAATGATGTATTGCATCATGCACTTCCATTCTATCCCACAGTGCAAACCCCGGATGTCATCATGTACTCTCCTCCCACAATACAAGGCGATGCATGCTTATGTAAGCAAAGCAAGTGAATTCTGTCGAATCCCACAAAAAATACAGGCCGGATATGAATAAAGATGGCTGACCTGCTCCGATGTCAAGACTTGTGGTACAATAATTACTCGCGCGGTTAAACTCATGAGTGCTCTTTCCCAGTATGATCTGTGGCGGTTAGTCCTTAAAATTCCTAATATCTTCCTTTCAGTATTAGCTTCCTTTTCCTCAGATTTCTTAGTTATTTAACGACTAGAAAAAGATTAAATGAACAATAAGATACCCAAATCATCGCTGTAAACAACGCATGCGCTTCTGATAAACAGGCTTGCTGGACTCCCAACGAAGCACCCTGACATATTTTGGACAAACCCTTTTAAAACTGATTTGTATAAGAAGCTTAAAACAATGAGCTTCAATGTCTTCATTTAAAAATTTGAAGTGACATCTTAAATTACCATATTAAATTTAGTCTATTACTCTCCACTTTAAAAAATGCACAAAATAAATTCCAATGTCGGCATGTGTTATTTCACTAATATTCTTTAGCTGTTGCATTGTGACATGTTGATGCTAGGGTTCATGGAGACAAAATAAAAAGCTGAATTTTCGCGAAATTGTCTGCGAAATCCTGGCGTACGAAAAAAAATTTAAACATAAACTTTTGAAAATGTAAAAGTGGACATTTAAACATACAAAAGCACTATGCGCAAGAGACGCAGTACAAACATGGCGAGGGAGCCCCAACTATTTAGTGATCATCTGCACTGACAGTTATAACAAGCTGGGGCAATTATTATCAAGAACTAACTAGTTTCTTGCATAGTCTTAGCTGAGGTAACTTGCATGTATATTTGATTTTACTTTATTTTATCCACGTACAGAAAATTATAGTAAAAATGTTCAAAGAGGGTACCCGTATGCATATACACCCCTTTCTATGTGCAGACATGTTTAAAAAGCATTGTAATACATTACGGAGACGTTTACTGATGTTAGGGCTCAGAACCTCTTAAAAAAGCAAGAATATTGAAGGACAAAATGGAATATATCATCATTGAAACAGCTTTTTCTTACTGTCAGTTATTGTCCTCTATAATATAGTAAAAGCGTGGATGCAAGTTTTGAGTCGTTGACAGCCGGATAATATATATAAACTCTTCCCACCTTCTTTCCAAAATTATGTTTAAAACTTCTAAACTTTTGCAATTTCTCATCTGTTGGCCGTCGACGCCCATCGAGAAGACAGCAATTGTAAACATCGCCATTAGTAACAGTCCGGCCGTCAACTTCCCACTCTTTAACTTTAGAAGGAGGAACTGCAGATATTTCATCGCTAATTTGAGCAAGCCTGTCATCATAATGTTCCAGAGAATGTTTTTTCATGATAAAGAACTTTTTCAAGAAGCTGTAAATGAAATTACAAGCGAGGCAGACGACCGAGACCTCGTTTCCCCATTGTAAGCTACGGCCTTCACTTTAACCTCGTTATTTATTCGCGGTCACGAGGTCACGAAGCCCCGGATTGCTCCTTGCATCATTGTGGAAGCGAGTGCCCAGGGCATGATAGCAGCCAAGTGTTGGGTAATCTACTCGCCCTCCTACAGTTCCCGCCTCGCCAGCTCGTGGGACACAACTGAGTGAACGTGAGAATGAGGACTCCTGCGGTCAAGGGCGTGCTTTGCGACACGACAGTAGCTGGGCGCGTGAAAGCTCGGGGTCGATGTCGAGGACAAGCTTGTTTTCGCTCTCCCAGTGCGAGGCTTGCTCGCGCATGCGTAGTGTCGGTCCCACGGCGAGGACCACGTGACTCGAGAGATGTAGCTGCCTTTTGGGGCTTGGCGCTACAGACTTTGAGAATGATTTCACATCATCATCAAATACATTTATTTCAAAAGCGTAGCATATAGGTATTCGAAAAATATAACCAAAAAAGAATGTTTGGGCAGAAAAAAGGAAAATTTCTGTTTTTCACGCGCCCTCTCCAGTCTACTGTATGTCATTACAATAAAGCTGTTTTGACAAAGCAGCAAAGACTAAGGCCGCGAAACATTAAAAGCATCATTCATCCAGAAAATTGGATGAAAAGCTGTGATTAAACCTATCAGACAATAATAACTATATCGTAATCCAATAATCCTGAACACAGTCCCTTCATTAGCAAGCTTTGATATTCCTGCGCGCATGCGCTCTAGGTCACTTTGTTTTCAGCGCAAAAGAGGGCAAAACGTGCTCTTCACTCTTAAATCTGCCAGATGGGTGAAAACTCAAGTCTGGATTATATGCAAATACAAGCATAAAACATTTGGCAGGCGTCTGCTAGAGGCCCTCTTATTTACTTGTTTGTGTGTACGACACAACAAATAAACTGACTTGACCTTGAGTCGGTGTCAGAAGTCTTACAAGGACTGAGGAGTAATGAGTGAAAATGAAACAGATAGCCCCAGTGCAGGACTTTGCGAGCTTGTCCCATAACTGAGACAACTGAAAATAAGATTTGGTGAAAGAAAGTGGCCTCAGGGACTGAACTGAAATGTAGGATGGCGATGGTGGAACAGGACAGACAGATTTGAATATAGGTAATGAAAACTTATACAGAATATACAGATGATGATGTAATAGGGCAAATATGTTTTACCACTGCTTAAGTTAGAATGTAGAGATTATACAGATGAAAGTGTAATAGGATAAACAAATTTTTAGTTTGCTTAATGTTGCCTAGGTTTGAATAAACACATGTGAACAAAAACTGAACTGAAGGCAATCACCCTTTCTACAGACTTAGTGGGGACATGATGGGAGGGGGGGGGAGAGAAAGAAGAGGTGGAGGAAGAAAGAACCACAGTGTTTCATACACACACATTCATTTAGAAAAACTTGTGAACAGCAGACTGTAGACTACAGAGTATGAAGATTAATTTTTATTACTTTATTTATTCCGTATCAGTTTTTATTCATTAAAATACAGTAGTAGAATTAGGAAAGAGACTGGATAGAAAGCTTATATCCTTTATATAGGAATGTTACTGCCTGGCTCCTTTTATTATAGCGTGCTTGTGTGTGTGTGTGTTTTATCCCGCGTTTTTATGTGCGTATGTTCAAAATAATGACTAAATAACAGACGTTCACCTCCATTCGCATAGCAAATTCTAGAATTTGTCAACGTGTTAATAAAAATGGCTTGTGATAGATAATGCTGGGGTTCTTCTTTCCTGTGCATTTGTATAGATAATAGCATCTTGCTTCTGGCATAAACTCGATCCCATGAATCTCCATCAGACGATCAGACCGTGCAGCACGTGACATGACAGTCCCGTACCCAACAGGATACATCCTGCTCTAGCTCCCAGGTGAAGGCGAAATCGTTGTTCTTTCCATTTCAAATATTAATCTTAATTTATGTTTGCGAATCTTCATTAATTTTAACCCACATTAGCACTTTAAATCTGTAAACATAATCAACATTATCTCTCTTTTTTGTGCTACCTTGCTATTAAAATGGCCTTTCCTAGTTCCTGCGAGCCCTGCAAGAGGGTCAAAAAAGGGAATTCGCTGATTTTTTTCTCTAACCAGATTTAAGATATATCTCTCTCTCTCTCACACACACACTGAAAGATTGCCTTTGTCTTTCATTCACCCATGCCGCTGGACGAACTTCTAAGAACCCTGAGTTCTGGTCCTTGGTTAGTGAAGATTCTAGTGAACACCTGGCTCCAGAAGTTTGTCTTCGGCAACAGACTCGCAGGACGATACGAACGGGATTTTGTAAAGGTCACGACAGAACGGATGGAGTGCCCCACGAGTACTCATTTAAAGAGATGAATGTTCTGTGTTCTGTGGTAACTGTTTGCTTCCAACACATGAGGTATGCACATGACTTTTTATAACTGACTTTTCTGTTCTTTCTCCAACCATCTCTTTCTTACCAGCCATGAATGGTTTTACATCCTTCAAAACAGCAGTTGATGATTGATTTCAGATTTTCTTGGAAATCATGATAATCAAGAATAATATACGAAGAAGGACAAAAAGAGGAAGAATAGAAAGAAAGAATGAAAGAAAAAAAAAGAAAAAGAGAAACAGGAAAATGAAGAATTATTACTCTTCTTCTTAATATTATCATCATCTCTAGATTTCTATTCATATTTCCGAGGCCCATAAATGTATGAATATTATGGATCTTCCTAAAAAGAAAATGTCCTCAGCAGATTTCTCACATCACTCTCAGCTCATCATGTTAACGAGGGCCAAACCAAAGTTACTCACTGTGAACTGATGTCAGGTGTCCTGGAGTGATGTCCTTCCTGTGGTCACGGCCAGACTTTTTCTTCCAGGCGCCTGCCCCTGCTTTTCTTCTGGCATGACGCGCGTCTCCGCCAGCGCTGTGGGAAGGCGGCGCCGCCTCACCCCCGCGCATGCTCGCACGCGCCCCCGCCGTCACGCCAGCTTCGCGGAGCCGCCTGCACCTCGATCCAGCGACTGGCAGCACCCACTGCGGACTGTTACATCACAGTTGATGCTGTCATCTTCCTCCTTGGGACACCCAACACTCTCCCCTCCCTCCCGCTCGGTCGCGAGAATAACAGTTGCATGATGCGCTTAGGTGTTTGTGTGTGCGCTGCGCCTAAATGTGTGTGCGTGCGCGCACGCGCGTGTGTATGTGTGTTTTTCGTCTGTGCGTGAGAGAGGGAGAGATAGTAAGTAAAAGAGAAAGGTGAGGCGGGGGTGGGCAAAACGGAGAGGCATAGAGTAACTTGACCCGGTGACCCCCCAGTGGTCCTGGCGCCGAAGTTTACAGTTTGCTCGGTGTGTTTCCTAAAAGCACCGAGGGTTCTGTGGGTTTCCCCACCAGGCTGTCTTTTGTGAGTGGGATTGGTGGAGGGGAAGGCACACTATGATTGCTAGCACTGGTTATAGTCTTGCCGAGACCTGGAAAGGGCACGTAGAGTCATACTTGTGACTGTCGCCGTGAAAGTCGGTCACAGACTGCTGTCTGGATGTTTATCTGCCCATGCCACCAAGGCTGAGTACAGCATGCTTACAATGGGGCTGACAACTGCGACCTTTCTCCGATTTTTTTTTTTTTCGAAATGAAAGCCAAGATTTAACGTGGAAAATGTTGAGATCAAAACCAAGAATGTGAAAATGAGGAACTTGGGATTAATCAGATTAGAAATACACCAATAAATATCTTATTTACGCAAAAATAAGTACTTACAATAAAAATAAAGGAATAACATTTTAAGGTAGCCCCGGGACAGCAGCCCACGTCCCATCTCATGTCCTCTCCCAGTCTGGGGTACGACAGTATGAATGCGCTTTCCCATTGATTAATACTTTCGGAATGCAGACACTTCTAAGACAATGAGGCCCATAAGACAATGTTTTCGTAGCTGGTACTTTGAAGAAGTTGGCACACCTAGCAAACTAAAGGTCAAAGGGTGCCTGCAGGTTAAGGCGACAGTTGGCTTTAAGGACCAGGAAGCCGTCTGAGAGGTCTTGAAGGGTAGACACGCTCTGTGACTTTCAAGACCACCCGAATACCTACCTGGAGCTGCGGACAACTTGGATATTGGGAAAGGCCAAGTGTATGGAAAAAGCAGATGACTAGACAATAGTTTTGGAAGCATTCATCAAAAAAAGAGCAAACTGTGATGCTGCTGTGTGCAAGCTGCTACACGCGACCTTCGCAAGCTGATGTAAACTCAGACTCCAAGGCTGAGACCATGGTGTTTACATTTCGAAGGTTTGTGTAGCCTTGAAGAGTACTCCTGTTCCATCTGTTATCCGTAAGTCAGCAAAATATTTTTTTAAAACACGAAGAAAACTAGAAAAGAACTAGACACAAAGAAAACTATTGGGGAGGGTTAAGCTATAGAGAGAAAAGAAAGAACCATCATTAAGCCCCACACACACACACACATGCTGCAAAGTCTTCTTTACAAACACTGGTGTGAATGAGGACTGGGATCTTACTGACCAGGTGGCCATATACCTCGAGGTCACTCGTGTCAAAGGGAGATAAGTACAAAAGGTGGAAGTAGAGAATAAATAAATAAACCGTACAGTTTTCTTGCACAGACAAAGCTAACTACGTACACTTTTTGGGGAACTAAGGTGCAAATAGAGTAAATAAAGGAAAAATAAATACTAACTCTTTTACATAAATAAATAAACAGTGAGAAAACAAAGCTTAGTAAACTAAGAAGTAAACAACTCTTCTTCATTGCCTCAGACCTCGAGCTAAATCGCAAGATTCTCACTTTCTGTTAAAAAGTTATAAATTAAACATTTAAAGTTTTAAGGGAGTAAAAGAAGGTGCGGTAAGTGCCGAGAAGGGAGCAAAGATGTGAAAGAAATAGTCATTTACTAGGATTTGCAATAACATAATGTAGATCGAAAGACAAAACTAAACCCTTTCACTAGCATTCTGACACTTGATTTTAAAAAAAATGTAAAATCGATAACCGAAGATCTTATTTCCTAGTCTACTTCCTTCTTTGTTTCTCATTCTCTTCGGTGGTGAACTGATCCTCTAACGGTTTTTATCTGATTAAAACCTCAAAAGTCTCTACCTTCGCAGACGCCAAGACCGAAGTTTAAAATAGCTTCGGAGAAAGAACTGTTCGCTGAAAATACGAACTTGAGCCCAACTGGCATTTTTACTGGATCGGATCCTACCTTGATGTTTCTTGTGAGGTACAGACTCTAACGGCTAAGAACTAAAAATAAGCTACCAACGTCATGAGAGAAAGCACATGCATGCGAAAGAGACAGAAGAAAATTCCCAAAACTTTTTTAGTAGCAATTAGAGAAAAGAAGACGAGGCGAGGGATGGGAAGGAGCTTCCATCTAACGTTTTAATAACGGGACCTTTGTTGTGCTCCTTGTACCGCCAACGCCATTGCACTCGTCCCAGGGACAGCCAGTCCCCCACTTCAGGAAATGTCACTCATTCATCAAGAATATTTGCTTTAAAAATAGCTGATGTAGCCTCCGGATGTACTAACAAAATGAGCAGTTTTAGTGGGTACAAGTGTTCTTTCTTTCTTCTTTGTATCTGTGGCTTTTTTTTTTCTTCGCTGCTAAAGAACATTTGTTATTTGATCGTGTTGTCTGCGTATAGATGTCCGTTGTCAACTTCTGAGAGTGGTCCAGATGTCTTTAAAGAATCAAAACTTTAATCTGGCTCGGCCAGGGTTCTCTGTCCTTTCTTGTGGTGTTCTTTCTGCTTCTCAAAGACTTTCTTTTTCTCTTATCTTTGAAATAAAGAAAGAAAATCCACGAACGGTGAGAGAAAGTGGAAGGGGTCAATGGACAGACAGAAATCGAAATTTTTAATAAGCACAGACTAGTGGCTGTTTGGTTAGGACAGTACAGAACATGAACATCGGCTGGCATAATGATCCAACAGTAAGTTTGAAAATCGGATATGAAGACAAATGGTTTATTTGTTAGGCCTGTGGGCCCATTCAGAAGAACTGGCATGGAACATATTTCACGGAAAATTACAATACGCAATAGATAAAAAAAATTTTAACATAGAGTAGCATGTCTTTTCTTTGTCGCTAAATATAGAAACGTAGCAAAGTTTGACAGTACATGTATTATTTTATTTTTTGTAGACATAAACCTCTGTAGTTGAGGGGTCATTTCCACAGGTTGTTTTAAGTTTGAATATCACAATGTATAGTACACACCTGTTTCAAATAAATAGTCTGTCTTAAAACATCATATAAAGAACCATATGGGATACAAATTTACTTTATTTTCAACAACTCTGCAAACTGAACACAAATAATTGACAGAATATCCAAACATCCTTCTAAATACTGAGACATTGATGGATAAAACACTAGACATACCTAAGCCATCACGAAGACAACCAATGTCTATAAATTCAAATTATTTTTGCATTCAGATGTCAGTTTAGACATACACACACAAACAAACACATACGCACGCACACACGCACCCACACGTGAGGGGGCACAACGGTCAGCAAACATGGACGTAGGCGAGTGACACCCTACGCCATGTATCGCCCATTTGAGTGGCAGAAGAGTAACATCGAGCAGGAATTTCCTTTTTGTGTGTCTTCTTGCAGGCGTTTGTTATGCCAGTCATCGAATTCTCAGCGCAACTTCCGGTCTCTTCGCTACATCTGACACCGTAAAGGCGTGTTGGTGTGCATCCGCCAATAATTTAGTTCCTCGCAGTTACTAGTTACATGACGCTGCGTGAGGCCAAAGAGTTCATCTGAATCTTTCATCCTTACAAATGCCTTGCGGGTGGGTCCTTCTGGAAAGAAACTTTAGTGATGTGTTCATCCAAGCCCTTAATTTCGAAGAAACAGGATTAGTTCGTCCTGTTAAAGATTGCATTTCGTACAAATCCCTGCAAGTAACTAGACACCTTAAATGTTATTTCTTAACAAAATGAAATTCTGCCTAGAAAACAAATCTCAAACATGTGTATTAGCACCCGAGCAGCCCCAAACCTGTTGATTTGCAAAAAACTGTTTTCCTCTTTATCACACCAATATTTTCTGTTTCGGAATGTGTCCGAAAGATTACCCATCGTCAGAGCCGCATTCTGACAGTACCTGAAAATCTTCCTGCCACTGTTTTGGTTTCTGAAAGCATCAGAGAAAGGAAATCTTCCTGATTTGGGGTACTGCCTGAAAATTTTTTTCAAAGTTGTGTTTCGTGTTTTCTTGCATCTGTTTTGCTTCGGTACACTCCCCGAAATATTATCTTGCTTCTGCTTTGCTTTTTAACACTCAAAGGATTACTTCCCACGGGCCCCTGAGTTTCTCTGAACAGCCCCTTTCGACGATGTTCACTGCAGTGTAAGTTCATCGAATGCTGTGCTGTAGGCAGTGTTTTAAAGACTATGGTATTTGGATTATGAAACTTTCAAGCTCCATATATATATATGTTGGTTGTTTTTTTTTTTTTTTACTTTCAAGAGGTTTCTTTCTAGGGCGAAACAGACAAAAACTGGCTTAAAATAAACATTTGAGTAAAAGTACTGAGAACAAATTGTACAACACCGAGCACGTGCCTTTCAGGATAATAGGTATATAAACAAGACCTATGCCACTTTTTATTTCCGTTCCTCACACATGCAACGTGATGTAGAAGTTCGAGGTTGTTTTTTTTTTTCCACCTTCACCCATCATTCTTCATTTACTGATCCATGTTGTTTATTGTCCCATTTTTTGATGAGCTCATGGGCTACGCTCTGTTTTGCTGATTAGATTTCAGCTGCATGGGATTCCAGTGTAAACAAGAGCTGCTATTAGAACTGATTGCTTCATAATTAAATGATTTTCACAGACTAACGGCCCCCTACGCAACATGCAGCTTATAAAATATACGAGGGCTACGTTTGAAACATCTGTTGCGTCCGATGCCAGCTATGGCCCTCGCTAGTTGCGTAATTACCGAAACCCCATTGTCATAAACATCTGTCACAGAGGAGGAAGCTAATGATCATATTATCTCGATTAGTGGCAATATTGACTCCATCGTTATTTTCTCTATATTTGAAGGCCTTCGGTACATTCCGCTGATGATTTTCTTTTTTTCCGGTGAGTCTCCGGTGACTCACGGAGAACGGGATGGGAAGGCTTTATAGCTACAAAAGTCCTGATTCCTATCAGAATGAAAGTTTGGGGGGAGGTTAAAAAAGAACTCAGCTGATCCACAATTTTCAGATTGTTACCTTGCATCATTGTCAGGTCATCTCTTCAATATCGGAAAACGTTAAAGAAATTGTCACGAATGATTGGACTATTCTGGCAAATGTCATAAAATATGTTACACATAGTTATGCATTCGGCAACCCATATCTGGCTAAAAACATCACCCAGTCTGGCGATCTGTGTTTTCTGACAGAAATCTTTTACCGCTGTTACACAAATATACTAGAGACCGAGCCTACATACATACATGCGTGCATTAGCATACATACATACATGCGTTGTACCCTCCTGTGATAATTTTCTTCTGAAACAGATTTCCCATCCCGAGTAAGGAAGAGAGAGTATACAAGTACAAGCAAAAGCTCTCTCACTCACACACACACAAATAGAGAGACGGTTTGTACATGATATTGATGACCACAGAATGGATTTTAAGGACATCAGGGGGTTTTGTTTTTTTCGTTTTGTTGTTGTTGTTTCGTTGTTTGGGATTTTTAAAATTCAAGTCTTAAGCCTTAATAACTTGCTTCTCAGTCTACCATCATGGAAGTGACAGATAATTCGTTGACATTTTTAAACGATCTACCATTTACAGGCGGCACTTTTTCTGTCTTATGACAGCAAAGTCAATGGTTTCAGGTAAAATAATACCTAAATCCATTTAACCTTGTATATTTAATTGAATCCATGCAGGTTGCTTGTAGTGAAGAGGGATCGAGACAATGGCTGCCACCATGTGACTCGCTCACTCGCTAACCCCTACCATCTACATTAGCCTTCTTTGTCCCTCTTTCTCTGTCCCTGTCTCATCGGTACTGTCTTGAATTACAATGCTGTCCAAGTTTGTCGTGCGTAGGAGAGGTACGGTGCATCTTGTTCTGCGTAACAGCAACATCCAAAATTAAACATGCTCCAAAGAAATGAAACCTACCAAATGTAGTCTTTGAAATAACCATAGACGACATGAATGTTCCTGTAAGCTTTGCTGGGAATCGGACAACCAATCTGGTTAGGTTTCATATCAACACACACATCGACTTGCTTTAATCATGTAATAGTTCAAGTGTATGCATTTTAAAGATTATGCTTGCCTTATGTTCACTCCGATTATATCTTTTATTACCACAAAAGGCGGTCATCAATTATTATAGCACATGTAGAAATACAAGTGTGAGCCTGACCGTATTGTAACATTTCTTTTCTAAGCTTATTTTAAGCGTAGAGTGTTGAACGCACCCATTGTTCAGCCGTTTATGATTTTCGCTTTCTTTTTCTTTTTTTGTTCAGTTGTTTCCGGTGTGTATTCTTTACATTTCCGGCAAACCGTGGTGAATGGTGTGCTAGGCCTAAGGTACTCCACTTTCCCTGACCTCCAGCCAGGACGTTAATTTCCTGCTCAGTATGTCCTTGTCTTGTTCTTGTTTTTAAAAAGTTGCTCATTTTACCGGTGGGCAGCTTGGTAATTAGGGTCAGTCCAGAACTACAACTAGAAAACGTCAAATCTTCAACTGATCAGAACGGGTTTTAAAGTGTCATGTAAGAGGACTCAAAATTCCGAATGGGCAAAATCGTAATAAGAGATATATATCATTAGATAGCTAATTTGTATTCATGCTTTGCTCTCTCTCTCTTCCTGTGTGTGTCAGAGAAATAGTGTGTGTATTGAGGAGTGTTGGTGAGAGAGAAACAAACATTGAAACACAACTCATTTGCTCATCCCCACATATTCCTCAGTGCCGAACTGTAGAAAACGTCATGACTTTAGTGGGGAGCTC
>SRHC01003817.1:0-140372 GCA_004794325.1 Pomacea maculata | reverse complement strand
CCAGCAGGGCTGAAACAGGTGAACAAACGTAAAACTATGCCAGCTGAACACACGCGTCTGAGTCGCCCCGTGGGAAGCGCCTCTTCTGTGACGTATACGGTGGTAATAATTATATTAAGTATGGACGGATGGACGGAAAGGGCAACAATTGCCAATAACCAGGTAGTGGATATACACAGCACAAGCTCAGCCTGAAGTGGGTCAGTGTTACATTTCGATGTTTACTCCGTCATATGGTGATGTCAGCAGTGACGACAATGTACTATGACGTAGAAACGCTGTGGACGAGGTACTGAAGTACAAACAAAAATAAATGTTAATAAAGGAAAATAAGACCACATATCCACAACCACCGTCTGCAGGCACCACACTCCGAGAAAATTCACTCGCAGATCAGTATATCACATATATTCACACATGATCGGTCTAAAGCAGAACGACGACAAACAATCCACTGAACGAAGGTAAAGAGGAATCTGCACAGAACGGTCACCACTGAACCACTCCCACATAACAGAACCAAAACCGAGGTCACCAGAGTGAAAGAGCAGCACAACCAAGCTGTTGCAGCCAGGCACACTACAAATTAAAGGTGACAGCGAAGCCTCGGTAAGCAGCAATGACCCGTCAGGCAGGACCGAAAATCAAGTAGTTACCACCCATCCGCCATCTTCATACGTCAAATTTTTAAACGATGCAAGAAAATACAACCCTAGAATACCCCAATCACCTGCAGGTCCATTAAGGTACTTTATGCGGTCGTGCGTGGCACTCATTTTGTACCCGTTAACTACCCCAGAATGCCTCTGCCCGTTGGCATTACAGTTTTTAGTGCGCAGTCACAGTTGGCAGTACGCAATTATCTCTTAGATCATTAAAAAATTTTAACATAAAAATTAAACTTAAATCATTTTTATCCTATTAATAGATTATAATTAATTTTTGTGTGCGATCACTTAATGTTCTTATTTTTTAAGTTTCCATCACCATTGTCTATCGCGTCAACGGATACGAAGCAGGCGTCATGTCTGACGTAGAGATTACAGCCGAGGAACTGCCTGTTGAAATTACAGGAGAAGACGAACCAGAACAAGTACCCGAACCAGCACCAGCATCAGAAAATGGAGAAAATGACAAATCTGATAAGCCGAAAAGGTAAATTTAACAGGATTGTCCGTAGAGGCACGTTTTTTATTTTCCACGTGAACCGGCCTCGCAAAATGGCGGCTCATTGCTGTCCTGGCACTTCCCTGATCGTTCAGAAATTGAAAAAATCGTATCGGTTTTATTTAAACTGTGATAAAATAACATTTTTGGTAGTGTCTATTTTATGTTTATCGGGATGTATTACCTAAATGGTTTCACTTATAGTCCTATCAAAATTAGTTGCTTGAAGTTAAAGTTGACTTGAACTTTCGAAATCGAATGAAACTGGCTACTTGTCGCAATACCACAGAAAACGTCATTATTTTAATACTACTGGTTCGAAATCATGCATTAGCGTTCATTTCATACATTCTCAAGAACTTATAAAAATAATAAAATTATTCTGAGTTTTGATATTTATTAAAATGTAATGTGAAACTCGGACCCATTAGCATTATTCAAGTAATTTTAAGAGGAGACATTAAATATTTTAACAGTCATCAGACATGACAGAAATGGGAAGCAGGGGAAAGAGTTGTGAATCATATAATCTGTTTCTCCTAACTGATACCCAAGAGGTGTTTTGTAACAATCCCCCAAACCCTAAATAAGTAATCTCTTCAAAAGTTACAGGACTCAGTCTGTTTTGAAAGTAGTAGCCATTTGTGTCAAGTGCAACAACAAGAATTTGCCACTTTCACATCAGGATGCACATTCACAACCCTTCTCCAACATGCCTTTTTCCAGATTCCAGTCCAAGTAGGATTGAAGATTGGCTTGTGCTAGATATTGGTTTTTGTAACCAAGAAATGCAACAAAATTTCTGCAATTCATAGATTCAGTAATGTCATTCAGTGCCAAACATTTATGATATACTTCGTTCTAAAGAAGAATACTTCATGCTAAAGAAGATTATCTGCGAAAATTTATATTTAGTAGTCCTCTCATTGTAAAACAGCCCATTCAAAATAATACCTATAAAGACCAGATCTCATTGCAGCAGACATAGTACAATACATACTGCAGAGTGAACTTGCACTAAATTGCTCATAAATCAGACCTGGGCAAACGCCGGCCCGCGGGCCGGATCCGGCCCGCCTCCTGTCTCTGACCGGCCCGCCTGCTGGCCCGCCCGCCAGTATATATACTATGTATACAGTATTGGGTAAAACTGAGTTAACTATATTAGTCCGGCCCTCTAAAACCATCCCAGTTTCTCATGCGGCCCCTTGGGAAAATTAATTGCCCACCCCTGTCATAAATGCATACATTTGCAGGCAGAAATGCAACTAGTGTCGTTAAAATGTAAGCATCTCTTCCCCTACATTCCAGCCAGACCACTCTTTGTCTGATGACTGTACTGTCACTATCTCTGTCACCAGAACAACAACATATGGTCACTGGAATTGTAGTTACTGTGCTGCAAAATAATGGAACTCATTTCCATATCTGCCACCTACCCACCATTGAATTCTTTAAATCCTTTAACTGCTGGAATAAATTTAGATCTTACAAGGAATCTGATACACCGCTGTGACCATTGGGCATTGTTTACATGCTCATGGATTGCAAGAAAACTCTGACACAGCATGTTATTTGTGCATAGAACAAGGTTTTGCAAGACTTGCTGCTATAGGTGCAAATTGCCAACTTTGAAATTAGATGATAATTAAACAGTTGTTTCAGGTGCTGAAGTTACAGAATATATTTATAGCGTCTCTACCTACCATAATCTGTTTATAACTGGAACCACTCAGGTAGGCTAGTTTTGTACTTAAGTGAATCCATTCCTGAGATGAAGATGAAAACAGTGGAGATTCAGATGGAAAATAACTAACAACATTGCTTTGATCACTGGGAGACTAAAATGAAGCAATGTGTAGGTGAATGGGTAGAAGGGGAAAACAGTTTAAATGTGTGTTTTCTTCGTTTATGTTATATCCATCAGTCTCATTATTGAATGTTTAGGCATATCATGTATTAAAGCTTGCAAGTAATTTCTTGAGAGGGATTAACACAGATTTTTTTGTATTATATTGTAAGTGTTTGCAGTAATAGCAAACAATACCAGATGTTTAGTTACCACTTTTTGTATTAAACAGCAAGCGTGAAAGGAAACATTCACGATCAAGATCACCTAGGAGGTCAAGGTCACGATCTAGATCTCGATCCAGATCAAGATCCAGATCGCCAAGGCATGACAGATCACGAAAACGATTTGTGAACGTAAATTCTACAAGGGTGGTGGTCAAGAACATGCCATATGAACTGAAATGGCAGGATATCAAAGATTTGTTCCGTAAAGAAGGTAAAAGCTGTTCTTCAGAATCTGTTTACTTTCCATAGTCAGAATTTTTTAAAATTTGTATTCTTCAAAGTTGAAGAGATGACCAGTTTTATAAAGTACAATGGATTATTTATAAAGATATAACTAAAACTGCAGTATTCATCTTTATGTAGTGACTTACAGAATGTTATAACGATTATCACATTTGTCCAGTCATTAGCTGCTGTTAACAAATGAGAAGTAAGATGTTACTGCAGAAATGGTGCAAATTTTATCAATATCTGTATAACTATAAGCTTGTTGGAGCAAGTTAATTTTTCGTACCTTATCAGGAAATGTACCTTATCAGAAAATGTAACCATAATGAATTTTATTGTGCACTGGATATGAGAAATATATTAAAATAAATATCTAGCCCGTTGATTTTATTTTTGCAGTGGGAGATGTTGCATATGTTGAGATGATAGAAGGGAATGATGGAAAACCTAGAGGAATGGCGTAAGTTTCTTATGCTTAATAAGTACATACTATAGATTTAGAAGAACTGAGATATAACACTAAAATTGCAACCAGCTGTTAACAGCATTGCATGGCCTGCTTATTATCATTCAAAAATTTTAGTTCAGCTGCATCTTATTTTGAAATATGCTTTGGAACAGCCTCTAGAAACGTCTTTATCACATTGACAATCATGTAATAAGAGATTTACTATTAAATGTAATGAGTAGATTATCAATGATAAAGCATTATATTATGCAGGTAATTATTTATACAAATTAATATGTAAGCAGAGACATTCTAGAGTCTACAAGACTGTAGCAAGTACTTGATGATGAAGTGAAGAAAATTTTTTAAAAAGCTATTTGTGTTTTATGTTTTCATAGCGTCATCGAATTCAAAGACAGAGATGCAGCAAGGAAGGCTATTGAAACTATGCACCAGTATAAAGTCCATGACAGATACCTTGTTGTGCATGAGGTGGGAATGTCTTTCGTTCAATTATCGTAATGTAATTCTTTCAGCTAGTTAAGAAATTTTGTTGTTAGTTCATGCTTTAATAGTCCTCCTTTAGCAGTCCATTCTTTGGTAAACTTGAAAAAGATTCTTTTGTAGATTTGTTGGAATCACAGTACAGATATGTACATAGTTTTGTTTTCCATGTTGTACTCAGATTTACACACCAAGAAAAGAAAACACTTAAAGGGTACATAAATTGATGCCAGTCCTGATTTAGAATTTAAATTTACCATGAAATTTTATGACAATGCTGGAAACTATGCATATTTTGTATCCAGGAACGTGATAAGGACAGGAGAATGTTCCAGCAGATAGGTCACAGGCCTGGTGGAGGAGGAGGAGGAGGAGGTGGTGGTGGTAGTGGCATGGACATGAGGGGAGGTCTAGGGATGGGATGTGGGCTTGGAATGGGTCTGGGTCCTAGCTTGGCACAAAATGCTATTGGAGGAGGTATCAGTCCAGAAATCCTAGCACAGCTAGGTATTGAAGGACCAATTTCAACCACAGTCTTTGTTGCTAATGTAAGTATCTGTAGTTTTAAATGCTAGAATAGTTTTTACACATTTAATGCCGTGGTGTAAACTGCATACATTTAAGCAGAAAGATGTGATGTTGCTTAATTTTCAGCCTTCATAAAACTGTATGATGGCAATTAATGCATGCGTAGACTTAAAGATTCATATGTGATGAAAGGAAAATGAAAACGAGATTAAAAAATTGGAAAAAAAAATGTGTTCTGTTGAGAACAAAATCCATTTTCAGACTATGTATTTATAACTCTTTTCACGTACTTATTATAGCTGGATTACAAGGTCACCTGGCACAAGCTGAAAGAGGTCTTCAGACTGGCTGGGAATGTTTTGAAAGCTGAAATCAAAGAAGACAAGAATGGCAAGTCTCGCGGCATGGGTATTGTGCAGTTTGAGCATCCTATGGAGGCTGTCCAAGCAGTTTGTATCCTTTATAAATCTGTTAAGTAATGTGACATTAGTAGAGGTTAAAAGTATTTATTGAACGGTTATGCAGAATGCAACGGTTGATTTAATCTGAATGAATTTCAGTGCAGCTATTATCACAAGATCGCTTTACAGGTGGCTTTTAAATTGAAATATTTTTACTTGAGGACAAACATGACTGCTTTCAGAAGATGTATCATTTCTTTTAAAAAAATTTTCTGTTGAAGGTCAAAAATAGGTATTTGAAAAAATGATTTCAGAGGTTATTTTCTGCTTCCCAGCTTTATGTGACAAACTCTTTGATAAACTATAGTCTTTTGATGTATATAGTACATGGAGATGATATGATTAATTTTTTAATATAAAAACAATGATCACCTTGAAAATGTTGCAGACATAATTAATTCTTAATGCCATTCTGTTATTATACCAATATTTGATCTTGCTTTGTGTACTAATCATTTCCAAACTGACATAAAACATTCTTAACTACAGTTTAGCAATGTTTAATGGACAAACTCTGTTTGACCGAAAAATGATTGTGCGCATGGACAAGGTTCCAGAAGAAGCACCACCGGCACCAAAATTACCAAGTAAGTGTTTTTTATTTCTCTTGAAGGAAGAACTTTTTGTGGGCGTTTTTTTAAAATGGTTTCACCCGTGCCAGTTAAGGTAGGAGTACATGTGGTACTGACTTTTACGAGCGGTCAGTTTTCCCTAATTGCTACCTCGACAATAGTAAGGGTGGAGATCACGGGTGGTGCCGACCACACCAGCAATAAAACGTCTTTCTCAGTCGAGAACCTGCTGTTTGCATTTAGAAAGCCAAGGTGAAACGGTTTGTAAAAAGACTGGCACAAGGTAATAAAGCGAACATCTGGCAAGACAGCAGTGGTCAGGGATCATCTTTACTGGTTTATTGAACATTGCGATGGCAACACTGAGACCAAGGTATTTGTTGGATGTATTACACACTTCCAAAACATTCATGACAAATGTAACCAATCCTCACCATGCAGGCAATCGCAATACATACTATCTCTAATAGTGCTAACTGATCCTGCTGCTGTCAAGCTTCTGAGCAACTTTCTGCAAGGCCATGTCCTCTATAAACATCTGACTACATGCTGTCCAGGGACACATTTTATGTTTAAAGTTGTAACAATGTATGCCTGATCTATCTGCCTAAGCGTGTTCACATTACAAACACAAGGCGCTATGACATGCACATGGGTCTTGCTGTTTTAAATTGGAATGAACATGTTGATAGAGATCCTGCTTCAAATTACAACAAAACAAGTGTACAGCACAACCGGAGACAGCTTTGACAACGCACTTTAATAAAGAAATCTTATAAAGCAATAGAGGATATCTGGAGATGTGTCATTGAACTATACAGATTTGATTCTGAACATGAAGAAAACATGTTAACAGAAACAGACAGAAGTTCTGATGAAAATTTGGAAATGAATAATATAATTTAAATAACAAAATCCCACCATCAGTGATAAATGAGGAAATAATTTACCATCAATGTTTACACTTTCAAAACTGAAATTGTTCTAACCACCGTACAGCTCCACACTGACAAATGTATTGTTTCTTTAGACATGTTCATTCATTCTAGTCTAAAATTGCAAGACCCACTCTTATGACATTTTTATCTTATTCATTTCACATATTTGTTATTCAGCGATATCAGTTGTAGGATCCTTAGCATAAATAAATATACCATTTCTATTTCACAGATTTTCAGTTATCGTGGGTAGTTCTGGAACGGATCTCCCACGATAAACGAGGGATCGCTGTACAGTTGTTTTTATGTTTGTGTTATTCACTCTGTTCATCCTTCTCTCCTTTATATATTCTATTTTTGTTTGTGGAGAATACATTCAGTCCTAGCTATGACAGTATGTTCAGATAGAAGTCATTTCACCTCACCTCTCAGACCCTACAGCAAGTACTCGTCGAGTGAGAAAGATGTTTTATTGCTAGACTAGTTGGCAGTGCATATGATCTCTACCCTGCCTATTGTCCGGGTAGTAATTGGAGACAGCTGAACACTAGTAGTCAGCACCACGTGTACTCCTACCTTCTCTCACACAGACGATACCATATGTTTCAGTCGGCCAAAAAAAAGTCTGCCTTTAAGGATTTGCATTTATTATTCTCGCTTGTTGTTTTGATCAGTCTGTGCAGAAAAGGGGAGTACTGCAGTACTGTGGTGCATATTGTGATAGAATAGAAAGATGTGATACTGCTCACTTGGAGCAGTTTTCTACCTTTTCTGGTTGTTTAAGCATAATAAAGCTGTATTGTTAAATGCCAAAACTTATGCTTGCTTTTTGTTTTTTGTACATAAACTCTAATGATTCTATGATCTTATTTTTGGTGCATTGAAGTGTGGTGAGAATTTTAAAGGCAGCATATCAAAAATCACTTGTTTTGAAAGGTATTTTATTCAAACTGCCTTATTTATTGCAGGTGGTCTCAAATCCATTGGTATGGGTCTTGGCGTTGGAGGGGCTCCTCTGTTAAATCTTGGACAGCTAAACAGTATGGGTTTTTTCAGTACCAAATTACTATTTTAGTATTATGCATGCTTTAGGGTTTTTTTAAAAGAGAGAAATCTTTCAACAGGCCATTTCACTTTACTGTATTTGCATACATAAAGTGGCTGCAAACCTTTATCTTTCTTGTGAGGAAACGTGTGTCTACAAAATATCAACATCCAAGATACAGATTGCATTTTGTACATATGAGTTTTTGCTATTGTATGGCCAGGTTTCCAGTGACCAAATAGTTTGTTATATTTATACATTGCCATTATTTATGAATTGTTTTGGCTTTTATTGCAGGTGTTGGTGGTGGATTAGGTTTAGGTGGAGGACTTGGTTCTGGTGGAATAGGTGGTGGACTTGGAGGGTTAGGCATGGATGTTGGCTTGGGAGGTAGTGGGGCACTAGGTGGAGGAGCAGGGCTCGGAGGTCTGTCAGGGCTAGGTTCAGCAGCAGGTCTTGGTACTGGCCTAGGTGGGGGCCTAGGAGGGACTAGTGGTCTTGCAGGCCTTAACAGTCTTGGGTTGGGATCTGGGCTAGGTGGGTTTGGTGGAGGGGGCCTAGGGGGTGTTACAAAGTTGCCAGCAGGACTAGGGGGTCTGGGTGATGGCCTGGGACTAGGTTTATCAGGGTTGGGATCAAATAATGCCATGATGATGGGATCTGGAGGAGGTGGCGGTGCAGGCTATGGCTCTGGTGGAGGAGGTGGTCGGGAGGAGCGTGGAGGCCGTGTCACACGACCAGATAACTGCACTGTGCTGGTGAAAAATGTAAGAATTTACAATCAGCTTTGAGCCCTTCTGTGTGCATGTGGAAGTACACTGTCAGTTTTTGCAAGCATGAGAAAATATCAGTGAACCTGGAGCAAGTTTAAGAGGGTGACATCTTTATTCTGTTTAAAACTTTCTAAAACGTGCATAATAATTCAGATTCTTTCCCACAGCAGTACTGACAGTTGAAAGAGGACAAAACGTAGTTTCATTTGCATTATCAAAACTTTATTTATATTGAAGAAAATCTAAACTTACCTTGAGTCACACATAGCCCAATGCAAAGCACAGAGAGGTGCACATCAATCAAAAGGGATCCACAAACACTGTCACTAAACATCGCAATGAACAAATTTATTCATTGAGTCACTCATAAGCACTTAGTGCTGGTCCTAATCCACTAAATTACAAAGTATTCAATAAACACTGTGCTGGTCAATTGCAAACTTCCTAAATGTGCATTGATATAAATTTTCCTACACTACACACACACACACACACAACGAAATCTTAAGACTCTTCCCACTTGCCATATTTGGTTGAGGCCTTGTGGACATTACTTTTTTGTGACTCCCAGCATGAGGAATTTATGCATCTACCCACTTGAATTTGTGTTGTTGATACAGATTTTAGTCAATAAGGAGACATGGCATACACAGATTAGGACACTTGTGACTCAGTAATGTCGTAATTTATTTATGTCCTTAAATCATTACTATAGCATTAAACAAACTGAACCCAACCCAAGGAAAAAAGCATTACTTAAAGAATCATAGTTTAAGTACCCCAAATATTTTTTTTAAGCACATGATTGTAGATCAGTTGATCTATAATAAAATCTACAGTTGCTACCAAAAAAATATGCAGCAGTAGACAGGTTTAGTCTACTAACATCTTATTTGCAGGAGGTCCTTCACCATAAGGTGTTGCTTCTTGGAAGTTTCTGTCTTAAAAATCCCCAGAACTTGATATGTATTTGTCATTTGCTATGAACTCAGTTTTTATTGTGCTAGCTCATTTTTTAATATTTAGATTTGAGTGCAGATCACTTGGATCCAATTTGTCAAGACTGTAATTTGCATTTATTACTATGTGTCTAATATCTAGAACATTTTTTTTTTTACAGAAGCATATGCTTGTACAGATCATCATTACATTTATCATTACCATTACAGCTTCCATATAGTGTTACATGGCAAGACCTGCGAGAACGCTTTCAGGAGATAGGTGAGTATATGCTTGCTGGGTGCATGTGTCCAGTAAGTAATTTTATTTTGGGTGAAACATTGAAGCAGTGAAAAAAAAACATCTACCGGAAATTTCTTACTCAAAGTCGCAACTTTTTGTCACCAGCTTTAAATCCTGCAGCTTAAACAGTGGTGCAGCTTGTTTGCGGATTTGTCCAGATTTTTTAGATTTTGATGAGCAGTTACAGTATTAACTGTTCACATTTTTAAATCAAAGCCACATATAGAATCTGAAGTGTTTAGATCAGTTGCCTCATGCCGAAAACGAGATGAAATGCCTACGATGCAGTACACGGTGATTTTTGCATAATTTCCTTCTATTTTTAGGGAATCAACGAAGAATTTGTTGTTGTCAGTTAATATTGTGTGCCCTTTAATATCGTGCATCCTTTGCAGGTGAGGTTAAGTTTGCTGAAATCAAAATGGAGAAAGGAAGATCCTCAGGTCAGGGCTTAGTGCGCTTCTCAAATGAAGATGATGCTATGCGAGCTATCTGTATCCTTCACTTCATATGTGACGTACAGATTTGAGGTCACATAGGGAGATAGTCCTATTATTATACAACAACATACAGTCACAGGATGTTTAGTTGCTGTGCAGCAGAACAATGGAACTTTCTAAATGTGCACTGAGAACACACCTCTTCCTGGAGCATTACTGCTCCTTTTCAACCCCCATCCCCACTCCCCTTTTCTGGTTATTACTACCTCTAGTTGTCTTCTTCCTATGAATCACAACACTCTTAGTTCTTGTTACCTGATTCCTCTTTGGTTTTTCTATCTTTGTTTTTTATTAGTCATCAGTACTGTTATTCATTATTCTGTTTCTTCATATGTGGTCATTGTCTTTCCTGTCCTTGATATGTCTTTTTCTTGTCTCAAACATTAGAGCAGGCTTCCTATGGGCATGAATATGCACAATACAAATCACATTATTATTATTAATAAAACAAACACAACAATAGCTTTTGCCTATATTCAACATTTAAGAAAGTTTCTGTAAGCTTATTTATGGTTAACGCCTGTTTATAAATTTGCCTACCATTGTTCCTTGACTACCTGTAGCTAATTTGGACCAGACAAGATTTGAGGGACGCACAATTGAAGTGCGCATGTACCGTGGCTGATGAAGGAGACACTTTGCCTTTGGTGTACGTATGTCCATGGATATTTGACTGACAGTCATAGACTTGGTTTCCAGTAAACAGCATCTCAGATTCTCCAAAAGTTCATGTTGTTAAGTTGTCAGTCTGTTGTGGACCGCTTGACTTTTTGCCACGTTGTGGGCTGCCAAGGATAGCTCTGCTCTGCAACCAGCCACGACAAGTTTGGAGGTCACTTTTTCCAAGGTCTTCAGAGTGGAAGAGTTTTACACCATCATGCAATCTGTCACGTTTTGGAGAAAGCTGTTTTACTTCTGTGGAGGATTTTGACAATTTCTGTACATCTTGTGAGAATTCACCATTGTTCAGTACCACCCAGTTTCCTATATTTTGTTATTTTTCCGTTTGCTGTAATCATTCATCATTTGTTTGGATTGACTGCTTAGAATCATTTTATTGTCATCATTAAATCAGACATTCTGGGAAGATTTCCTGCATTCATCAATAAATGGTCTTTTGATTTTATCTTCGTTTCTTCATGCAGTGTTATTTTGTTGGGGCTCTGAGAGTGTATTGTGTAAGGCATAGACACTTGAGTTTCATTGCAGAGATTTCTGATATCTTTGAACAGATAGCAAAAGAAAAGGGTTTTAAGATGGTCTTCAGTAGGCAGTCCACACTTCAGATGTCATTTACAGGTATTTGGTACTTTTGACATACTGACCACGGTGGGATATATTCACAGCACGTATTAGTTTCAGAGTTTTCTTGCCAACATCTTGTTGGCTTTGATTTGGACTGGAGTAGTTGTTGATTCAGGATGAAAGCTGGCCTGTAGAGACCCTGTTGCCATGTCTGCAGAAAGGAAGGTAAAATAACTTTTGCACAATAAAGAAAATTGTGCCTTTGATGAGATGTTTTGTGTTTACAAGTGATTTCACAGGAGTTTGTCACAGTGATATGTAAAATTCGCACCTAGTCTTTTAAGTAATATCAGCATGCATGTTTTCATAAAATAACTTAGAGCTAGACTTTGAAAAGAATGTGCTGATTAACATTGGATGGTGGTGGTAGCTTTATTTATGTCTGTGTTTGGCATGGAAACGGAATCCTCCAATATTTTATAAATGTCTTGTGTGTATAAAAGTTGTTTTTTGATAATTGCCTTCTCAACATAAAAGAAGGTAACATATTATTCATCTAGTATTCTTAAGATTCTGAATTAAACTTTGGCATTTAACTAGAATATATTCTATTCCTTTAACTAAATGGCATTTATTATATCCTGGCATCATTACAACTCTAGTTGACAGGAGTTCTCTGGTGTGATGGCTGAAGTTTTTTTTTTCCAGCTTGCAGGAAGACAGAAACGGAAGACAGTGTTAAACTAATTCATTAAGTCTAATTGCTATTATGAAATGAAAATAAAAAATAACCATACCTAACATCACATATCAGCACACAAGCCTCTTCATCTATCAGTTTCAATAATCTTTTATCTCTTGATTGGATTATGCAGTGAAGGTCTCTCAGGACTTCTACAGTGTCCTGTCAGGGGTGTTCTTTTTGAGTGTGAATCAAATTCTCATGGTTTACAGATTGATCGTGGTTTATATTGATCATGCTGTTTATTTGTCTAAATATGGTTTGAATGTTTGCTTCTGTATTGTTTCCCTCAGAGTGCTATAATTGAAACTTTCAGTCTGCAGTGTGGCTTTTGAGAAAACAAAGTCTTGCCTTTCCATTTGTGCTGGATTTTTTTCTCCACTACCTATTTATTGTTTGTGATATAGAATTTCTACAAAGTCATGATTTCCAGTGCAGCTGATTAATCCAAGTGATATATAATTGGTATGGACATCTTCGGATTGTAAGTATGGTAATTCTTTTGCTTAGATTCATTTTACTTGGTGGTGTTAGGAAGGGTTACTTCTACATGGGGATTTTCTAGTGTGCCGCTTCAAATGTTGGTTTCTGGCAGCTTAATGTTTAGATCCGTTGAATCTGCTGAGTTGGTGAAAACGAGAAACAAAAAATCACTATAATTCATATGTCCATGAAATTGATTGCCTTCTAAGTCCTGGCTGATGTGAGAGAATATTTGCATCTGGGCTGTTACCTAAATATCTTTTTTACACATTTTTGTCTCCATCTCATATTTGTTGAGTGGTATGAACAAAGTAGCTATCCAGACAAGCCCTTCTGGCACAGGAGCTTTTGTTGAAAGTGTTTGCCTCTTCGAAGGAGAATATTGGTGCTAGTTGAGCATGCTGTTGTGTCAGTGAGGGATTATTACAATTTCTTAAGAACAGTTATGGATGTGAATTTATTTCTTTGCAGAACATACTGAATATCAATTCATCATGTTAAACTAATATTGCTACTAAGTGCATCTGTGTGGTATAAAGAAGTTGCCCCCTGCCTTGCATTTCAAACTCCCAGTACTAAACTCTTTTTTAAAAAAAATAAATCCCATATTTCTGCTTAAAGTGTATTCAAGAACATATTCTCATAATGATGAATTGTTTATATTGCAGAAAACTGTGGTGATTTTATGCACAATGTTGGCCTTCCATATTGGAAAAGAAGATACCTTTGAGTGTACCAGAAGGAGGTAATTAAAATAAAAAGGAAAAATTATAGAGATGAGAAATCATAGGCACCAGCTGACAGTCATGATCGCGTGATAAAGTGGTGATAGATAATTAAGTGCAGTATGTTGCATGTCTTCCTACACAAATAATTTTCTCTCACAGATTTGTTCCCACCAGCAGATGCCCCAATAAAGTTTCTTAGAGGTATAAGGAGATTGCATTGATTCTGGTACATGGAGAAAAATAATATGCATGATAGGTTTTACGAGTTGCATGATGACTTGAAATTACCATCATATATATATATCTGTGCGAGACAGAAGGAAGAGGAAGCCTAAAAACTTGGTTTTGATGTGATTGTTTTCTGACTTGAAGTGTTAGAGCATTGGTGAAACATTAAAAAAAAATGTAAATATTAACAACAGAAAAATGTGTTTCAGGATTATTTTACATCAGCTTTTTGGCTCTGCAGGTGTGCCTGAAGAGTCTAATGACACAGCAGTACCAGTGATCTGAGTGCTGGACTGATGTTATTATCTCAACAGAATACAATTTTTTTATAGTGCCCTGGAACCATGGCAGAATGATTACATGATTCAGAAGGCTTTGTGTCCAAACATACATAATCATACACTATGTAATCCTGTGCTGAAGCCTTTATTAAGGGCGACTTTTTTTTGGAGGGGGGCTCTAACACAATTATTCCATTGCATGCTGCACAGAGGAAAATGCAACAGGCATTTGTAATATTTAATATTACTATGTCATAGTAAAATGTATACAGCCTTCATGTGTTTACATTTCTTAAAATCTTGGGTAAATGTGAATGTTTGTCTTTAGCAGGTGAGACTTTAATCATCCACATTAACATTCAAGCACTTGCATATAAAGTGAAGTTGAAATTATATGCATTCATCATTTTTATCCAGTCAGTGTCATTTTACATTATAAAATCATGTTTTATGCCATGCTGTCCATAAACGGGCTATGTAATGTCAGATAAAAGAGCAGCGTACTCTCGTGCGTCTGGAAGATATAAATAAGAGGTCCACACACAAAAGCTTACCTAGCGAGGTGAAAAGAATGACTGGTATGTGCAGTTGCAGAATACAACAGATGTGTGACTGCATGTATTAGACAATCATTTTGTATAAAAGCACAAATAAATATACATGCAATTCATTTGTAACTCGATCACAGCTTAACATTTTCTGAAACCACCATTAATAACACTCTAGTTACATGTGAAACACTAATTTTCTTGCTTTCAAAACATCAGTGTCAAATAGACACAATAAAGATTTTTTGCATGCTGTCCATTTTGCTGTTGTCCTCTGAATCATGCAAAGTATTATATAAAATAATTTCATAGAAACATTAAAGATGACCTTTGCAGAAATTCAAATGAAAACTTTGATTGGTACCTTAGCCTAGCATACATGTTAATACAGTTTCACAATAATTTGACTTTACAAGTTGGAAAAAAAAGTGCAGCATTCTTGTTCTGGTAAAACCTATGAATATTTTACAAACACTGAACATGATTTATGAAGACTGGCAGCTGACTGGTCTCATAATCTAACAAGCAGGCTTCAAAGTTACAGGCAGTAGCTGATTTTCCAGACAACCAAAAGCTAAAAGTAAACATAATCATCATGGGAGATCAGCAATGTGAACTGTAAGGAAAGGGTTAGAGGGGCAGCCTATTCATGTACATCTATGGCTGGCAAACAACTGTGAAGAAAAAAAGATGGGGAACAGTAAACAGCTCCGAGAAGTGGCACAAGGAATGAGCAGAGATCTATCTCAAATATTCTAAATGAGCCAATTACACTTGGAATGAATTGCTAATTTACAAAAAGCCTTCAATTAACAATGTTAACTATTTCAATCAAACCCTTTTTTCTACATGGAGTTGTAGATCTTTCTCCTTGATTAAAGTTAATTTGGAAATTGTTAAGATCAAATTTTAAGCTTTCTTTAATAATTCCAACTAATAATTCTGACCATTTATATATCTCAGGAGAATCTGGAAATGAAAGCATTAAAGACCATATCTCATCAAGTTACAGGTGGAGTGACAGACTGTTGGGATGCTTTGAATGCTTATGTATATTGTCATGGTCCACAACTGCTGTATACTGTTTACCGGAAGTTTAATGATTACTACTCTGTCACTATGAATGGAAACAGCTCTACAAAACTTGCACAGTCCAACCCAAACACTGAAAGGGTCCTTTACTTTCCTCTGGCTGTGAAAAAAAGATGGATAAGGTAAAGTGAATGTCAGTGATTGAAAACAAAAACAGCTCTGCACTTAAAATTTTAACACCATATTCAAAATAAATGTATTGCTACCTTTATCTAAGTAGCCACCCTTCCCAGAAAACTCACTTGCTCTTGGCTCTTAACAAGCCTGGGTTAAAATAATTAGCAGTGTGTACTTCTATTCTGTGCATGTTGAAGATGGTTTCATTTCAAGAAACTTTTCCAGTGATAAAAAGTCTGCTGTCTCCTGCTTTGATGTGCATGTAGTGGAAGACCATCAGAAATAACATACACCAATAAGAAAAAACACTTAGAGAAAAAAAAAGGGAGAACATACAACTGATTAACTTACTAGACACCGGCAGGTTACTGAATCATTCTGATTGCCAGTCCACTAAAATGTGATAGCTTAATGGTCGTATGATGATTAAAGTAGCACACAAAGCTTAGAATGTTAAAAGGCTGTTATGGTGGAAAACAAGCAAAATTATGTCACAAGGTTCAGCATCCAAGCTTTAGTCATCAAACTCTCCCTCATCATTACTGTCAATGTCTGGTGACATTTCGTGAGTCACGCGGTTGATATTTGCTAAGGTATTGCGCAGTAACTGCTGGTGAGAATCAGTCATCGAAGGAGGCGGTGAATCATGGGTGATCGGTTTCAGCTGCACTCCATTCCGTATGAGGTCAAATATGCTAGTCATTGGATCACCTTGAAAGAATTTAAAAAAACCTCTATAATAAAGACTAAATATGCTTCATGATGTAACAAAAAAATGAATGGGGAAATTAATATTTTATGCCCAGCCATTAACCAACACTATCACAGCAAGTAAGCACTCCATATGGAGAAAGAACATCGAACTAAAAGCCAGATCTGAACCCAATCCACCTGAACCTCTCTATATTGGTCATCAATGCTAAGATGCTGTGCTACCACACTGCCTCAAAAGAAAATGGAAAAATCCATCACGGGAGTCAACGTGATAGTTCTGCAAGGTCTGAAAGTATTTACTCATTAAAGATCTTCCAGGTATGATATGATATGAGTTGTATGATATGGAAATATTGCTGTTGAAATGGTGATCAGATTAGAAAAGATAAGAAAAACAAAACTCACTTTCAACAGGTAGTTCTTTATGTGGCCTTTTGTTAACTGGCTTCAAGAGACCTCGTCCCGACCGTATTTCCTCTAGGTTCAGTCCTGATGATGCCTTGGCTGAACTCTCTGATGTATGATCACGTTGTTTCAGCATGCTCTTAGCATTGGCAAGATCACTTCCCCCAAACAGATTTCCACGGTTTGGAAAGATTAGAGATGGAGGAGGAGGTGGTGGTGGAGGAGGAGGAGGTGGTGGTGGTGGAGGAGGAGGAGGTGGTGGTGGAGGTATAGAAGGTGCAGGGGGTGAAGGTAATGAAATACCTCCAGCAGCATCTTCCAGGTTTTTGTTCATGGTGTATGCTCCACTAACAAATATAGTGACAGGGATGTCAGTGGGGTCCTGACTTTTGCCAGTCAATCTCCTTGGTCGAGCCTTAGGCTTATTTCCATTTTCTCTTGCTTTTGATGCAGGAGATGCCTGTTGGGCACCAGGTCTTTTGTTGGGTGTTCTCTGAAACCGAGTTGTTATGCTGGCACTGGTGTCTGATGCTAAAGACATAGTGCTTCCTGACATGCTGTCCGACATTCGACGTCTGCTTGGCTTCTGGTATCTTGGTGGTTTGATGGCTGCTGGCACTGGATATTTCTAAACATGTAAAGGGATGGGAAGAATATATTCTATGTATTATTTTAATGACATTTCATTCAAATCTTTTAAGAAAACAAAAATAAAGATCTTAGAATGAAATTCTGGCATACTACATCAAAGATGACTGGAATCATCAGGGGAAGAGAGTTGGGAGACCAAAGCAGACTTGGAAAAAAACAGTAGAAAGCGAGGCAAAGGACGTCGGAACCACATGGGCCCAACTGAAGGGGTCTGCCCAAAACCAGGTCCACTGGCAAGGCGTTGTTGCGGTCCTATGCTCCTCGAGGACTAACAAGGACTAAACTAACATCAAAGTTGCACATACCGGGTGAACTGTTAAACATTTCCTATTTCAAATCTGAAAAAGTGCAGACAGTGCAATAAAGAAAATAAAGGTGGATGGAACAGTTGGCATCAATATTGATAGGCATTGTCAAAACTGAGGAAATCTATGCTGATGTCTGTAACTAGTTCATGAAAAGATGGCATCAATTTTACCTGATGATCGGAAGACCAACAACTATGCCAGCAAACAGGTGTGTAATTATGGCAAATTATTTTTTGCTAATCCCATAACACAAACAAAGTGAAATACTTCATTTCTGTATACCTCAGACTTTCTGCACACTTCATCACCAAGAGAATCAAATGCTCTAGTAAGTTATTTAAGATAACCTTTAACACAGGTAAAAACCCAAAGTAAAAACCATATCAAAAGATATTGAATTAGTATTGCTGAGAGACTATAATATAGACAGCAAAATAAACTTTGTAGACCTATCACTTTCCTATTTTCCTATCTTGGTCACCCACTTGGTCATTTTTTATGAAGGTTCACTCCCAAATCTTGCCTATTTTTATAAAAGTTTGCTTACCAGTTTGAAAGCCTTTAGTCGTTCTATTGTCTTTTTTCGTTCTTCATCAACAAAGTCCTTTTTCTTAAGATCTTCTGCTTTCTGTTCATCTCGCTTCTGAAAAATAATTCTTCCAAAATTTACATCAAAATGCTATTTCAATAGCTTTAATTTTAAACACATTTATATGCTGCAATTATATGAGACAATCCTACAATATCCGAAAGCAACTTTTAAGTATATTAGAATAATCTTTTGGAACCAAATTGTTTTTTAAGTCATCCTAAGTCACTTTTTACTATTGCTTTAAGTAAAGAGGATAAGAACCCATAGCCACAATGAATCATCATAGGAGTAAGGTTTTTGAATGAAAATGTTTACTTACTGCTTGTAAAACATGATGTATACGATAGCGTTCAAACTCTTCTTCTTTCTGTTGTTCCTTAGTTAAATACTTCTCTTCAAAAGTTTTCTAGAGAAGTGATGAGAAAAGTAAGGATGTTATAAACATTAAAGCTGAAGCATTTTTCATGATTGACTCAATAAATATCAGAACTGGACTTTCTTTATGGAAGATATGTGTGTGGTAGAGTTTGGCTAAATGCCAGCTGAAGGCCAATTGGTCGGTAGCACAGACAGGTACGGATTGGCACGCTGGTTTGTTTGGGTCCAAAGGAGGCCACAAGAGAAGGAAGGGGCGGCATCGCCAACCAGCAGCCCGCTTGACTAAGGACAAAGTCTGTGCTCCGAGCTACGACCTGTGTTAAGCTAAATACTTCAGGCAGCCAGCAAGCAGTCATCGTAATAAAGATGTCCAACAGCCTACAGCTACACGTTCAAACATTAATTACAGAGTGAACGTGAGTGTGAGCTGTGTGGTCAGTCACCCTGTTATATGTGTGCAGGTGTTTTAAGAAGTCACAAAGTTTACCACAATGACACAAAAAGAAAAGTTTAACATTTATAATATCAAGTGCCAAATGAGCAGTGTAAGAGAGAGAGAAAGGATTTGATGGGGTTTCAAAAGAGGGTCAATTCATGGATGATTTGACATTTCTTTCCAATAAAAGCTATGTAATAATAAAGCAAGAAATGTTAGGGTGTTCATAGGATGGCATGAATATTTGGACAGGACAGGATATCTTACCTTTTTATTGCGGATTCTTGCACGTTGTCGATTTAAAGATGCAAGAGTATTTCGAAGCTGTATAAGTTCAGCATCGTCAGATAGCTTTGGCAAGGTGTTGTACTCAGTATTTTCATCCTCACTGAGATCATTAATGTCCTCCACAGCATCATGGAAAACTATGCTTTCCTCTTGAATCTCTGTTACAAGCATGCATGTGTACAGACAAAAGCAAAAGATATTTTCTTTTTTCCCTTTTAATGTGTTCTAATTTTCTGTTCTATTGGGTTATATCAATATTCCTTACCAAAAACATTGCTTTCAAAACTTATAAATTCCCCTCTCCCGCTCCTTGCTTCCGGAATCTTCAAAAGGTAAAAGAAGCCAAAAGCATGCTGTGTACATCAAAATGTGGGTCCTATAATACTGTAACATAATGTTTTGATCATCCCCGCTAACACGTATTAACAGAAGTGTATGTGTCCATATTTGTATATCTACAGGCCCATACTGTTTTCTGGCATGCTCTGTTCATGAGTAACTATTTTTTAATGTTACAAGACTTACCTTGAAAAACACTATTATAAAGAAAACTGCAATCTGCAGACATATTACTTTGTGCAATCAAAACCAGCAAAGCAAATCACTTATTTCTTACTTGCTGACAATACTTTCACTCATTATTATTTCATCATTATCACCAACCATCGATAAGCCTTCTGCGGCTCTGAATCTGTGTTTGGACTATCATCTCTTTCTGGTGCAGTATGTCCAGCTCAATCTGCATGATGCGGCATTGCCACAGATATACCGCTCTCTCCAGCCGTTCCAGTTCTGCATGTATGTTGCTACTTTCTGCTAGGAATCCAATCTATACGCAGACAAAAAGATCAGATAAGATTTCTAGCATATTTATATATTATCAGATTGACTTAGCTACTTTCAAACTGGCGGCATCAGGGAAAAATAGTAATAGGAGATAATAGTAAGAATGTATCACATGATAATCTTTGTGTCAAAACATATAAAAAGGACACTGAACTGCTCATGGTTAGAAAAACTGACAGATATTTTAGTCAGTGTAGCATTTCTGCTTATAGGTCTCTTTAAAATGTTAAAATGATGAAGGAGGAAAAAAAAAATCTGCTCAAGCTCATTAGTGGAGTCCCTAATACTTTTTTCTAAACTTAATATATGAACAATAGACAGCCTGAAATATTCAAGGATCTTTATTATCATCTACTTTGTTCCACATTAAACAACTCAACACTGCACACCTCTTCTTTCACTTTGTCTCGTTCTTGGATATGCTGCTTTCGTTTATTCTGAAGCAGTTGCACATTTTCTTTATGCATTTGTGTCTTTAACCTATAAGGAGAAAACAAATGTCATTTTTTTATTTAAAGTATTTTTTATTCATCCAAAGTTTCTTAGTCCCAATAAAGGCACAGGCATTGTAAAATTAAAGGTCTCTTCATACGACATGAAGAATTCAGTTTATGCCAGTTAAAAAAAATATGTGAGCATGCATCTACAGTGGCTAGTCCAAAACTTATAAAAATGAAACAAAAAGCAAAGTTTAGTGTCTAGCATGCAAGATAAACTTAGGGATACAAATTTGTTAATCCATATTTGAGACACACTATTCTGATCACAGAAGCTGAATTTTGAACCTTAATGATGCTAATACAAAAAAAAAATAGCTTTTACTTTCAGTTTTCTCAGATTATAAAACTGTGTAAAATATTTTCAGCCACTAAAAAAAACAGAAAGTAAAGATGAGCAACAAATCTATAATGTGTAAGCTACACTCTGAAATAAAGGGAAAGACTGTATATTTAATGTTTGATCTTTTGTTATTGTTATGATATGCCTTTGTAATATTCTATAAAAAAAAAACCAAAATATTAATTTTATTTAGCTAGTTCTTTTTTTTTATCTAATCCTTCATATGTCTTCACACTTAACTGCCTACTAAAGAATGAAACAGAGATCTCAGTGCATACTAACCAAAGCAATAACAGAGGAAAACAAAATTCTCCACATCCTCAATCAGCCATATGCATGTATATATTTGAGCATAAAAAATCCTTTTCACTTTTTGCAAGAAAACTTAATAGATCCCTTAACAAGGCAAAGTAAGTACAATGAACAATCTTAGAAGTTTACCTCAATACTCTTTCAGCAGCTACCAATTCAAATGCATTCTTTCCAAACCTCTGTCTGTCTTCTTCCATCTTGGATAAGAGATCTGCACATTCCACAGGTAACTGTAGTATTTTGGATTACAGTGCACAATGGCAATTTACCGGAAATACAGATGGGCTAGGTGGAGGTGTCTGGGATGAAGTGAGCAGAGTGGGAAGTGGGGACATACTTTTATCTGTATTGCCAGACAATAATCATGAAGATGATTAGTCAGAGGCTCATAAGTCCACACAGGCAAACACAGATATCCACATTCACACCCATCCCTAAACAGAACCTGAAGAACTGAAGGTTTCTTACCTCTGTACAAATCTGATGTACGAGAATAATACACTATGTACAAGTCTTGAATCACATCTAGAGCACGAACATGTTCTGCTTGCCACTCTGTGAATGCTTTCTTACTTTCTTCTTTCACTCGGTTGCCAACATCTGGGTTTTGCAACATGTCCTTGGCATTTTGAGCCTTCTTGAGTGCCATCTTGTTGTAAAATAAAAATAAATTTCAAATATATAACTGCACTCACACTATTTTAACCTTAGTTTAATTGCTCAAAATTAATGTTACATATTATTTTTGCTTTCACGTGTATATAAATAGGTGGCATCCAAAAACAAATGGAACCTCAAGAGTCCCATAGCCCAGACAAAAGCCAGGGAACCATTTATCATCTATAAATAAAATGCTTTCAAACATTTTTCACACGTTAAAGATCTTCCTTTCCTGAAAATATAACATCTTTCTTGATTAACTGGTATCATTTTCATAAATGATGATGAAATAATAAGTTACTGATATTTATGGTGGCATCATGGCCACTAAATCTGTTTAACTGTCAGCACTTCGGTCAATATGGTCAACTGTGTGTTACCATTATCTTATGCATTTGAAAGGAAAACTCAAATAAAATCCTTTTTTAAAAAACTGTAATGTTTCTATTATTTTCTTTTTTTCTCAAAACATTAAGGGCATATAAAAAAATTAAAGAAAAAACGCAACCATAACATACCTCACGAAGGTCTAAAAAAGGCTGCAGTTCCCAGTTGTAAAAATGAGCTAGTGCTTCTAGTAGTTTATTTAGAGAAACATCCTCTCTTACATACAACTCAGCATAGTCCTTCATGGCTGTGCACTGTTCCCTTTCAAATTCTAAGTTCTTCAGCTCTTCTTCAGCATTACGCATTTCCTCAAGAAGACCTTGCTTACGCAGCTCTCCCATACTTTCGAAATATTCTTTAGTGTCTGGTTCTTCAAAAAGTGTTGCCATCAGTAATCTTTCTTTGCAAACATCCAGTGCCAAGAAGAAAAACTTCTCTAAATCCTGACAGATCTGAGCAGCATTTTCAGGTGTCTTTGGGGTGGAAAATATTGCCCAGATTCCTCGAGGTTCATCTGGAAAGTGTGGAAAGTAATTTGCCAAAGTAGGATGCACAAGAGACAGCACTTGCATGATACCCTTCAGTTCTTGAATACTGAAAGCTGTTGATCGACTGCTACAATCCTCTGTATCTCGAGCCACTCGACTTCGGGCACGACAAGTAACAGCAATCTTGTGTTCCACATCATTCCAAGATACCATAAAAACAAGTCGTGGAGGTGTGCTTTCATCTACAAAGGCACTTTCCTTCACAGCCACCCAATCTTCCAATGAGTCCATTCTCTCTGTTTCCATCTCTAAAGAATTTTTAAAAAGGCTAAAAGAGTTTGCTTGTTTGAATTAAATGAATTTTAAAATATATGCATGAAATGTTTGGTCTCATTTTTATCAGCATTCTAAATCCAATGTGATAGAAGCACACATTTTCCTGGCCTGCAAAAGGTAAAGAAAAATATTTTTTTAATTTATTGCAAATAGAATAAAAAAAGTCATTCAATTTTAAAAACATGTCTTGAACTTTACCATTTACGTGTTTCATAACAACTTAAAAAAAAAATACAATACAGAGAGAAACAGCACAGCATTTGCTAAATCATATTAATGTAAATTATCTTTAAAGATTACCAAACCTCTGCCTCTGTATAGATTATGGTTTGAACTACCACTTTCGTTTATGAGTGGACTATTTTACAAAGCAAGTTAATGCTATGACTGAATGTCACATAAGCTCCTCAAGAGTAGTTATATCCACAAATTTCACAATGCACTTTTGTCACTGGAACTGAGTCTGCCATTTTGTGAGGTGAAGGATGATTGTAATATTGACTTTAAGTTTAACACAATGTTGTTTGTTGAAAAAAAGTACAGTTTACCACACAAAACTATCAATTTGCAGTCTGGTAATGTGTGCGATATGTCACTTATGATAAAGATACAAAACAGTATATGTACCTGGCACTGGTCTTACAAGGCTAAGTAAGAAGAAAAATTAAGGTTATTATATATTGCTTTATTGTGTTTCAAAAATTAGGTAGTAGGGAAAAGGATAAATCATTAGAATCAGGTGACATATGTAGTTAACATGGCTTGTCTTTCGGGAGCGAAAGCGGGACGCGTGCCAATCATGGTGTTGTCACCGACAAAGAGCGCCGAAAACTGGGAAGGGGGAGGGAGAAATTTCTTCTGAAAGGCAGTAAATTTGAGACAAATTTGAAATTATTAGTCAAATGGCGACAGGCAAAATTCAAACCCAAAGGCACGGATGCGAATCAATGTATAGTAAACAAGCGGGGCATTGATCTACTTTTTAGATGAAAGCGGGATATTGGGCATCCCGCAGCGACGTCGTATGAGCAGGCGGTACATGCGGTCAAAAGTAGCCTAAATCGGGACATCTGGTCACATTACATGGAGTAAAAATCGTGTCTTTCTGCAGTACGTGATTGTCTTGCTATATTGAATGAGCAAATCTTATGTAGTCTGCATACGTTCTGCTCATAATCGCTTGGGAAGACTAATGTAACGTAGAATCGAATCTTACCTTTTCAAAAGTTAAGCTGTTGCGTCAAAGTTTCCACAATTATTTCATTCATCTATGAAACTTCAAACTTTATTTCCTCTCTATTACAAAGGTAAACAATCACATGAAGGCGACGCATCAAACCAAACGAAAACAAACCATATGGGAATACCTTTGTTCAGTATTTTGGAGTAAACAAAAGGAAACAGAACAACTTGGTCCTTAAAACAAAACGAAGACACTGTTGTTATTCAATTCCCATATATTGTGCATTAGACAGCTGTTACTGCATACTCTTCCCCACTGTTAAGTTTATATCTTTAAGTGGTTCGGCTGTTGAGGCGTGAATAAGGGGAGGGTATTCCCACGGTATGTGAGGTATGATCTCCCATAAATAGAAGTGAATGGTGTGTGTGTGAGAGAAAATGAAAAACAGATAGTGGAGGGGTTGATTACACAAGTGTTGATCAGAACTGCTCGGCAAGCAAAACTATTGTGAAGTTTTTAGACGAAAAATGAATTCTTCGAAAAGATTGTTTCATATTCCTATTAATATTTAAATGTCATTATATCGGCACTTTGCTTGCACACACGTACAATTGGAGACAGCCCCCCGAACCCTGTTCCCCCACCAAAAAAATAAAAAATTAAAATAAATCTGAAAATGGCTTTCCATCTCAATGCCTATTTGGTGCCAACAATCTGTTGACAAAATCTGGAAAACTTCGATCTCCCATTCTGAAACCAGTCGGTGTAGTAAGGGAAGTAATCTCGCAGTCCTTTATGAAATGCCTTTCTTAAATGACCATGAACGTCGTTTACGGTCGATTTCCTTATCAACTGGATCCCAACATTCCTACTCTTGTCCTCGCACAGTCTTTGCTACATGGCAAAAAGTGGATGTCTTATGAAACCACTTGAACAGTTTGTCTACATGGAACAAATTGTCTTCAAGAAAGCTAGCTGTTTCCAAAAAAAAGAAAGAAAAAAAAAGTTGCCTTGGCCTTATGGTTAATGATTTGAAAATATCATCTACCCAAATGACATCTACCCTGCCAACGCAATTTAGGGAAAAAGCTTAGACTTACACTATGCATAAACCACTCAAACATGTGGGGAGAGTAGGCATTTAGAGAGCACCTCTCTTTCTCTCTCACTCTTTCACCCCAGAGTCCATTCCTTACCCCACCCCCTTCCCCCCGCTAAGTCAGGGTTGCCAATGGACGCCAATCGGATCGAGCCTCTTGTACAGTGCCAGGACCAGCAACGCTGTGACGTCAGGCACGCCGTGTTCACAGAACTGCAGAATGCAATGTCGACGCAATCGTCGTTCGCTATATGTGACTCTCGTCCACAAGGACAAAAAGACAACAGACAAGAAAGAGGAAGACGAGGGCGAGAGGACGCTTTCACTGGCACCTACATGAGAAAGAGAGAGTGAAGCTTTACTCTCCAAACGGTGTTCTACATTGTATACGTTGGGGCAAGTATGCATTTTCTTCGTTGAGAAATACGGCTGAAAAAAAAAAAAAAATTAAATATGCGATACCGGTACATGTATATCCATCAACAGTATATGAGACGACCCTGCTCACTCGAATTTAAACTTTTTAGCAGTTTCTTTCTTTCTTTCCTTCCTTCCTTCCGTCTTCGTATTTTACTGCAAATGACTTGTGGTCAGCAGAGCATAGAGCACATCAGTATATAAGCTTAATCAGATAAGATATTTGATATGCACAATCTAACTCACAATCTTGGTTGCTGTTTGTTCCGTGGTAAGCCTTTACATTCTTGTTTCTCTCCCTTCCTTCCCCCATCCCTTTCCAACACTGTAAAGCAGGGGTGGGGAACGCCCAACAAGTTCCAGAGATTACCAGATAGACCAATACACTAGTTTTGAGCACGCCCTACTGTTGTCTGCTCAACGTTGATCGAATTCTAGCCCTATGCTCACTCATTTTCCTTTCTACTGTGTTCTACAAATTTCAGTTATAAACGAATCGTGTATTTAATGCTAAATTTTGATGTTCAGATGAGGTGTCACTCGTGTTTGCGGTTTTTCAGACGTGATGGATATATACCGAATAAACACACCGTTTCTCTCTTCGCAGTTCATTAAAAGTGTCGTCTAGATGTGTTTAATCGGTGATTTCAAACCTTAAGGTAGTCTATAATCTTAAGACTGAGGTAAAAAGGCTTATCGTAAATGTCACATATTGCAATCTTTCTGTATATTTACGATTAGCTGCTTTCGTCAGTGTTAAGATGTTGCGATTTTGCCAATGATGGTATTGGAATGCTGAATCTACTTATCGCAGTATAGTTTTAGATGAGTGCTTTAGTGAAAAGTGAACGTATGGTGGGTGGTGTCCCACACTGCTATTACGTGAAGAAGCAGATCTGACAAGAAGTATTTTTAAAAAAAATAATACAACTTCCGAGACATACGTGGCTTGCATTTGAAAGAAGGGGGTATATAACAAAGTAATAATTTCATTAAAATTACATATTAATATTATATATTGATTTTTTTAAAAATCGTATTATTGCAGTCTGCCTACATATCCGCGAAAGCAAGTGGCAGCCATTTGTACTTTGCTCACCCGGTACTAGGAGGCTGCCTGTGGTTTTGCGCCAAGCATTACTCTAAATGCCGTTTTTTAATGGGATAAACATGACAAATGTTCAACTTAAATTTCTTTATCTGATTAAGAAGAGCTTAAGATGGAGCCTTGATAGACATCCGTGGACATTCATAATCCACGTATGGACATTCGTCATCGGAGGATAGTACTTGTGGTCTTCAAAGTGTAGAGTCTGGCCGAGAGAGAACGTATCTCTTCTTCCATACAAATAAATTTCTAAGAATGAACGTGGTCTTTGAACGTTCACTGTGCTGGGTGAGTACATATGAAGTGATTGCTAAGACGCAGACCACCATAAAACACCCAAACTGCGTTTAAAGTGCCGAGAGCCCCGCGAGCTGCCGTCCTGCAGACGGAAACTTAAACTGCAAGCCGCACGAGGACTGCCGAGCGAATCTGAGGAATATGCAAATAAGGTGCCTTCGCGTGTGGTAATGAAGGTCAGTCGTGGTGCCGAAAAGCATACTGACGATGGCATTCCATCATCTGCTCCATCGTTTGCGCTGTCCTCTCAAAGCAGCGTAAAAGGTCATGGGGATGCATTTCTCACCAGCTTGGTGGAACGCACACGCACACATACGCACTCGTGAGAACACACAGACACCTACGAGTCGCAGAAGGGCTCGTTAGTGACAAAAGTTTTGATCACACTTACCCTGGCGACTAGGTTATAGTGCATGTCATTGCTTGTCAAAAGAGTATTGCAGACCTGTAATGAAATCGGAGTGAACAGTTAGTAGAGCCAACATTCGAACGAGTACGCTTTTGCTCTAATGCATTAAGCGGTGTGGGGTTTGGAGGCAGGGAAGGAGGAATTGATAAAGGAATGCGAGGAAACACTGATGTAAGGTTTGCCTGTTCTCTATGCTGCCTTCTCCTCAAAATGAACTAATATATATCAAGCTACTAATATCCCATCATGCAAATCCTGCAAATAGCCTCAAAGGCTGCAGTTGCTGAAGCAGACAAAAGCTGCCGTCATTATATTGTTACTTCTTGTCTCCTGGACATTTTTGTTGTTGTTTCTTTTTTTTAGGGTAGGGGGCTGGTGGGGATGGAAGTGGAGGGAGGTGAGAAGTCGGGAGTAGGGAGGGCGGCTCACAAGACTCACAAAGGGCTGACCGTGAGAGGGAAGGAATGAGTATTGGCTAATACTCGTAGTGCCACACAGACGATGTGTCACGCAGTTGGGAAATCAGTGTCAAAGGTTACAACACACCTGTCTTGTTTCTCATACCAATTTCTCACTCAAATGCTCCACGTTTTTCGGACAGATGATTGCACCGAACTTTTCATCAAAGTGGATCGGGAAACTGAGGATGAAAAGAAAAGCAGAAGTTAAAGAAGCGGGACGATCGCTTCATTTTTAAACTAAAAGGGAAAAGTTGTTTTAGAACAATGTGCATTGTCAGCAAACAAACACGTAAATGACAGACACACGCAAATCAGTGCCTAGGCACTAATTCAAACAAATTTTAGTTTTAGAAGAATTATTCTATAAATGTTTCAGTGAATAGCACAAATAGTCAGAGTTAAGAATCGATTCTGACTTCCTTGGAAACGCTTGAATAATTTAGTCTTATCTACTGCTCTTGTCTCGTCGATTGTACGTGATATTTCTGGAGTTAAGGTGCTGGCTAAATGGTAAAAAAGTGTGAGTTTCTTGAAGAATGCGTGCTTTGTGCGCGCGCAGATCAATAGTAAATGATCTGCACTTTCAAGAGGATAAGGGGGTAAAAAAAAAAGAAATCGAAATGAGTTGCAGAGTTCGAAAATGTGCGTTTAGCTTTAGACTCAGTAAGAAACAACTTCGATTTTTTTTTTAATTCTCACAAGCGAAGCTTCCAATGTCAGGATATTTCTTTTCCATTCACTCTGTTGAGCCTCCTGATGGTGTTTTCATCTCAACCTCCCAATTCGTTTCCTCCTCTGTCTTTTAGAGATCCATCGAGGTTATTTGGTAAAGTTATCATGAAGTGGGAAAATACCCGGATCTGGAACAAGAGCCTGTCAAGTCATTTAGGATTCGGTTACTTTTGTTCCCAGGGTGTTGGGGATTTGAAGAAGAAGGCCGGAAACACAGCAGATGTGTCGCGAGTCTCAATTGTATCTCGTTCCTCATCCCCTAGACCCTCAACATATTTTCATTCTTTGTTAGTTTAGCCCTCTGGTATTGTTCTCCATCGATATAGCAACACAATGGTCAGAACACCGAGATTGGAAATGCGCACTCTACCTGGTTCGAAGCCCGTGTGGTGCAGTGTGCTTTCCCCGATTTGATCCAGCTGATGAACCATTGAGGAAGGAAAAGCAGCAAGGGATGAGCACCACCTTCGCAAAAGAAAAAAAAATTGCCCCGAGATATGTTTGGTGTCTTACGGCTCATTCCCCAATGACTGAAAGGTTGCAAAACTGTTCGAAAAGTTAAGCAGGAGAAAACTGCTCAGCCTTTTAGTGTTGTTTTCTAAACGGTAGGCTGAATGTTTCCCTGACATCAAACAATGTATTGACAGTAAGAATGAATTCGTATACCACGAGCCGCACGACTTTGGCAGACCTGCAAATGTCAAACTGTAAAATGCAAATGCTAGCATGAAACAGCAAAATCGGAAAAAAGAGTCAAAGGTTGACAGATGCAACATCGCTCTTAGATACTTGGCTTTTTCAGCTTGATCGAGTGATTACCTCTCGAGGGTTCTTATGCTTTCATCTTAGACTTCCATGACAATATCTACACAACAGGAACTACAAATATAGAAGGTCAAGCATCAATCGCCATGAAGAGACAGAGAACAAGTGGACAAGTTAGACCTGTCGAGTGAACAAGGAAAATAAAAATCCTCACTCTCCTTCGTTTTTCTCACGGTTATTTTTTAAACTCCACAATGATTAGAATGTTATCTGCGATGTGATTTGGACTTCATTTCCTAAAGTTTGAATTATTAATAGAGTCAGGTTGTATTGGTTGCCAGCAAGTTGGATTGTTCTTTTTGTGGAATCAATGTTCCAAGATCTGAAACCGTAGAATCCACCTCTTGTCTGGCGCTGAAGTACAATGGCACAAGGAATACCCGTAGGAGGTGAGAGATTGTTGCTATCGTTGTTGGCCATTCCTCGTTCTGGTTCTTTGTAGCTTGTGGGGTATTCGAGGAGTTGAAAGATTATCGTTTCTGTTTGTCATTTTGCGTTCTTTGCAGGATACCTGGTTGGTTACAAAAGGGAAAAAAAGAGAACTGTTGACAAGGTAAACGAATCGTTTGCTTTATTTATGGCATGACACGGATTATACAGGAGACCTGTTATATTATGCAAACGAATTTGACAAATACTTTACCGCCTATTTGTCTGACTGTTTACCTTCATGACTGTCTTCCTTCCTCCTTCCTTGTCTGTCTGTCATTTAAAAAGAAATCTTGAAGGAAAAGAAAGAAACAGGCCATTTCATACCCACTAAAGCACAGCTTATTGTCCAAACGGCTACAATGTATTAGATATAGTTATAGATCCATTAACTGGAGAAGATGTGTTAATCAACAGGGGTAAACGGACAGGAAAACTAGAGCTTGTTCTACGCACTGACATTTCTGTTACGGTTCTAAAGTTTCTCCAATTCTGCTGCCGTCGCATAGGCCGATCAAAAACTTAATTAAAAAAAAAAAATCTCAGGTAACTGCTATTTTTCTTTTTGTCAATACGATAGTCTTTATAGTAGGTCGGCGACTTCCTTGGATTACCGACTTCTTTGAGTCGCACGCCACTGCTCACTTAGAAATAGGATTAGAGTTTCTCAGTACATGATCTGCATTGTCCCTCCTTCGTTGAGTAAATTCTGTTGTTGATGCCAACAGCCGTTTTAAAAGGTGAAGACATTCTTAAAGTTGCCTATGTCCGCTGTGAATAGAGTAAATGCGGGTCTGAACCACGCTCATGCATTTTCAATGGACCATGGATACAGATCCTCAGCGAGTCCCAGCGATGGCGTGATCGAGATGCCATCCACGTCCATTTGCGTATGCGCATGCGTATGCGCTCTGGCTGTACTGCTCACATTTATAAAATTCTCTCTATAAATATGCAAACATTGCCTTTCGGATGAAAATGTTTTCTGTGAAAAAGGTCAAAATCATGATGGTCATATTTATAGACTCCGAGGTCTAGCATTGACTACTATGAAAATCGAATCAGTATGTTGACAATAACACTGATACTATTAATTCGAATAATACTCGTGCTGATATTAATTCTTATTAGAACACTCATACTAATATTAATTCTAATAATAACAATAAACAATAAAATACATCCTCTTTTTGCAGTCTTTCCAAAGAGACAAAACTAGATTCTCGACTATCCCATGGAATGGCCATTGCACCCACAATAGGTGCTTTATGCAAGTTCTGACATTAGTCAACGTGTTCGGACTTTCAAAAGACCAGGGCACAAACAATGTTCCATTGCAGGCAATAAAAGTTGGAAAGAGGTCTCGTCTTTGATGTGTGTTGAATAAGGCGTAGCCCTGACGGTCTGGACCTGTGTCAGCTCGCACCGACGTGGGAGCAAGAGAAGACAGAACAAAAAACTTTCGGCTCTTCGGTGAAGTGGGACTGAATGCGCCAGACACGGCACTTACGAAGTCTCTCGGGACACGCGACCCTCAACACAGCCTTAACTATCGTCACTCAACCGTGGAGAACGCGAGAGGTTGCGGTATTTTGACCTCTGCCCTCGCCGTTGCACACCTGACTGACTCAGAGGCTCTGACACCTGAGTGCCGCAGCGCAGCGACATGCACAGAGATTCACCCAGTGGAATTAATTTTTGAGAGAGAGGTATGTCGGAGCCTAGATACGAACCCGGGACACCCGATTCTCACTGTCGTGGTGGCAGCCACTGAGCCACCTACCTCTTCTGACATTAGATAAGACTTTATTTATCCCAGATGGCAATTAGAAGCAGCTCTGTGTGTAATCATAACAATCGACAATACAACAAGAGAATCTTGGTTTCATATAGTAGTTGAAGAGCCGGGTACAGTTTTTTCTGTGTGATTTAGGTGTAAAAGGAATAATATTTTTTAATAAATAGATTCAATTTAGTTCAAATTACTTGTCTTAAAAATCGTAGTGTGTTGAAAGGTGTGGTTGGAAAGGTGTTAAATTCTTGACTTGGTTTTAACACACGCCTTCAAATTTGTAGTCAATGCGAGACCTCGGAGTCTATAATAATTATGGTGTTTATAACATCACAAATTTAACCTCTCTGCACAGAGAAACTCGATGAAGAGAAGTAGTTAATCATTCTTTGGCCGAAAAGATATTTTGTCTACTGTTAACCAATATATAGTAATCGCACTGACATCACAGAACTGTCAGTCTCCAAGCAACGGCTGAAGAGTTCTTTAGTTCGATTTCATCTGAAAAATTTGGGGGACAAGAATGTTGTGATACAATAAAAAAAAACCAACAACAATTATTTAAAAATCACTTGGATCGATTTTTAACACCTGCTGGCCAGTACCCAGCCAACTATGTCACTTTGCGGGCGATCAAAGCAGCTGCGCCTACTGACCATAATAGGTGAATTAATATTAATCGCCTGTCAAGACTGAACGAAAAGCGTAGGTCTCTTGAACTCAGCGCAAACAGCTAATAAATGTGATTACTTAAATTAAGTAGTCTATTGGTGTGATAGAACTATGAAAGTCTATTTTTAGTTATTCTAGTTATCATCATTGCCATCGTCAACGTCTTAGTCGTTTTTATCTTTTAATGTTTTCTTATCATCTGCAGTCTTGCATCAATCTAAGTCTCACAAAAATAAAATAGGACTACTTCTGTCGTGTAAATGGGTTAGAGGACAGATTTTTATTTTTATTTTCATAAACATATGTTTAAATTGCATGTCTGCATTCTTGTTCTTTTGTTTAACGTCCTTCGATGCATTTGGTCCTTTCATAGATAAAATGAAAACACTTTTGCGTGCAACAAGTGATCGAGAAAAATTCTCCTTCTTCCTTTTTGTTCCTTTTGTGTCTGTCTGCACATTGCCTGTTCATTAAGTTGTCTGAACGAGCGAGAAAGCGAGAAAATACATGCGCGCAGGCTTCGTCCAACAAGCAAACTATAGACGGCCTTCTCAAAGAAGGTAAAGGCCACCTGACCGCAATCTTTGCCACAGCACTGTCGGTCTGTGAACAACACCTGAAAAGACTTTTTTTGTTTGGTTTCTCTTCCTTTTTTTTCTCCCTCTCTCTCTCTGTCTCGCTCGTTCGTTTGCTCGTCCACGCACCACACAGCTCTTCCGTCGTTCAAATGTTTTCCTTTATGCGCTGGTCCTTGTAGAGTCACCAGGGAAGGAGTAAAAAAGACATGGGTGAGGGAGGGTATCTCTGAGAGAGAAAGTGTGAGAGAGAACATTAACACCTGACGTCACGTTTGTCGCCGGTGTGATCGCAGCAACGGGTGCGTTTGTTCTCGGCGTAGACATACCTACCCTCGTCTCACAGAGGCGCCATTCAAAGGCGACCGCGGGGTCTGCTGGCTCCTACACAATGACACATTGAATGGTTTGCTCGCCACGGCTCAACCTGGGCCCTTCACGACTACCAACTATCGAACTTCAGTCCCAGACTGCTGCTGGTGCCACGTCTGACGCCTCTGGTAGATTGCGTGAGTCTCGAGAGTATTTCCAGTTTTCACCCTCTCCAGCAAATGATCGAATCGGTGGTCAAAGGACGGATACATTACAGGATTTAAAAAAAAAATTGGAGTCAGGACATGTAAGGAAGGGGACTGGTCACCACCAGATGACTGGTTTTTCGGTGTGCAGACAGTGAGTGAAAACCCAGGGTGGAGCGGAGGACAGTAGGATAAGGTTTCAAAAACTTCACAGGACCTGGTTTCTTGACGGGTAAGTGAACAGAAAACTGAACGGTTGGAAAGACAGACGGGGCATACAGAACATCTGTATATGTCATACATGACAGAACGATTGACAGAATAGATCGTGTCATTAGAATGTGTACTAGAATGACGATAAGGAAAAAGCAAGTTAGAAAATCTTCGTTTACTTCTTGTTGAGCTTTATACATATCACATTACAACACACAGCACACTTTATTTGCCAGGAAATGTTTTTGTTCCATTCCTGCATTTCAGACTTACATCTTCAGACGAAAAATACTTTGGACAGGTACGACGAAATTAGTCTTAGAAAGTCTAGTGATCGATTGAACGATCTTCTACTTCAACCCTAAAGCTAAGACTTTCTTCCCTTGAACAAAGACACTGTTATTATTAAATCGGGTGTATCAAGAACTGTGGGGATTAATCAACTGTTTGACCGTGCCCAGGTTGTCAAAATATTTGTCTTTCGTTATAGAATGAATGGAACGAGTATCTTAGCGACGCGCAAACCCGCGCACAACTGTGCCACCCCCAAATCAATGGTTCTTTAAGTTGAGAATTTCAAAATAAAACCTCCTTAACTATGCTTTCTTAAGCTTAAAATGCTTGTAGGAGGAACATTCTGATTGTCCAAGGTGATAATTCTAGTACGTGGAATCTTCGAGGGAGGCATGAACACAAAGAATGGCGAAACATGGCGCTTTTGTTGGTCGTTAACCTTTCAGGTGAGGTAGATGTGCTCCAGTGCACCTGGCGCCGTTCTTATGATCACCATACCTAGGGTGGGGAATGAGTGGTAGTGTACTCGAATCCGTAACTCAGTAGAAGTGTCATTTGTAACTTCAAAGCTATTTTAAGATACTAGGGGTTGATAGAAATGTGTAACATAAGACTGGTCACTTCATTCAAGATGCAATATATGTGCACCTCTGTGTCTGTGCAGAACACTACAAGGTACCTGTATGTATCTACGTATGCAATCTTTATACAGTTTAGACCAATGGAATGTCAATAATTGTCAATAATTATTTGCTGTTTGAAATATTAAATCTTAATGCTTTATTATTATTATTATTATTATTATTATTATTATTATTATTATTATTATCATCGTGTTGTTGTTGTTATTGTTTTTGTTGTTGTTGTCTCTCTTTTGCACACACATACACTCTTAGATGAGTATCTTAGCACTAACAAGCAAAAAAGTCGATCAAAGCTATTTTGACAGTATACAGAAATATCTCATCTGTAGACTGATTGTAAATGTGAGTTGTCAAAGGAATTGTCCTCGAAGAATGATCAAGTGCTTCCAAAGCAAGCTCGGTATATTACTCCTTAAAATATAATTTTGACAGTATAGATTTTTTAAACGCGACAGATTTCCACCTTTTCATCCTCTTGACACAACCTTTCAGAAGTCCTTTGAGTCGACCTAGCAACAACCGTAAACAATCAGGTCTCAACCATAGTTTCCCGTTTCTGGACAGGCTCTATACAGACCTCGACAAAGACAAGTCTTCTGACACGTGGGTGATGTCTGTTGTTTCCTCCACTACGAATCGTGAACATAGGTCACAGCTCATTCGGTTCATTCAGTGCAAGCCACCAAGTCTGGAAACATCTAAAATCCTCCTTATCTCGCTGGTTGTACAGGAGGAATACAACTTGCTTAAAGAGACACCTCAGTAAGGTTTATGAAGCATATCAGGGTACGAAGCCACAGTTTGTGATGCATTATTTTTGTTTGTGCTTGTCTGCTTTGAGTATGTTGTGATTTTCTTTCCTTTGTACGATTGATATGTCACAGTTGACAAGACATTCTAGGCGACAGAATTGATTAAAAGCCTATACTAATGTAAAAGTTAGCTACAAATTGGAGAGAAAGTGTACTTAATGTTAACCACAAATTGGAGAGAAAAAAGAGTGAAAAGTTACATAATGAAACATATACCCTGCGGATTTACTGTGGTAGAATTCGATAATCTATATTAAATTTTAAGCCAGCAACAAAGCTAATGCAGTTATCTTTTATTTCAGAAAGGTGGAAGGTGTCACATGCGTACCTTTCTTGACCAGAAACACTGTCATCGCAAACAAACTGAAAAGCTGAAAGCTTGTGACATGTTTGTCTTTTAAAAAGAGACAATAACAACTTTGTTATCTCAGAGGAGTGAGTTTACCAACACATGGCACTTGAGGTCTCTAGCATCGAGCTCACGCCGTGATGAACTTCAGCTTTGTTCACTTGTTCTGCTGTCAAAGAGATCGACACCAAGGCTTCAAGGAGTTCATTCCATTTACCAGAAACATCATATGTTCTGATGAAGCGAGGCCTTAAGGGTCTTTTATCTGAAGGTTTAATCGTTTTTTTTCCTAACATTTGCCTTACTCGTGCTGCTTGTTGGACGCACTGCAGATTTTAACAGTCTGTTATTAATGGCTGAGTCAGTGTAGCAAAGGAGGATGCTGGCAAAAACTAAATCTGGCGGGTCATGTCAGTGCCAACAGATGAACGAAGAACCAAAGTCATGTCATTGACAAACAGGTGAATAACGAGAGACAGGCCATGTCATTGACAACGGATACAACCAATGTCCTGTCTCCAGCTGGTACTGACGACGACAAGGACACCGTCACCATCACCATCACCTCCCCAGCGGAAGTCACAGCCACGGGGAGCGCGCCTGCTCAAAGTCCGCGTGACAATGCGACAGTCGACATTGCGCCAGACGTTGACACGTCCTCCGCGACAAAGACGACCGCGGCGACACAAAAGTCGAAATGGGCGCCAGCGAGGGGCCAGCTCCAGAGACAAGCCGCCGAGGAGATCCTAAAGAAACTCCTGTCCTTCCATCCATTCACCGAGACCTCATACCAGCGCCTGGTGGAGCGCACGGAGGTCGAGAAGGTCAAGACCGAACACCGCGAAAGCAAAAGCCAGGAGGCTCATCTCGTGGACGGCGAGCTGGTGTTCGGCACTGGTGAGGAGAATGAGAAAGAGGTCATCGAGGTTAACCCTGACTTGCACGAGGGTAACGTGCTGCTGGACAAATACGGAATCTTCCCCAACGGCTACTTAGGCAGACCTCTGGAAGAAATCGACAAAGGCATCAAAGAAAAGGTAACGAAATTTATTTTTTCCTTTCATTTTCCTACTTCTTCCCCTCCTCATCGCCATTAGCCTTTTGCCTTCTTTCGTCTTCTTTCTTTATTGCTTCTTCGTCGAAAGTATTTTTTATATTTCAGGAACAGGACAAAATGTTACCTTTTTAAACATTACCTTATGTAGACTCCCAGAAGTCGAAAAGAAACCATAAAAAGTTAATAATTTGAACAGATGGTTTAATTCTCCCGGAGAATTCGCGTATTCGCGTCTAGCAAAAAGTCCTCGACATGACACTGACGAGTTTCATTGTGGACATTGTCAGCGTCTACTGTTGCCCTTTGCTGCACAGGTAGGCATGGAGGTCGTTCCGGACTGTGACATTTACTGAAAGCAAGTGTCTCTTTGTTCTCTTTTAATCGTTAACAATTCCATGCCATCGGGTATGACTCGCAGATGTTTCTACCTGAAATGATTCGTGTTTGGCGGAGGTTCAGCGGAAAGATGGGATGAACGAGTCTACTTGTACTTTTACGCGTATTTTTACAATTCGAAAGGTCATTTACTGGTGAATTAATTTTCTACCACAGTAGAAATTTTCTTTGTTTACTTCGATTTTATTAGCCGCCTGCTGACGCATTTTATTTCTGGCTGACGTTGAGTAAAGATTCGTTACCGATACCTCTTTGTAACTTTTCTAAATATCTGCATGTGAAGAAATTAGTTGAATTAAAATTGATATTTAAGCTAAATTAAAACAGTATGAGTAATGTCAGACATAGCCAAGAAAACATGTCTAACAAATGTATTGCTCAAAAGTAAGGAAAGACCACCTTCGTAGTTTCTACTTTTTTTTTTATTAATCGTGTTTGTGCCAATAGTAAAACAGTCTTTCAAAATCTTTTTAGTGAATCTGTCGGGTGGGTGAGCAGTCAACGTGGATTTAATGACAATCCATTTGGGTCTCGTGCATGCTCACTACAGCAGACTAGAAAAGGGTCATTGAATCCAAACAAAAATGCGCCAATTGCAATATATTCATCTGACAAAGCAGGGTTGAGCAGTAGAAAACACGTAGTGGACGCAAAAGCCCTGTCCATTGTCGACACAACTCAGTAATTTTAGAGCCCTGGGAGAATATTTATTGCCGGCTTCTATGCTTCTTTTGTAATCACTCCTCAGAGAAGACGATTTAGTACAGTCGACCAAGGAAGGGTCATTGCAAGGCTGCAGGAAGGAGTTGGTGTTCGAGAAATTAGCCGCCGATTAAGAGTTGCTCACTCTGTCATTAAAACTTCACAAGACCGCTACAATGCAACGGGAAGTGTTGTAGAAGGAAGACACTCCGGACCCTCGCAGTCAAATGCCAGACAGTAGGACAGGTTCATTGTTCTGTACGCTCTAGGACGAAGAACGGTCACTGCTACCACACTCGGGGACTGCTACAAGCAGTTTGTTGACCAGAAGGTTCGCAAACGCCTCGGGGTGAGCAATCTTCTTTCAATGCGACCAACTGTCCTCCCTGTCCTGACACCTGCACACCACGCTGCTCGTCTTGTATGAACAAAACGCCATGTGGTATGGACAAGGACACAGTGGTCCACGGTTCTCTTTACTGGTGAATCTCGCTTTGCCAGATCCTTCAATAATGGCCGCTGTGATTGTCGAGAGTTTGATGGAGACAACCTACAGAACTCCCCTCCAACAAGTGCAAGGCAACCTGACTGGAGTGGCATACATAAATAACATTGTAGCCTCTGGTACTGCTATCACTGAAGCCATTCTTCATGACGACAACGCCAGACAACACAGGGCCATGGTCGTCAATGACTTCCTGCAGCAGCACCTGGTCAACCGCATAGACTGGCCGGCCGGTTCCCTAGATACGCATCCCGTTGACCACCGTGGGATGGCCTGGGCCAGTGACCGGGAGCCAACGATCCACCAGCAGTTGACCGACCAGCTGTACCAGTTTCTTCATCAAGAGTAGAATGCTCTTCAAAGAACATAACAGGAGACAACGGTGCCCTGCCTACATCAGGTCAATTGTGGATGGACACTATATTGACTTTTTCTCCATCACTTTCCTGAATTTTGAAGACGTGGGTTGGATCAGTCCAAACTGGAATTCTTGTTAAAGTTATTTCTTTCAATAAATTGGCTGATAAAGTTTCATTTAATAAATAAAGAAATGATTTAATTCAATGTTATTGATTGTGCACTGACAGGCACGAAATAATGATTGACTTTACAACTGGCCTTTCCATTGTTTTGAGCAGTATATATTTGATGACCTTTTATGACCTTTAAGGGAAGAATCGCTCTAAGAAACGAATGATTCCAGAGACAATAAAAAGTGGAAGGGAGAACGTTTCCGGGTATAACTGATGGGATGACAATTAACTCTGAAGACATGAGCGTGCATAGGCTGTTGATGTGTGCAAGCTGGCATGCGGACATACTTGTGCGTGCGAGCGTGTGTGAGAGAAAGAGACAGAAAGATAGACGGAAAGAGAAAAAGAAAGAAACGTAAATCTCAGCATGTCCCAGCTTCCAGAAAGATTTTTCCATGGGTTAAACATTCCTTTTTCCCCGTCTGCTGCAGACATTTGTCATCGTCGCCAGGAGGCTCGGCAAGAAGTACATCTATAGGTTCTCAGCCAACAGGTCTTTCTTCATCTTCCCACCCTGGAACCCAGTCCGCCGCCTAACACTGTACCTCGCCTCAAACCAGTTTTTTGACTACTTTATTATCGCCACCATCCTCGTCAACTGCGTCTTCCTCGCTATGCCAACCTTGTCTTTCATCGAGATGTCAGAGTGAGTAACTGAGCGTAACTCCAACCCTTTAAATATATTTCGTAATGGTCTTCTTGTTGATTATATTCTTCTGTCATTCTTACCTTGATATGCTGCTGTTTTATATGCTTGACTGTGTAAGTTTATTTGCTTGTCGGGTACAAATTATCATCATCAAATGCAGCAAATAACAGTAAAATGTTAGTCAATGACAGAAAATTTTTCTGTTTGGCAGGATTACGCTGATTGTAAAAGGAAACAACAAACGGATTGTTGTCGATTTTTGTTTCCTTTCCAGGTATGTCTTCCTGGGAATCTACGGGGTGGAAATGATTGTCAAAGTTGTTGCCCGCGGGTTTTTCATTGACAAGTACACGTACCTGAGAGACCCATGGAACTGGCTGGATTTCATTGTCATTCTCACGGCGTAAGTCAAGCGATCTTATTTATTTTGAAATAGCTAGTCTGAATGAATACTGTATGTCTTGTTCGTATGTTGTAAATGGATGTAGCTATTATTCGTTTAATCATTAACTTAATTTTCTTGTTTCCTTTTGACACGTATTCTGTAATAAATGTAATAAATACTCTTCCCCACAGCCTCATCACCATCATCATTGAGCAAGTAGACTCTACAGTGTCTGTCGGCAACCTTCAAGGCATGAGGACATTCCGAGTACTTCGAGCTCTCAAGACTGTCTCCATCTTGCCAGGTCAGCACAGGGAAAATTCACAACGCACGCACTTGAGACGGTTCTATACCCGTGTAGAAAAGCTTATTTTTCCAGATTAATGCAGCTACCTGATAAAGTAGGGTGCTAGGTAATAAAAGATACCTTAACAACAAAAAAAACCTGGCCTTATAAAGTTATAGAACTATCATTTTCTATTCGAGCTATAGGAAAATGGTAATGACTACACATGCTTTATTTTTGCAAGTTGAAGTAGCCAATATTAGCTTTTTGGTGTTCATAGTACTGCGTCTCATGGTACTGTTACATCTCAATATATCAGGTAATCCTACTAAACATTATATGTACAAATATATGTATTTTCTAAGTGACGATCGAAGATGTGATGAGAGTTGACAGAGGTCAAGGCAACTGTGTTGCAGGACTGAAAACTATTGTGAACGCTTTGCTACGAGCTTTCAGGATGTTGTTGGAAGTAATCATACTGACACTGTTTTGCCTCATGATCTTTGCCCTCATCGCCTTGCAAGTATATAAAGGTGTGCTGAGGAATAAGTGTGTTCAGAACATAGACAACGACACATACAACCAAGTCGAGGTCTACAGTGAGTTCTATGCAGCCTGGGTTCGAAACTCGTGTAAGTTTGAAGCAAACGTCAGACAATCGTGCAATAGATTAACATATACCGGCAAGATTTAAAATATTAATTTTTTTGGCATTAGCATAGACGTTCGTAATAGAATAATATCTTGAATCACATATAGCTTTAAAATCATATTTGTTTAATTTAACACTATGGTGTTAAACAGCAACAAACAAACATTGTCTATGAAATCTGTCTATCAAACATGCATTCACTAACATCTCTCTCTCACACACACACGCACAAGCACACGCACGAAGAATCTGACCATTCCTAAATAAAAACAAATGAACACAGTGGTGAGATAGGCTGGTGGTCTAGTGCAGAACGATAACGCAAAAAAGGAACAAAACGATGCACACATCTCGCATTAAACAGAGAAAAAAAAAAGACTAGCAGGAATTGAAAAATTAAGATCAGTTGCATTCCATACTTCTAAGTTTAAAAGTCTATTGCATCCACACGTATTTATTGACATTTCATACGACTTCGGTGTTTATAGTAAATGAAAGTACACCCCTCAAATCCCTGTGTTTGTAAACAGCAAATTGGCAGCTGGACGATTCAGGAGATTTCCAGATTTGTGGCAATGTGACAGGTTCTGGGTGAGCAAATCTTTATTTATTTTCCACTTTCACTACTTCTAGCTGTTTGACTTTTGCAACAAGCAATTCGTATTCAGAGAATATTCCTTCAAAGAATCCAGAACCTTTACGAACATCATTGTGGGCATAATCAGGAGACGACGGCTGTTTTAAGATACGACGACGACGACTACGATGATGATGATGACGACAACGACGATGATGATGATGATAATGTCATGTCACTTCACAGGGCCTGCCAGGTGAACTACACCTGCTTGGAAGACGTGGGTGAGAATCCAAATTACGGGTACACTGGGTACGACAACTTTGGCTGGGCCATGCTCAACTCCTTCCAGCTGTTGACACTGGACTATTGGGAAGACAACTATCAGAAGGTAAAGACCTCGTGTAGCTTCTCCTCACCTGCATTGTATTTGTGCATTTTATTTTATTTATTAGAGATTATCGTTTGCTTTAATACTGAATTCCCTTGTTGTGTTTAAGGTCATGAGAGCGAACGGTCCCTGGAATGTGATCTTCTTTCTCATCGTCATATTCTTTGGCTCCTTTTACCTGCTGAACCTCATGCTTGCCGTGGTAGCCATGTCGTACGAGGAGGAAGCACTGAGCGCTGGGAAAGTGAGTTGAGATTGTCCAACTCGGACATCGCTGGTTTGCTGTCTGAGAGTGGTTAGCCAGCTTTAAAGTTCGCCCTCCATTATGTCTTTTTCCCTCCCCTCGTTTCCCATCGGATACTCTTTGCAGTTCGTTATTAAAATACCTTCCTGTTATAGGTTTATTTTTCCCATAAAAAATTGATTATCATTTTTTTTCAGGAAAAAGAGAAAGAAAAATTAGCAAATACCAAGAAAAAAGCAAATCCAATATACGATCTAACCATGCTGGCGCTCAAAACCAAAAGAATGTCGTCAAAGAACAGGTCAGAGGTTACTGGAGAAGACAATTCTTCTGGAGTAGACAGCAAAAGAGGAAACAACAACAATTCCTCTGACTCGGAGAAACCCCGCTTAGCGGATAGCCTTCCTTCTCAGGGATCCCCAACCAAAACAGATCCTGCGACCTCTGGCGGAGACAGGGATGAGAAACCAAGCGAAGACGTCTTGGCACGCAACCAGAGGACCACCATTGCCAGATCAAGATGGCGAAAAGTGCTGGTACACCAAGACAGTAGGGAGACTTTGCGAAGCCCAGAAGATGCAGAGACGACCAGTGACATTAGTGTGGCGGACAAAGGTCGCACGAAGCAGGCTGAAACGGCAAGTACGAGCGGGACCATGGGCTCCCACGTGACTTTCAAAGACGACGCCTCTGTGTCGGAGTATAAGGAAAGGAAGAATCCCCTCGTCAAGCAGGATAGCCAAGGGACGGTGTGTACCGTATAAATATCCTTTATCTTAAAAAGTGTGCACCACATGGCTTTGCTTTTTTACAAATGAGCATGATTTTTAATACAAAGGTGGAAACTTGTTATAAAATTTAATACATTGTGAAAAGACAAAGTTTGGGAGAAACAGCTGCTGTCGTAAGCTGTTCACAAACAGTATTGCTTAATGTCACATTTGGTCTTTTTCTTGATCGGGTACATAATTTATGTCTGCAAATAAATATGTCCCCTCCAAAAGTAATTACTTCGAAGAAAATTTTTTTATCCGATTGTATTCCCCCCCCCCCCCAACCTAAACAAAATCCTATTGGTGTAAAGGGCTACTTGTGTTGTTTTCTGACTCCACATCTCTCAATAATTGCTATCAGTGTAAACGATTTCTAGTATTATTTTCTGACTCCGCAGCTCCCAGAAGGGCGAGCAGTAAGTAATTCGAGCGACAGTGTCATTTGTTGTTATTGCTTTGTGCTGTGTTATTGGCAACACTGCATTATTCCAAACACAAAATTATCAAACAATTACATGGAACAATGAAATAAGGACCATCATAGCGCCTGATTGCGTGAAAGTCCAGTGTAACAAACAATGCTTTTAGTACGTGTGTGCATGTAATTATTTTCATTCCTTGGTTCTTTGGCTTTTATCTGTTTATCTTTTAAAACGTTTTGTTTTTGCCATTTTCAGCTGTGCAATTAATCAATATTTTAACTTTCGATAGGGATTTTGATAGGATCCATTTTCCCATTAAGTATAACAAATAAACCATATTTTAAAATCTTAGATTATTAAATATTAACTATGAAGTTTTATTATTTTTGGTTTTAGAATAACGCATAATAATTAACATTATTGTAAAGTTAAAAGTGCAAGTTCTAAGAGAAAGGCTCTATGTCATAGTAATTCGACGTATAGATGACTGTAATGGAGTTTACCGAGTGTGTGGCATTGTAAATATTGAAAAAATATACAACTGTCATAATCGGAACTGCTCCTGGACAGGTGTCGTCGTCAGGTGTGATTTTAGAAAAGGAGGGGACACCGAGTGCTGCTAGTGATGAATACCTGGTGTCCAAGAAAAAACGAAAATCTGCTGTCATCGTTAGAGGTGAGACCGTGTTGCTCAGTTCCTGGTCATCTAAGGCCGAAAAGTTCCTCTTAAAAAAGAGTTTATCAAATCAAAGAACATTACGAAAATTAAAAAAGATTTACGATCAGGTTGTAATGTTCTAGTTAAATGAACTACCAAAGGTTTCCTTCGTCTATATATTTGATAGCTTTGGGATAATTTTATAAAGGAATAATTTACAAGTTTGTCTGTGTTGTTTGAATGCTAGCTATTTTTGTCTATACTGTGGACTGAAATAATGTATTAAATGAAGACATGTATGCACACATGCACACAGATGCATACATATATACACTGAGAAACACATGGCGCACGCGCACACACTCACACACACCTGGAAAAGCGCACTTATACTCAAACACACTCAGACAAGCAATCTCTCTCAAACACACACACACACAAAATCAATTTACAAGGCTGAGCTACCAACATGTTGTACGTCGTATAACAGAGGAGGACCTGAAAGGAGACCTTGCCAACCAGAACGGACGGCTAGTGGACAGGAACTGCGGGGCGTGCAGCAAGTACTGTGCGTGCTTTGTGCCGTGGGTGCGCCTGCAAAACCGCGTGCACGCGCTCATCTCAGACCCGTTCTTCGACCTGGGCATCACCCTTTGCATCATCCTCAACACTGTCTTCCTGGCCCTCCAGTACCATGGCATGAGTTCCAGTCTGGAGAACGCGCAGCGCTTCGCTAATTACGTGAGTGCTTTGCACGCTAGCTGCTAATTGGCTAAGATCCTTTTAAGCTACTTACACGAGTAGAGAAGATTTTACATTATACATATAGAAGTCCAAAGTATGCAATCTCATTCTCAATTAAACAAAACTACTTTTGGTATCTTTCAGTTAAATTATGAAACAATATTACATTAGCGTTGTTAACTAAAACATATACTATTAAAATTATTCCAACTACAAAGGTGATATGCTAATGCTCCATACCACTTCTTCAAAGTTTTTTTCTCAAGTTTTGTTTGTGGAATGCAGGTGTTTACAGCTGTATTTATACTGGAAGCAGTGTTGAAAATCACGGCTCTCACCAAAGGCTACTTCTATGTGGGCTGGAACATCTTCGACCTTATCGTTGTCCTCGCAAGCATCATCGACTTGAGTGTTGAAAACATCAAGGGTCTGTCTGTGTTGAGGACCTTTCGCTTGGTGAGATTCTGATGTAGAATGGACTGATGAAGCGTGCATTGATGAATTATTTTCATGTATGATGTCGCATGCATTGATGTAACACATGTTCACGAAGAACCTATGGTGTATGCGTTGAAGAACATGTGCTGATGCAGGACGAGCTGATAGTGTTCATCTGTTTATTTGATGTGTCTATGTAATGATTTGATGTAACATTTGCTGATTTAGTAATATATGTAGCGTGCCCTAATTAATCTGTCAATGTAGCAAGTGTTGATTCAATATGTAACTGTCGTGAATTCCATCTACAGCTTCGCGTAGTGAAGCTGGCGCAGGCCTGGCCCACTATGCGCATGCTCCTCACCATCATCATCAGCACGCTTGGAGCCCTGGCCAACCTCACAGGCATCCTCGGCATCGTCATCTACATCTTTGCGGTCATCGGCCTGCAGCTCTTCAGAGAGGACTACGGCAACTTCGACTTCAGCGACACGGAAGGAGTGAGGTAAAGAGTGATGACTTCATTAGAGGACGTGGAAGTTGTACAGGCTGCTGGGAATGTAAAGGCGGACAATTCAACTTCTTTTAAGTAAGCTGGTAGCTGTGACCAATGATGATGATGATGATGATGATGATGATGATATAATAACAATATAATAACAATGATAATAACGCTCTTATAAAACGTGTCCATTAAAAGTGACAGTAAACAGCATGAAGAACATAAGACATTGCCACTATTTCAGGTGGCACTTCCAGGACTTTTTCCACTCCTTCATGATGATTTTTCGCGTGTTGTGTGGAGAGTGGATCCAACCTCTCTGGCAGTGCATGCGATCATCCGGGGAACTATGCATGGTCGTCTTCTTGCCTGCTCTTGTGCTCGGCAACTTCATTGTGAGTTGACTGCAAGCTGTGCACGTTTGTCAGTTACCTAGAAATTATGTTCTTTTATACATACATGGTAGAGAAAGGACACCTTGAATGAGCAACACTCTCACGGTGAAGCAAACAAATCCAGAAGGTGTTCAACAGTTGTGATCATTTTAAGAGGCGACTTAATAAATGTAATTAAATTAAATACCTTAAAAGTTCTTTTACCTGTTAATCACACATTATTCTTCTCTCGAGTTTCTTTCACGGACACAGCAACAAAGGTGTGGCATTCATATACCGACAGAAAGATCTTTCCTTCTTAGTACAGGTGCTGAACCTCTTTCTGGCTTTGCTGCTCAACGCCTTCGCCACGGACTCCATCAAGAAGCACACGGAGTCAAACCAGGAACTGTCGAAGATCAAGCTCGCATTCGAAAAAATCAAGAAACTTTGTTGCTGTTGTTGCAAGCGCATTAACAAGAATGTTGTGAATCCTGACAAGGAACAATCACCAAAAAGTTCAGGTGCAGATCGGGAAGATGACAGGGAGGAGTCTGAGGAAAACAAGAGAAGAGTAAACAGTGAGTACATGAAGTCAAATGCTTTCCTGAGTGAATTGTGTGATCTTTGTTTGGGTGAAGATACGTGGAGCACAATTATTGCACACATACCTGTGTTTGCATATGAGAGCAAGATTAGTAAAAGTGAGTGACTTTTTTGTTAACTCTTTAAATATTTGAACTCATGCATACATTTGAAAAAAAACAAGCAAACTTTGTAAAATCTTTTACATAGATGAATGTTAATTACTGTAGCATACTACCAAGGTGCAGGCATAATGTGAATAGCAAAATTTTAATTCTTAACTGAAAGATCTTTACTTTTTTCCATTTCACACAGACCTTAAAACGCCCGCTGATGGTGCCAACAACAAAGTGGGCGTCATCCCTGGGAAGGGAGTTGGGACTTCCAAACTTAACGGCTCACTGAGCAAGGTAAGCCAGTCTCTGAGCCATTCTGTAGACACACCATGCATTTTGATTGGTGGCATTATCATAGACACATCACTCTGCTAGTACTTTTGTACGAGAGCTGATGTATCGTATGTGATGCCAGAAACTAAAGTTGTGTCGCACGTAAACACCAGAAAACATTAACAGATGAAATAGAAATACTGAAATCTCTTGCATTAGCCAGGTCAACAATGGAATCTTGAAATATATTAATCCGTTTCATAGTAATAATTACGTTTACACTAGTTTTGGTAAATAAAGGAGCACGCACGCACCTATATTCGCAGCTGCCTCTGCATAGACAATACGCTTCATGCATACAAGTCTGTGTCTATGCTCACGAGTCGGTGTCTATGCTCACGAGTCTGTGTCTATGCTCACGAGTATGTGTCTATGCTCAGCAGGTCAAGCCCGGGGCATTCAAAAGCGCAGTCAAACGAGTGCAGCTGTCCAGCTTCTACCAGAGCCCCAAAAGCACGGGCTCACCCGATGGGTTTGCAACTCAGTTCGACAGGATCTCCAAGGACAGTAAGAAGGATAACAGCGACAACGATGTGGACGACCTCAAGCTGGGCGACACGGCGGATACCGTTTACGAGCCGAAAATTCCACCCAGCTGCTTTCCTGGGTGGATGCGAAACAGGCAGGAATTAGTCTTGTTTTTCCGTACGCTTATTTGTTTCTGGGTCTCTCTGTTCATTATTTATTCACTCCTTCTTTCATTCGTCATCTAATGGTCTCAAAGATAAATGACTTTGGGGTTGTTTGAGCTGTTAATTGTTGTCTTTAGTTTCCAGTCCAGAAGGTAAACAAATTCGCTAATGAAACAGGATTTATTACCATTCGGTTTTGCCATGCCTGTTTTTTATTTATTTATTTTTTTTTTTTACCGATTCTCATTTACATTCTTGATAACTACGATTGTCTTTGCACGTGGTTATATGTAAACAACGTCCTTGTATTGGTGCAGAATCCGATGGCTGGATAGCTTCAATGCCAACAAGCATGGGCAGCGCTGGACAGCCTTCCGTGGACTGTTGATGAAAATAGTGGACCACAAATGGTTTGAGTGGGTGGTGCTAGCCATAATCTTCGGCAGCAGCTTAACGTTGGTCAGTTCCATCGTGTCGTTTTCTTTCACTCTGTCATTCTGCTTTTCGTCTTTCTTATTTATTCTTTTCTTTGTTCTTTCTTTTGTGCCTTTGATAGGAAGTACATTTGTATAGCGCCTTTCTTCAGCATCTGCCGGACTCTTTACGCACTTTTGTGAACACACACATACACAAACATGCATACACGCTGCACCGCAAAATGCAAATAACATTGATTTGTTTCGTGTTGTAGGCCTTTGAGGATGTGTACCTATATGCGGACAAACGGAAGCAGATGGCGCTGTACATTTTAAACATCATTTTTTGCGTATTATTTGGTATCGAGATGCTGATGAAGTGGGTTGCCAGCGGCATCACCAACTATTTCAAGAACTTCTGGACCTTGCTGGACTTCTGCATCGTTGTGGTCAGTGTGTCCGACATGTAATAAATGTAAAGCCCTTCTCCTTCTTTAGTCACTCCGACCATTATTAAATGTCTTTTATCACAAAATCTTTAATTTTACGCAAATGAAGAGCACTAGACTGGACTATTCACAAATATCTACTTAAAGGTCAAGTGTGGTGCATGTCGCACGCTCTAACTCTTTATTGCAGATTTCAGTGGCTAGCCTTATAGGCGAATCTCTGGGAGTGTCCAACATTGCTGCCTTTCGATCCTTGCGAACTTTACGCGCTCTTCGCCCTCTGCGCGCAATTTCCCGCTGGCAGGGAATGAAGGTGAGAAGACAAGCAGATAGAATAAAAGAAAGAGAAGCAGACGGAAGAAAGACAGAGTGATGTTGGCCTGTGGTGTGAGTCTGTACCAGCCTTCAATTTAATATATCTCCTTCTAAATAATATGCTTGTTACCTTTCATTGCAGCTAATTCTCTTTCTTTCTCTATCTTGCACTCAATGGCAAACGCACAAGTGGCACAACCCACTCTTTGTCTGTCTGTATGTCTCTCAGGTATACAGCATCGTCAAACCGTGTTTTGTAAAATCTGAAAGAAATCAATTTTATCGGATAAATTGTATCAAACACACAGACAGCAATTGCAGAGATTAGGACGCAACGCATAATTACAATCGTAGTCGTAAGAGTAGTTTACTGCTGGGTGGATGCGTTAGCGAACACTAAATATATGAAATATTTGCCCACGGGGAAAATAGAGAAAAAAACATAAGTGGAGAATAAACAATTTCAACATGCATCAGCAGACAATATACCCCAAGACCAAAAAAATCAACAAATTATGTTTTATATGTTATATTATAGTCAATCAGTAAAGAAAACCCCAAAGCTTTGACACCTTCCCTTTTCAACCCTACGCGGTCCGGTGGCGCAACGGTTAGCGCCTGTCACCAATACAGCGAAGGCTGGCTGCCCAGAGTTCATTTCCCGTCTCGGGCACGCTGTTCTTTCTCTGCACGTGGCATCTGTTTACAGGGCTGGCTGCCTTGCCGTAATATAGCCTCAGTTGCTGGCACGGCGTAAAACACCAATTCCCCCCTCCCTTTTCAACCCTCCAAAATGTTACCCGAACTCGTGATTTTCCACTTAGCCCTCTGCCTGACCTAGAAACCCCAAATCCAAAGTCAGGCTACCTAGGGCGGCTCTGAAACTAAACTTACTTTCATCAAAATTACGACGACAAACACAAAACTAACAATGGTCCTTTGAAAACAAATGAGCCTTTTCTTGGCGAACTGCCAGAAATGTGTTCAAACAGTTGTTTTAATAATGCAGATCGTGGTGAATTCCCTCATGAGAGCGATTCCGGCCATTTTCAACGTCTTCCTGGTGGGCATGGTGTTCTGGCTCATATTTAGCATCATGGGAGTCCAGTTCTTCGCAGGTAGGCATGAGAAACAGATGACATCTTACACTCACACACACACACGTACATTACTGTTGTCTACAAGACAAGCTCATCGGCTTGTATTATCTAAAGACTTTTCTAATTTTGTGTGCGTTTTGGAATCAAGATGACTATTCAGTGTGTTTATCATTTTACTAGTTTGCTTGGTCTAGCAGCGAGAGCTTTCAAACCTAGATAGATTCTTACTGATAATTGTAAATTTACACAAGAGATACGGTAAGGGAAGAATGGTATGATGATAACTTCTTCACTGCCTGCATCAACAGTGAAAAAAGACACAAAACCAATTAAGTGGACAACTTCAGTCTCGAAATAATATAAGAAATAAGCTGGAATAATCTTATTTTTGGCTTTAAACATGATCTAGGCAAATTCTACAAGTGTGTTAACTCAACGTCCGGGGAGATGTTTACTGCTGATGTGGTGCCAAACAAAACCGAGTGCCAGGCTTTAGGACAAAGCTGGGTGAACTCCAATATCAACTTTGACAACGCCGGTTCCGGTTTTCTCGCTCTCTTCCAGGTGGTATGTAAACATTTTGTCCTACACAGGTTTTAGCTGATTTCGTATTTTGTAACATTTCTTGGTAACGACCTTAATTTGACAATATTTACGGTTCCTTTTTAAATTAAAATACTTTTCCCTTGTTTCTGCCTCAGGCCACGTTTGAAGGCTGGATGGAAGTAATGGCGGACGCGGTTGACTCTACTGATGTATGTAATTTACCTTGTGATCTCATTCATTGAGTCACTTTATGAAAAGTATTTACATTAAAAAAATTTCAATTTATTTCCCATTCACAGTTCCTCCTTATTCTTCTCAACATTATCTTTCTCATAATCATCGTCCGATGTTGTCGATTTCAACAATTGTTACTATTACTTAATGGTATCTGTGTATTTACATTAACCTTTTTACAATAAAAAAAATTGTGTTAGTCCACAAGTTGAAGCCTATCCTTGATTCCAAACACTCCTTAAGCTCTTTTTTTCTGTAGTCTCTCACTCTATTAGACTTTGTGCGGATTTTTTTTATTTTCCAGAAGTCAGGACCTCCCAAACTTGTATACTACTACACTTTTCATACTACAATGCAAACATAAAAATGTATAAGTCTTGATGAATTTAATAAAGGATAATATTTTTAATGTTATTAATAGGTCGATCTACAGCCTAGTTTTGAAAACAACCTCTACATCTACCTCTATTTTGTCGTCTTTATTATCTTCGGGTCTTTCTTCACGCTCAACCTCTTCATTGGTGTGATCATTGACAACTTCCAGACGCTGAAGAAAAAGGTAAAGTGTAAAACTAATGGCATCAATTGAATCTCTTTTCATTTTCCCCTAGTTTGATTAATAAAGAAGACTTCTTTTTTGTTTTATAGAATTATTTAAAAAAAAGATTAATTCATTAAAAACCTACCTGTACAGTGACGACACGGAAACGTCCTTTGCACAAATAACAAATCAATTGAAACCTGACAAAAATTTTTAAATTCCAGGTAAAAGCAACCTTGTTGCAATGAAGAGAGTGAGATCTAGCTTGGTTGTGATGCTGCGCGTTATAAGTTCCTATTATTATTACTAAAATTTTGCATGTGCATGATTGTTAATTCGCATTCGTCGGGTTTTTCCCCAGTATGATGGCCATTATCTCGATGCGTTTTTGTCGCCAAATCAAAGGAACTACTACAACACACTCCGAAAACTTGCTAACAAAAAGCCACAGAAGACCATCAGACGACCAAAGGTGAAAACGGAAAGTTTAAATACTTTAGCTGAGACACTCTTTAAACGCAAAGCAGTTTTTCCCAGTTGTTGTTGTTGTTGCAGGTCGTAGCGCTCCCACACGTTGTTTTTTGGTTTTTATTTCGTGTGTGTTTCTTGTTTTTGGTGAGAGGGAGAAATGGTATCCGAATGGGATGAGAACGGTCATCGCAGCTTTTTCAACATATTTCTGGAGTTTTGACTGATACTTCGAAAGCTATGATGGAACATACTGAAAGTCCAACACACAATATTATCTTCCTCAATCTACCAAAGAAAAAACAAATGATTTCTATTCTGAAAAAAAATTGCGTGTGCTTGCAGAACAAGTTTCAGCGGTTCTTTTACGATATCTCTGTCAACACCAAGTTTGAGCTCGGAATCGTGATTCTTATCTTCCTCAACATGATCGTCATGGCTGTCGAGCATTACCACCAAACAGATGCCGTGCGGGAGAGCCTGGATATGATGAACATCATCTTCACCACCGTGTTCACCCTGGAGGCCATCCTGAAGCTTGTAGGTCTGCGGTGGCACTACTTCAGAGTAGCTTGGAATGTTTTCGACTTTATCATCGTTATTTTGTCCATCTTGGGTGAGTACTGGATGTATATTCGATTTACAAGCCTGATGCACGAGTCATTTTAGGATGTATTTGAAGGATTACGATTTGTTTTTATGACTATTCGTGGGTGCACCAGTGTAACTGTCTCTCTGTGTGTGTCTGTATTGCCTGCCTGTTTTGCAACCCTATCTAGCTCCTAAAACTAAATATGTTTTCTCTGTCTACCCTTCTTTATTTATCCGAAACTTACTGCCTCAAAACACCTTAAACAAAAGCGTTTCACTTCATTTATATAAGTTTGTATATATTTATATATTATCTCCTTATTTTCGCAAAGCTTGGCAGATATTTTACCAAAGTATAAATAATTTATTTATTTTGTAGGCATCGTCCTGGCAGACATTCTGTCAAAAATTTATGTCACACCCACCTTGCTGCGCGTGGTGAGGGTCTTTCGCATTGGGCGCGTCCTGCGCCTTATCAAGGCCGCTAAAGGCATCCGCAAACTCCTCTTCGCCCTCATCATTTCCCTGCCTGCCATCTTCAACATCGCCGCGCTGCTTTTCCTCGTCATCTACATCTACGCCATCATCGGCATGTCCTCGTTCGGCGACGTGCGTCCTATGGGTAACCTGAACGACATCGTCAACTTCCAGACCTTCGGTAATAGCTTCCTGCTGCTGTTGCGTCTGGCCACGTCAGCAGGCTGGAACGACGTGCTTGACAACCTGATGCTCAGCCCTCCAGACTGCAACTCCACCTACAAGACTCTACCTGACGGCACGCAGGTGGCGTCGTCCAACGGAGACTGCGGCGTGACGTGGCTGGCCATCCCTTATATGGTGTCTTACATCGTCATAGTCTTTCTTATCGTCATCAACATGTACATTGCTGTTATACTGGAAAATTTTAACCAGGTGAGTTTGTCTGCTATTCTTTTTCACTATTTCCCTATCGCTCACTTTGTTAAAAGCCGAGGAAGTGTCTACTACATCTGGTGTGCTAGTAGATATTTCTCGATCCTAACTACTCACCATACAGCTTTTGTCATCTTCCATCCGTTTTTGGCCTGTTCAGTTTTTGCAAAACAAAAAACAAACAAAAAAGCACTCAATAAAACGAATTATTTTATCCTTTTAAGTGCATTTAAAATAAAAGTGTTTAAAAAATTTGAAACTTATTTTGTATTATTATTTATTGTTGTAGTGCTAGTAGTGATGTTGGTTCTGTTTCTGTTGTTCATCGCCTTCTTTAGATTGGTCTTACAACCCTACTACCGCAAGATCTCAGGACTTCTTCATAATTAGCTTTGGTGATGGTGATGGTGGTGTAGGTGTTGAGTCTCATTACTATTGATGTGATGGTGGCGCAGTTATGATGATCATGTTGCTTTAGTCGCCGACTCTGTTTCATGGGGTTTTTGGTTTTTCTACTGCTAACACATTTTCTCGTTCGCGCTGCAGGCCCACCAGCAGGAGGAGGTGGGTATCACGGAGGACGACTTCGACATGTTCTACAACGTGTGGGAGCGCTACGACCCCCACGCCACGCAGTTCATCAAGTACGAGCACCTGTCGAACCTGGTAGCCGACCTGGAAGCCCCGTTGCAGCTGCCAAAGCCCAACGAGATCGCTCTGGTCTCCTTCAACCTTCCCATCGTTGATGGCGACCGCCTGCACTGTCTGGACGTGCTACGGGCGCTGGTGACACACGTGCTGCAAGACGTGGAGGAGACGGAGGAGCTACGCAAGCTGAAGCAGCAGATGGAGGAGAAGTTTTCCGCCGTCTTCCCGACACGTGAGAGCATGGCCGTCAAGTCTACCACACTGCAACGGAAAAAAGAGGAAGTGGCTGCTCGTACCCTGCAGAGGGCTTGGAGACATCACAAGACGCAGAAGGTCCTGAAGGATATCACAAAGCTGGCCATGCGGCAGAACTCACTGCGGCGAAGCAGCGGCGCGTCGGAAGGGACCAGGATGTCGGGTATCCAGCAGCTGGGGCGGCGGCTCAGCAATGCCCTGTCCCACTTCTTTGGGGTCTCGCGGCCGTCCTCAGCCGTCAGGCGGGCCAGCGTCATCAGTGCCGGATCCGTGGGCAACAAACCCCATGTCAGGGCCCTAAGCAAGCAAGGCAAGCTTTCTAACTTTTTGCAAGTGCCCAGACTGGAACCCCTGCATGCCATGAACTTGGACAAAAGCTTGCAGGACTTGGAGTTGTGAGTGTTCCTGCCCGCGTGTGCACCATTGGCACGACCTTGGGCCTGTCTGCTATACGCTGCACTGCCCTTGTCAGACCTTAACGCTTAACTGCTGAGTGACCATTCGCTTACACCTATCGCTGCCAAGGATCTTCTGGTGCATGAAGCGTGTGGATGATGAGAATTTAACTAAAAATAGTTACTTTCCCAAAAGAAGAGTTTGACCATGCCCTTGCTGTTAAGTAGTGCCAAAAGGGAAATATCGTTAAACTGTTGAAAGTCGTTTAAGATACAACGAATAGCTATGAACTCAGATCAAGCATTCTATATTCTCATCATGCTCTTTCAGGCCTCACTGCTTTATACACACTGTTTGTCTGTGCAATAGTCTATATGCATGTTTGTCAGTCCGGTTGATGGTTTGTCTTTCTGTTGCCATTGTCACTGTTCGTATCGTTTGGTTCACACAAGCTGCATTGTGTGAAAAATGGCATTAGAGGAAGAAACAAGCTCAAAGGGACAAATGAATTTTCCACTATGTTGATTTCTTTTTAATTTGCATGCAATTTGAAGGAAGATAACTGTCCAGTCAAACTTGTCAATTTGTTTACAAAAAGCCTCCTGCCTGTTAGGAGGGACTGCTATTTTTTGATGAAAGTACAAAGAGCTATCTAATCTAAAAGAATATTTCCAAATCACATTTTGTTCATAGTCTGAATTGAAGAAATCGGTTAAAAGCATAATTGTAAATAATAGTAGAAATGCCAAAACTGCTGCCTGGCTATTGTGTCTGACTTCACAAACATTTCTTGTTGATAAGGTTAAGCTATACAATAAGGAATAAGGATGTTAAGTTCATAACATAAAGTAAGCTGTGAGGATTACATTGATGACAGAGAGTAAGCTATGAGGACATTATGCTGGTGATGCTAAATGTCAATGCCCTTATTAATTATCTATCATGGTGGATTTTTTTTTTTAAATCTTGACAATGAAGTTTTCAGACTTCTGCTACCGCTAGATTAAATTTCCACATAAAGCACACATAAAGGTTACAATATTGTCAATGTTTTTGTCAGTCCTTTATGCGCTGATGATAAAATTATGCCTTTTGAGGCTGATATAAATATATGTAAAAATTTGCTATGTAATTTTCTAAACACTGCAACCACCTACAATTTCAGAAATCCCACTTAGTGTGGCAATTCTTATACAATTATGCCACGAAGTTTGAATTAAAAAATGGCTAGCGACCATCTTGGATTTATTTTGTTTTTACACAAAAACTAAGCCACTAATGGGTTTGTTGTTTTTTAGGGGGTGGGTGGGTAGGGGGATTTAAAATTGTTAGAGCAAAAAACATAGGGATAAGATAGTAGTAAAATTGTAAAATTAAAGGTCTTTTCTTTCAATGTGAAGAATTCGGCTAATGCCAGTCAAAAAATGCCTGCATCTACAGTGGTTAGTCGGAAACTGAACCCTTAATGATGCCAGTATAAAAATAGCTTCTTTTTTCAGCTTTCTTACATCATAAAAATGTGGAAAATATTTTCAGCTACTAAAATACAGGAAGCATAGATGAGCAACAAATCTATTATGTGTGTAAGCTGAACTCTGAAATAAAGCAGAAGACTGTCTATTTAATGCTTGATCTCCTCTTATTGTGAAGGCATACCTTTTTAATATTCTAAAACAAACACTAAAATATTTTTTAAAAATTTTAATCTAATCCTTCACACACTTAAGTGCCTACTAACAAATGAATATCAGTGCATACTTACCTAAGTGATAAGACAGAGGAAAAACATTTTCTCCACATCCTCCATCAATCAGCCATCTTTATACATGTGTATGCTGAGCATAACAAAATCTTTTTTAGCCTTTACAAGAAAACTTAACAGATCATAAGAAAGCAAACTTAGTACAATAAACAATCTTACAAGTTTACCTCAACACTCTTTCTTCACGTACCATCTCAAATGCATTCTTTCCAAACCTCTGCTTCCATCTTGGATAAGAGATCTTCATATTCCACATGTGATTGCAGTATTTTGGATTACAGTTCTTGAGGACTGAAAGCTGTTGATTGACAGTTACAGTCCTCTGAGCCACAATGTCGGATAGCAATCTTGTGTTCCACATCATTCCAAGATATAATTAAAAACTAGTTGTGGAGGTGTGCTTTCATTTACAAAGGCACTTTACAGCAACCCAATCTTCCAGTAGGTCCATCCTTTCTGTTTCCATCTCTTAAGAATTAAAAAAAAAACTGTCACAGACTAAAATAATGTTCACTTATTTGACTTGAATCCACTTTAAAGTGTATGCATGAGATGTTTTACCTTGTTTTTGTAAATCAATATTCTAAATCCAGCACAACAGAATCAGACATTTTCTTGGTCTGCAACATAAAATAAAGAATTATTTTTAAATTTATTGCAATAGAATAAAAATGTACATGTTGTATAGTAACAAGATTTTGAAAAACATACAATAAAGAGATAAAAAAAAATTTCTAAATCATAACTCCCCAACATACATCTAAAGGTACCTTATACTTATGAGACATCAGTCACACAGATTAGCGCAATTATCAACATAAAACAGTTTTACTCAGAAATGCTAAGACATACTGCAAAATTGTAGAATATATAAGGCTCTTAAAGAAGCAGTTTGCCTAACTACCTTAACCATTCAAAGGTTTCCTTTGAAACTGTCAATCTTTGACCTAAGGAATGTAGGAAATAAAAACTTCAAGAAATGTGTGGGATGACCAGTTATTCTGTCACCATTGGTGTAGTTAGTAAATGGGCATGGTTTGAACTACCACTTTTGCTTATGGGTAGACTATTTTACTAAGCAAGACAATCCTATGGTTGAATGCCACATAAGTTCCATAAAAGCAGTTTTATCCACAAATTTCACAATGCATTTTGTCACTAGAACTGAGGCAGCCATTTGGTGAGGTGAAAGAGAATTGTAATGTTGTTTGTTGAAAGGAAGTACAGTTTACAATACAGAAAAATATCAATCCGCAGACTGTTCAATACAGTACCGGATAGCTAAAACGCTGGTTAGCCTGATATTCGAACTGGTATGTGTGCGATATGTCAATTATGATAAAGATACAAAAACAGTATATGTTTCTGGTACTAGTCTTACAAGGCTAAACAAAGAGAAAAATTAAGGTTATTACATGTTGACTCATTGCGTTCCAAAAACATGGTAGATTAAAAACTGTAAATCATTGGAATCTGGTGACATGTAGCAGAAATCATGTCTTTGTGCAGTGACTGCATTGTAATGACACCTATCTAGCTACCGAATGAACAAATCTTATGTCGTCTGCATTTTGTCCATAACATGAGCATGGACCTGTACACACGTCCGTTGTCTATAATCGCTTCGGAAGACAAATATACCTTAGAATCGAATCTTCGCCTATCAAAAGCTAAGCTGTTTAATTCGTCAAAGTTTCCACAATTACTTCGTTCATGTTTATATTTTTTCCTCTGACTACAAAAGTGACCAATCACATGAAGGCGACCCAGCAAACCAAACGAAAATAATCCATGTGAGAATACCTTAATTCAGTATTTTAGAAACAAAAATCAGAACAACTTAAAATAGATAAAGACACTATTGTTATTTAATTATTTAATTTAATTCTTATTTAATTCTTATGTGGGTTAGACAGGTGTTACTGCTCACTCTTCGCCACTGTTAAAGCTTATATCTTTATTTGGTTCGGCTGTTGAGGTGTGAATAAGGGGAGGGTATTCCACACGATATATGAGGTATGGTCTCCCATTTTTTAAAAAAGGCGAATTTTGTGAGTGAGCGTGAGAGAGAGAGAAAATGAAAAAACAGAGTGAAAGGGTTGCTGACTCAGTAAACAAGAGTTGATCAGAATTGCTCGGCAAGCAGAACAATTGTGTAGCTCTTAGGCTAAAAATGAATTTTTTGATATGCATGTTTCTTCACATTCCTATCAATTTTAAAATGTCATTATTTTCTGAATTTCTTAAACCTGTACACTCGTGAGATTGTTAAATGGTGTCTACCATGTCAACATAATTACAGCACAAACTATGAATTTTTTTTTAGAAGAGTATGGATTTAGAGAACACCCTTTCTCTGTCTTTCATCTCCATAGTCCATTACCTTACCCCACCCACTTCTCCCCGCTGTCAGGGTTGCCAATGGACGCCAATCAGATCGAGCCTCTTGTACAGTGCCAGGACCAGCAGCGCTGTGACGTCAGGCACGCTGAGTTCACAGAACAGCAGAATGCAATGTCCACGCGATCGTTGCTCGGTATGTGACTCTCGTCCACAAGGACTAAAAGACTACAGACAAGAAAGTGGAAGACAAAGGTGAGGAGGGACTCTTTTACCGGCACCTACCTGAGGAAGGAAACGTGAAGCTTCTCTCGCCAAACGGTGTTCGCCGTTGGGGCAAGTATGCATTTTCTTCGCTCATAAATACGGCTGAAAAAAAGATTTCATAAATGTGCGATACCGATATATCCATCAACAGTATAAAAGACGACCCTGTAACTCGAATTAAAACGTTATCTTCTTAGCAGTCTTTCTTTCTATCTTTGTATTTTACTGCAAATGACTTGTGATCAGCAGAGCATAGAGCACATCAAAATAAGGTTAATCACATAAGATATTTGACCTGCATGATCTAAATCATAATTTTGGGTACTATTTGTTCCGTGGTAAGCCTTTTCGCTCTTATTTCTCTCCCTTCCTTCCCCTCTTAAGTCCGTTCCTAATGAAATAAATATGGACAAATATTTAACTTGTTTAAATTTTTGTCTGATCAAGAGGAGCATTAGGAGGAAGCCTTGATAGACATCCGTGGACATTCAAAATCCACTCCATTCGTCATCGGAAGATAGTTCTTGAAGTCTTCAAAGTGTAGGTTCTGGCTTCAAGTGAGAACGTGTCTCCTCTTCCACAAAAGCTTGAATTATTAATAGAGTCAGGCTGTATTGGTTACCAGCAAGTTGGATTGTTCTTTTTTCTGGAATCAATGTTCCAAATCTGGAACCGCAGAATCTATCTCTTGTCTGCCGCTGAAGTACAAAGGCACAGGGAATACCACAGGAGGTGAAAGATTGTTGCTATCGTTGTTGGTGTTTGACAGTCCTCTGGTCGGCTGCCTTTGGTGGAGGGGGGGGGGAGAGAACTGTTGACAAGGTAAACGAATCGATTGCTTTATTTATGGCCTGACAATGATTGCACAGGAGCCCTGTTATATTATGCAAACGGATTTCACAGCGGTAACGTATCCAAGTACAATATTGACGTGTATGTTGTTGATCTCTTGCTGTCCATTGTGCCGTTTGTAGACAGGTATCTCTAGAACGGAAGTGGGACATCCACTCAAATTTGGGGAAATAGTATCTTGCATTGAGATTCATCCAAGCATTCGAAAACAATTGTGTACACCACTCTAGTCATTTGACCAGAAAACTCGAGTCTGTTCAGCAGGTTGTGTCTGTGGCTTGGAGCTAAGCAGGGGACCTGATCTGGACTTTGGCATAAGCGAGAACAAGTAGGTGGACAGCTATCCACTCTATTCCACAATAACTATTATATGCAATTTCTTATGCTAGTCAGCCTTTTCAAGGGTTCAAATATCAAGTTATTCCTTTTCCGTTCACTCTGTTGAGCCTCCTGATACTGCTCTTGTCTCATTCTCATAGTTCGCTCCCTCCTCTGTCTTTTAGTGAGCCATCAAGGTTATCGGGTAAAGTTGTCATGAAGCGGGAATAAAACAACCGCGATCTGGAACAAGAGCCTGGCAAGTCATTTAAGATTCTGTTTACAGCGCACTGGGGATTTCAAGAAGAGGGCCAGAAACACAGCAGATGTGTCGCGAGTCTCACTTGTATTTCTTTTATCATCATCCAGTTTCTATACAGTAAAATTCAAACGCAAGCACGAAACAACAAAATCGGAAAACAAGAGTAAAAGGTTCACAGATTGCAACGTTGAAAAATAGCAGTTGGTCAGTCGTTGCTGTTACCTCAGCTACCATTGCTTTTTCGTGGCTTTTTCGGCTTGATCGAGTGATGACCCCTCGAGAGTCGTTAGGCTTTGATCTAGGACTTCCCTGACAATATTTGCGTAACAGGAATTATAAAGACAGAAGGTCAAGCATAAAGAAACGACAGAAAACAAGTGGACAAGTTAGACCTGTCTGGCGAGAATGGAAAACAAAGTGCTTACGTCATGCCCGTTCAGCGCGAAATGGGCAGTTGTCCTCTCCAAACATCCACCCAGCCCCTACTACCCTCTTGTAATCTCCGCACTCCTTTGTTTCTCGCACGGTATTTTCTAAACTCCACAAAGATTAGAATATTATCTGCGATGTGATCTGGCCTTTATTTCTTACAGCTTGAATTATTGATAGTCAGGTTGTACTGGTTGCCAGCAAGTTGGAGTGTTCTTCTTGTGGAATCCATGTTACAAAATCTGAAATCGTAGAATCTACATCTTTTCTGCTTTTCTTTCCAATAAATACATGTAAGCAAATTAAGATCCCTAGAGATGAAAGGCTTTGTAAACACTGTAACACCAAAGATGTACAAGTTGAATTTTATTATCGATTTATTGGTAAAAAGTGTGAGGTCTGCATGCTCTCCACCAGTCAGTGGCCCTTCTCTCTAGACACAATACGCGCTGATTCTTGAATTGCTTAATTTCAATCCCCTCTTACACTGTTTGTTTTGTGTGTGACTAACTTTGTATGTGTGTGTGCGTGCTTGTTCTTGCATATTCACGTGCGTCTGTGTTTGTGTATGAACAGAGTACTGTTCTAAAAGGTACCTGTATCTATCTATGGAAGCATGTATATAGTTTAGACAAAGAGTACAGTATACGAGTAAGGGTCAATAATTATTTGCTAATCTTAAATATTAAATCTTAATGTTTTCTTATTATTCTCCGTTACTTTCTCTCTCTCTCTCTCTTGCTCAGTTACTCTATACATTCTACTGAGAGTGTGTAAAGGTGAAAACAGTCCTACGTTCTGAAGCTTTAACACACTAGCTACACAGCCCAACATAAAAAAAACACACAAACATATGAATGTCTAAGCATTAGCATGTAAGAAGGTTGATTAAACCTATTTTGACAGTATATAAAAATATCTCGTCTGCAAACTTATTGTAAATGTGAGTTGTCTTAGAAGAATGATCCAATATTTTGAAAACACCTTATGTATATTACTCTTCTATGTTTTATTCACTCAGCCAATGAATTATCACCTTGATCACGACAGCATCAATATTTTAGAAGCCTTTTCATAAACTGTACATAACCTTCTGAAGTCCTGTGAGTTTTTTGACCTAGCAACAACAATCAGGTCTCAACAAGAGTCTTCCATTTCTGGACAGGCTCTATACAGACCTCGACAAAGACAAGCCCTGTGACACGCGCGTGGTGTCGGCTGTTTTCCCTGATACAAATCGTTAACGCCACAGGTCAGAGCTCACTCGGTTCATCCAGTCCTAGCCACCTCGTCAGCAGAAGTCTGGAAACATCTAAAATCCTCCCTCTGGTGGCTCCGAAAAAATACAACGTTATTAAAGAGAACGTAAGATTTCTGAGGGACATTAGGGTAAGAAGCCACGTATTTAACTGCTTGCGTTTGTTTCTGCTGTGTTTTTGTTTACTTTGTGTGTTTATATGATTGATATTTTACAGTTGACAAGACATGCTAAGTGACCCTAAAGATTAAAAGCCTACCAACAAAGTCATGTAATTGTTTGCTACAAAGTGGAGAGAAAGTCATGTAACTGTTAGTGGGGAGAAAGTAAGAGAAAAGAATGAAAGGTGATATAATTATATATCCCCTACTCATTTTGTTTGCTAGCATTTACATTAAAAATTAGGCCCTAAAAAAATTATTGCAGTTTTTCTAAAAGTGGACCTTTCTTCACCAGAAATGCATGTCATCGCAAACAAACAGAGAAGCTGAATGATGACTTCGTGACATTTTTGTCTTTTAAAGAAAGTGATCTCCTAGCCTCCATTGCAATGCTGCTCTGGTTTTGTTTCTTGATGCCAAGAACTCTACTGCAGACGGTAGAGATTTTATGGATGTTCGAAGTACCAGAATGTTAAATCAGACTACAGCGTGAAAAAAAAAACTAAAGAAACTATCATCAATTGCTGTTGAGAAAAAATGTATCGACAAGCTCTACCAAGATGGTATTACAAGATTGTTAGGTCGTCTTTAAGAAAACGACATTTTGTCATTATACTGTTCACAGAGACATAAAGTTTTCAGGGATTTTCAGAATCAGTACAGAGTCACTAAAAGTTCAATGGTAGGACATCAAAGAATCATAAAATATTCATTACAGTGTGTCATTTAGAGCACCGGTCGGAGACACCAGGATACGACGTTTCCAGATCTTGTGGAGTGAGTTCACCAACACATGGCACCAGGTCATGTCAGTGACAACGGATGACCAAAGATAAGCAAGTCATGTCAGTGACAAAACAGATGAATAACGAGAGACACGCCATGTCAGGGACAACGGATACAACCAATGTCCTGTCTCCGGCTGGCACCGACGACGACAAGGATACCGTCACTATCACCATCACCTCCCCCACAGAAGTCACAACCACGAGGAGTGCGCCTGCTCAAAGTCCGCGTAACAATGCGACAGTCGACATTGCGCCAGACGTTGACACGTCCTCCGCGACAAAGACGACCGCGGCGACACAAAAGATGGAAACGGAGCAAGCGAGAGGCCAGCACCAGAGACAAGTCGCCGAGAAGATCCTGAAGAAACTCCTGTCCTTCCATCCCTTCACCGAGACGTCATACCAGCGCCTGGTGGAGCGCACCGAGGTCGAAAAGGTCAAGACCGCACAGCGCGAAAGCAAAAGACAGGAAGCACGTCTCGTGGACGGCGAGCTGGTGTTCGGTACCGGTGAGGAGAATGAGAAAGAAGTCATCGAGGTTAACCCGGACTTGCACGAGGGTAACGTGCTGCTGGACAAATACGGAATCTTCCCCACTCCCTACTTAGGAAGACCTTTGGAAGAAATCGACAAAGGCATCAAAGAAAAGGTAACGATCTTTTATTTTTTTTCTTTTCTTCTTCTACTGCTTCACATCCTCGTCGTCAATCTTTTTTTTATATTGTTCCGTCTTGTTTCTTTATTTCTTATTGCTCGAAAGACGGGAACAGTACAAAATGTTCGATTTCCTTTGACATGTGGTGGCTTAACTGGGGAAGTAACAATCGCCCCAATTATGGTCTAGGGTGGCTTGTTGACAAGCCTGGGGCTCATCATGTAAGAAAGTGGGTAGTAGATATTCTCTGACATCACTCTTATAAAGACTATGTTTTATGTTTGTACTGGCAACTTTCTGCAACAGTAATTGTCTTACAAGTCAGAGAATTATCTAGAACTGTTACATAAACGAATTGTAAACACTTCCATTCTCTACAGACCTACGAACTTGAAAAATATTGTCATTCTTTGCAAGACTTTCCTCACTACTTTTCAAAAGGAAGAGTCAGCAAGGCTGTACAGTTGAATAACGCGAAATAGTGTTTGGCGTTATGTGGAGTACTTTCTTTGAAACAGTAGGAATTATTTTCAGAGAATTCGAAAAGAAACTGTAAAAAGTTAATTATTTGAACAGGCGGTTTAATTCTCCCAGAGAATTCGCGTATTCGCGTCTAGCAAAGAGACACTGACGAGTCTCACTGGGGACATTGTCAGCGGCCAGTCACCCGTGTCCTTTGCTGTACAGGTAGTCATGGATTTCGTTCCGGACTGTGACATTTACTGAAAGCAGGTGTCTCTTTGTTCTCCTATTCAGTGTGATCGATAACATTTCCATGCCATCGGGTATGACTTGCAAAAGTTTCTACCTGAAATGATTCGCGTGTTGGGTGGACGTAAAGGAGGGAGATGGAAGAGTCTGTGTGAGTGTGTGTGCGTGTACTTTACCGTGTATTTTTACAATTTAAACAGCCGTGTAGTGGTGGTAGTAAGTTTTTAATACAGTAGACATCATTGTTGTTTAGTTCGATTATCGTCCGTCGCTTGCTGTAGCTTTTAAGGGCGTTGATTGTTTGGCTGAAATTGAATAAAGATTAATTACTAGCAACTCTCGGTAACGTCTCTCAATATCTGCGTGTGTAGAAATTAGTTGAATTAAAATTGATCTTAAATGTAAATTAAGAGGGTAGAAGTGGTACTGTCAGACATAGCCAAGACAGTGTAAGAAAACTATAACATATCTAACAGAAATAAATTGCTTAAAATAATTGAAAGACCACCTTCATATTTTATACATTTTTAATAATCGTGTATTAAACAAGGACATGTTTATTAAAGCAACAGTGAGCAATTCCTTTAAAATCTTTTTGAGTGAATTTGTTAAGTGGATTTGATGACAGTGCTCACTACAGTAATGAAGCAAAAAAAAAAAATAGAAGAAAAAAATCGAAGCGAAATAAAAATGCGTGAATTGCGATATATCCATATAACAAGGTATAATTAAACAATAGAAAACATGTAGTGCATGTGCCAGCCCTGTTCATTTTCAAGACCTCGGCAATTTTAGAGCCCTGGGAGAGTATTCATTTCCGGCATCTATGCGTCTTTGTTAATCATGCCTCAGAGAGGACGATTTAGTGCGGTCGAAGAAGGAAGGGTCACTGCAAGGCTGCAGGAGGGCGTGGGCGTTCAAGAAATTGGCCGCCGATTGGGAGTTGCTCACTCTGCCATTCAAACTCTACAAGACCACTACAATGCAACCTGAAGTGTTGCAGATCGAAGACACCCCAGACGCTCGCGGTTAACTACCAGACAACAGGACAGGTTCATTGTTCTGCCCCTGGCTGTTACCTAACTCTAAATCCAATTAAGCATCTGTAGGATGTCCTGTGCCAGCAACCTAAAGCCAACCACCCTGCTCCCCCAACAGTTGGCCTCAATCGTATGTACCAGTTTCTTCATCAAGAGTGGCAGGCAGTCAAAGGATATTGGTTTAGTCCACGAGACAACGGTACCTTGCCTGCATTCAGGCCAGTGGTTGGCACATACGATATTCAGTTTCTTTTTCCTCTGATTAATTTTCTGAATTCTAAAAAACATAGTTTAGATCAGTCCAAACTGGAATTCTTGTTAAAGATATTTGTTTCATTGAAATTGGCTGATAATGAATTGGAGTGACATCCGTTCATCTAGCAGGTTTGAGGGAGGCGGCTCTCCGCAATTTTTGTATTTTTATTAGTTTGTTGTCTTTTGGTGCCCATTGTGTAGGCCGATGCTTTAGTTTTTTTGTTCGTTGCATCATTGCTGTGTAAGACTGCTTAACTTTTTTTCCCCTTCAACGACTTTCGGAGCTGTTAGATCTGGATTTGAGAGTGATGTCCCTTCGCCTAACGGGCTGGAGGGACCAGCTCTCTGTCTGTGGATCTGCGTCTAGTTTTGGTTTCTCCCACTCATCTGTGATGTTTATCGCGCCGTTCGTTTCTGTTGTGAATTTTTCTTCAGTGCTTGTGCTGCATCATTTCTTACAATAGACATTTTCTTCCACTAAAGGCTTCTGTCGCTTGTTCTGCCATCTTGCTTTGGAGTTGTTGACTGTAGCGGATTTTGTGCCTTCTTCACTTACACTTTTAGTTGTTCCAGCATTGTGGACCATGCCGTTTTCAATTTATTATTTATGAACCACATACGTTGCTTCATGTTTTGTAGATTAGATTCCGGATCTGTGTGCTTCAGTGATGTCGTCTGGTGATGATATATGTTTGTGTTATTCTATATAAGCGCTATACAAATAAACATATTATTATTAATGTTACATTTAATTAAGGAATAAAGAAATGCTTTAATTCAATGCTTGTGTGGTTATTGACTCAAAGTAGTGATTGACTTTACAACGGACCTTTCCACTGTCTTGAGCAGTGTACTTTTAATGTCTTTGTGACTCGTGTGTGTGAAAGAGAGAGAGAGAAAGACAGATGGAAAGAGAGAGGTAGGTATAAATCTCAGAATGTCCAAACACCGAGATAGATCTTTGCATTGATTGAATATTATAATTTCTCGGTCTTTTGCAGACATTTGTCATCATCGCCAGGCGGCTGGGCAAGAAGTACATCTATAGGTTCTCAGCTAACAGGTCTTTCTTCATCTTCCCACCCTGGAACCCAGTCCGCCGCCTAACACTGTACCTCGTCTCAAATCGGTTTTTCGACTACTTTATCATCGCCACCATCCTCGTCAACTGCGTCTTCCTCGCTATGCCAACCTTGTCTTTCATCGAGAAGTCAGAGTGCGTAACTCCAACCCTTTAAATATATTTCGCAATAATCTTCCTGTTAATTTTATTCTTCTGTCATTCTAACCTTGATATGTTGCTGTTTTCTATGCATGTGTAAGTTTGTTCAATTGTCGAATTCCGACTATAGTTTCATCAATATAGTTTGATGTCCATGAACCATATTACTCAACATATTTTGGCCTCTTTCCCTAAACAGTATTGTCAAACCACACTGAGCATAGTTGTCAAGTGTGATACTGAGCTATGCAGGTATTATTAATATTATTGCTGCCTCATAAAAATCAGTGGATCTAAAAAAAACTTATAATAATAAAAACCAGTAAATCAAGAAAGTCATAATAAAATATGTAAAGGAGGTACCAAGAAAAAATATCAGTCAAAATCATCATCACCATCAATCATGAAATGCAGCGAAAAATCCATAACGGAATGTTGGGCAATGAAAGCCATAGAGCCCTGTTTGGCAGTGTTAGACTGATCGTAAAATGGAAGTAACAAACGGATTGTTGTCGATTTTGTTTGCTCTTCCAGATATGTCTTTCTCGGAATCTACGGGGTGGAAATGATTGTCAAAGTTGTTGCCCGCGGGTTTTTCATTGACAAGTACACGTACCTGAGAGACCCATGGAACTGGCTGGATTTCATTGTCATTCTCACGGCGTAAGTCAAGCGATCTCTTTCAGTAGTAAATAGCTAAGCTGCAGGAGTACTATGTGTCCTCTTCCATTGGATATTTGGGGTCTTGATTCTTCCTGGATTCTAGATTTTGCTGTACAGGAGAGAACTGACAAAAGATACTGTTTCTGCTCCATTGGTGAGAGTTTTGTATCCAAATCCTTTGTCGTATCTGCAAGAGTTTTCTATTTTGGTTATAACTTTACATCTAAACGCTAAATAAATTTTCACTTTAACCAGGATCTCATAACTTTATGTTGCACGCAAAGACACAGACACAGGGTTATACCGATTCACCATGAAACTATTTCCTCTACCAACCACCTCTTCTTTCTCCGTCTTCGCTTTAGTTTTTCTTTCTCGTCTCATGCCATAGGTCACAGGGTAAACTGTTGCTGTAATAAATGCTCTTCCCCACAGCCTCATCAACATCGTCATTGAGCAAGCAGACTCTACAGTTTCTGTCGGCAACCTTCAAGGCATGAGGACGTTCCGAGTACTTCGAGCTCTCAAGACTGTCTCCATCTTGCCAGGTCAGCACAGGGAACATTTAGAACGCACACACACTCACGCACATGGGACAGTTCATTGCCCGTGTTAACGCAGCTAGTTGATGGATAAATGACCTACCTAGCTATGAAAAGAGATCATTTCCAAAAAGCTGGCCTACTAAAATTATGGAACTATCATTTTCTTCAAACCTTTCAAATTTAAGAAAAATGATAATGAGTACACAAGCTTTATTTTATGATAAATGTCATATTAGCCTTTTGGTGTTCATAGTACTGTGTTTCATAATACTGTTACATCTCAATATACCACGTAATGCTACTAAACATTATTTGTACAAATATATGTATTTTCTAAGTGACGATCAAAGATGCGATGAGATTTGAGAAAGGTCAAGTCAACTGTGTTGCAGGACTGAAAACTATTGTGAACGCTTTGCTACGAGCTTTCAGGATGTTGTTGGAAGTAATCATACTGACACTGTTTTGCCTCATGATCTTTGCCCTCATCGCCTTGCAAATGTATAAAGGTGTGCTGAGGAATAAGTGTGTTAAGAACATAGACAACGAAACAAACAATGAAGTCGAGATCTACAGTGAGTTCTATGAAGCCTGGGTTCAAAACTCATGTAAGTTAGACACAAGTTTCAGACAATTTTTCTCTTTCTCCCTCTATTTTAGTAGACTAGTATAATTGTTAACAGATTAAGATCAACTAGATTTCACACTTAACAGTTTTTTGCAACCTTATATATTTACCAGCATTTGATACGATACCGGTGTTGATAGTGAATAAAAGTACTCCCCTCAAATCCCTGTGTTTGTAAACAGCAAACTGGCAGCAGGACGATTCGGGAAATTTCCAGATTTGTGGCAATATATCAGGTTCTGGGTGAGCAAATCTCTACTCTTTGTCAAGTTTCACTAATTTTGTTTGATTTTTGCTAAAAGCAATTTTTGCTAACTGAAGGAATACAAACAAATTCGTCTATGAAAAATATTTATGATTTAGAAATTGACGACGATGATGATGATGTAAAAGCTATCATGTCACTTCACAGGGCCTGCCAGGAGAACTACACCTGCTTGGAAGACGTGGGTGAGAATCCAAATTACGGGTACACTGGGTACGACCACTTTGGCTGGGCCATGCTCAACTCCTTCCAGCTGTTGACACTGGACTATTGGGAAGACAACTATCAGAAGGTAAAGACCTCGTGTAGCTTCTCCTCACCTGCATTGTATTTGTGCCCCTCTTATTTCTTCGTCCTGTAGGATTGTCTTACAACGCAGTGGTAAAACAGGTTTGTCACTAAGATCATCATCTAGCTGTGGACTATTGTCTGCTTTCCTTCACACAGACACGCACACACAAGCACACACATACAATTTCGCTCCAAGTAAAGCAGGTTTAAGTGTCGATTGGCCGTAAAACACCAACGTTCCTGCCATTCTTAGTTGGGTTAAAAAGCGTGAAAATGCTGGGTCAAGAAATTGATATATAGCTTCAGGTAAAGTATGGTGCTCTAGAGGATGTTTGTTCTTTTAATGGGAAATAAGAATTAATAATAAAATCTGTAACTAATCCTGTCTGGTTGCGCCCATGGATATTGCTAACAATCGGTGGTGTAGGTAAGAGTATAACACATCAAGAGATATTACAGTCATAAAGAACACACAGCTAGAAAAATAACATACAAAACAACAAAGAAGACATTATGATTTGCTTTAACGCTGAATTCCCTTGTTGTGGTCACAGGTCATTAGAGCGAACGGTCCCTGGAATGTGATCTTCTTTCTCATCGTCATATTCTTTGGCTCCTTTTACCTGCTGAACCTCATGCTTGCCGTGGTTGCCATGTCGTACGAGGAGGAAGCACTCAGCGCTGGGAAAGTGAGTTGAGATTGTCCAGCTGGGACATCGCCGGTTTGTTGTCTGAGGGTGGTTAGCCGGCTCTCAAGTTCGACCTCTATTATGTCTTTTTCCCTCCTCTCTTTCCCATCAGCAACTCTTTGCAGTTCGTTATCAATATACCGTCCATTGTACAAGTCTACCCCATTTCTTCAAGGTGTGCAGGATTCCGATATATTTTTTCAAGTATTGGGTTTATGTCAACACAAGATACCTTTCCCCGTAAAAGATATGCGTGAATAGCTTCAGTTCTTTCTCGAAATACACGCCTTGAAAGGTCTACAGAACGAGGTGTCGCCACGAACGTGCCTAATTAGCATATAGTCACAACTCTCGTATTGATTGCAAACTTATTTTCAGTGCGCAGGTTGAATACATGCATCAAATCCAATTTCCTACTAAGAGCAAGACAAGTAATAGGATTTGTAGCTGACGGATGTGGATTAGCCGAGTACAAATACTGTTCAATTCTTACGTGAACTGTAAAATTAATCTGGTTTGTTTCTTTCATGGGTGGGGTTTGCTAACTTTGAATGTCCTGTTGTAGTTTCTTTTTAAAAAAAAAAAAGAATTCATCATCATTATTTCAGAAAAAAATAACAAATAAGAAATACAAAAAAAGGAAATCTAATCTGCGATGTAACCATGCTGGCGCTCAAAACTTAAAGGATTTCGTCAAAGAACAGGTCAGAGGTTACTGGAGAAGAGAGTTCTGAGTTAGGCAGCAAAAGGGAAGCAATCTCCTATAATTAGTCTGACTCGCCTAGCAGATCACCTGATGATGATTGATAGATGAATCGGTATTTCACAGAAAAACACAAATAAGTTGTAGAGCTTCTCCTTCATACTTTCATGTGGGGTTAAGGGTCGGTAACTTTTTCCTACCTTCTCAGGGATTCGCATCTGATCGAGCGACCTTTGGTAAAGTCAAGGAAAAGAAACCAAACGAAGACGACGTCTTGATGCAAATACAAAGGACAGCTATTTACAGATCAAGATGGAGGAAAATGCTGGTGAACCACAGCAGTAGTGAGACTTTGCGAAACACAGAAGACGCAAAGACAGCCAGCGACACCAGTTTATCAGAGAAAGGTCGCACGAAGCAGGTTGAAACGGCAAGTACGAGCGGGACCATGGGCTCCCACGTTACTTTCAAAGACGACGCCTCTGTGTCGGAGTCTAAGGAAAGGAAGAACCCTCTAGTCAAACAGGAAAGCCAAGGAATGGTATGTACCCTATAAAAATTCTTTTCTTAAGAGATGTATGCCACGCTGTTGTAATTTTTTCCAAATGAGAGATTTTCATCTTTGGCAATTTGTTGCAGGTTTTTCATCAGAAGAATATCAGAAATATTACGATTGGTTTTTAGTGCACCCAATGCAGAAATTAACATATAAAATTGTTGAACTTTGCAATTATACAGATCTGCTATGTTGGTATTTGTTGTCTGTCTCAAGCATTGTAAATATTGTAGAAATGTACAACTGTAAAAGTTGAAGACCACTAGTTCTTGAAGACATTGTGGATGCTGTCGAAGTGTACAACTGTCATCATCACGAATGCTTTTGGACAGGTATCGTCGTCAGATGTGATTTTGGAGAAAGGGGGGACATCGAATGCTGCCAGTGATGAATACCTGGTGTCCAAGAAAAAACGAGAATCTGTTGTCATTGTTAGAGGTGAGACAGTTTTGCTCAGTTCCTGGTCATCTACTGCAGAAAAGTTCATCTTTCAAAGAATAGTGTATCAATCAAAGTGCATTGTGCAAATTAAACTGATTTACAATCAGGTTGTAATTTTTTAATTAAGTGAACACACACACAAAATCAAATTACAATCTGAGCTAGCAACATGTTGTACGCTGTGTGCCAGAGAAAGACCTGAAAGGAGACCTTGCCAACCAGAAGGGACGGCTAGTGGACAGGAACTGCGGGGCGTGCAGCAAGTACTGTGCGTGCTTTGTACTGTGGGTGCGTATGCAAAACCGCGTGCACGCGCTCGTCTCAGACCCGTTCTTCGACCTGGGCATCACCCTTTGCATCATCCTCAACACTGTCTTCCTGGCCCTCCAGTACCATGGCATGAGTTCCAGTCTGGAGAACGCGCAGCGCTTCGCTAATTACGTGAGTGCTTTGCACGCTAATTGCTAAGATCATCCTTTTCTTCATCATAATTGTCGTCATCATCATCATCCTGGGTGGATGATTGGCTGCTTGGTTGATTGGAAGAAGTATGTGATGATGAAAGGACAGAAGCGTTTTATGTCAGCAGCCGATCAGGATTATAACTGTTTAAAGTTGTTAAGTTGGCTAAGATCTTTGTACGCTAATTACGCGTGGAGAAGGTTTAATATAAGTAAGTTTAAAGGATGTACTCTCCTTATACTCAAAATAAACAAAAGTACTTCTTTGGTATCTTTCAGTTTAATTCTAAAACAATATTACTGATAATATTATTGGCGTAATTGACTCTATATATCTACTAGTATAATTTCTACACTTAAAAGTCCACAGGTGAGTTACTAATATTTAATCTCAATTCTCCAAAATAACTTGTATTTTTCTCAAGTTTGTTTCGTGTTAGTAAGAAAATATGAAATTTTTTTTTTACTTGCCCATTGTGGAGTTCAGGTGTTTACAGCTGTATTTATACTGGAGACAGTGTTGAAAATCACGGCTCTCACCAAAGGCTACTTCTATGTGGGCTGGAACATCTTCGACCTTATTGTTGTCCTCGCAAGCATCATCGACTTGAGTGTTGAAAACATCAAGGGTCTCTCTGTGTTGAGGACCTTTCGCTTGGTGAGATTCTGATGTAGAATGTTTTGGTGAAGCTTGGATCAGTGAAATGTGTTCATGGAATGTCGAATACATGTAATCAACGTGTTCACGATGAATGTGTGATGTAGTAAAAATACGTTGAACAGCATTGCTGATGTAGCATGAGTTGATAGGCATTACTATACCATCTGTTTGTGTGAAATGATTTGAAATGTCGACCTAACATGTGTTGATGTAGCAACAAGCATTTTGTCCTCCTTTACAACAAAGACAGAAAAGTTGTTTTTCTTCCTTAACCGGACAAAAATGGATGAACAGTTGGGAAAGATTTTGACGTAACGATGTGAATTTTTCCGCCTCTAGCTTCGCGTCGTGAAGCTGGCGCAGGCCTGGCCCACTATGCGCATGCTCCTCACCATCATCATCAACACGCTTGGAGCTCTGGCCAACCTCACAGTCATCCTCGGCATCGTCATCTACATCTTTGCGGTTATCGGCCTGCAGCTCTTCAGAGAGGAATACGGCAGCTTCGACTACAGAGGCACGGAAGGAGTGAGGTAAAGAGTGATGACTTCATTAGACGAGGAGGAAGCTATACAGGCTGCCGGGAATGTGAAGGGTGGTAATTCAACTGCTTTTAAAGCTGGCAGCTATGGCTGTATGAAATAATGATAATAAAGTCTCATTAAGGTGCTTAGACAATTCTGCATGAAATTAAATAGAGGTGTTATGTTACAACGTAAGGTACTTTTAATACAAAGCCCCCTGGCTGGGTTAAAAGGGCCAAAGAGAAATAAAATACATTGATAGCAGAAAAGTTGCAATATTTCGTAACCCGAATGCGCTTACTCGTCTGTTGGAACAAAAGAAACGAACAAAGGGATCGTACTTTTGAGACAGATCTTGAAGCGAGAATAATAACGTTTTTATAAAATGTCCATAAAAAGTGACAGCACGAAAACCTGAACAACATAAGACATTCCTTTTGCAGGTGGCACTTCCAGGACTTTTTCCACTCGTTCATGATGATTTTTCGCGTGTTGTGTGGAGAGTGGATCCAACCTCTCTGGCAGTGCATGCGATCATCCGGGGAACTGTGTATGGTCGTCTTCCTGCCTGCTCTTGTGCTCGGCAACTTCATTGTGAGTTGACTGCAAGCTGTGCATGTCTGCATGATTACCTCATTGGGATGCTTTTCTGTCATACGACATCACTAACTATCGCCCTTTACATCTTACAAAGCGCATTAAGCTCTCCTCAGTCTGGGAAAATGGGCTTTATTATTATTATTGTCGTCAGACAAAACTGGTGACTTTTTTCATTGCTCAGATACCTAGAAATTATGTTCTTTTATACATACATATAGAAAGGGCATCTTAAATGAGCAGCACTCTTCCAGTAAAGCAAACAAATCCAGAAGGTGTTCATGATCATTTTAAGAGGCGTCTTCATAAATGTAATTAAATTAAAGTACTTTAAAAGTGAGTTACCTTTCAAGGCTACTGATTTCAGCTACAACATTTTCCAACTCATCATGCATTATTCTACTCTCGTTTCTTTCATGGAGACGTCAACAAATGTGTGGCATTCATATACCGACAGAAAGATCTTTCCTTCTTAGTACAGGTGCTGAACCTCTTTCTGGCTTTGCTGCTCAACGCCTTCGCCACGGACTCCATCAAGAAACACACGGAGTCAAACCAGGAACTGTCGAAGATCAAGCTCGCACTCGAAAAAATCAAGAAACTTTGCTGCTGTTGTTGCAAGCGCATTAACAAGAATGCTGTGAATCCTGACAAGGAACAATCACCAAAAGGTTCAGGTGCAGAGCGGGAAGATGACAGGGAGGAGTCTGAGGAAAACAAGAGAAAAGTAAACAGTGAGTACATGAAGTAAATGTTTTCCTTTTGAGAGTGACCTTTCTTCGGTAGAAGTGAAGATACGTTGAGCACAAATATGCACTGTGATTGCCTGTTACTTGATCGTACATTTAAGAAAAAAAATGGAAATCAATCAAGCAAACTGTTAAATATGAGATGTAAGTAAAATACTAAAGCATAATACCATAGTACAATAATAGTGTGAACATGAGAATCCTAATTCCAACTGAAAAACCTTTGTTTTTTTCTATTTCACACAGACCTTAAAATGTCCCCTGATGATGCCAACAACAAAGTGGGCTTCATCAATGGGAAGGCAACACTTGGGACTTCCAAACTTAACGGCTCTGGGAGCAAGGTATTCTGTAGACACACCATGGTGTTTAGCTTAGTGGCATTATCATAGACACATCATTTTGCTGGTACTTTTGTACAAAAATCAAAAATCAAAAAAATCAAAATCAAAACAGACTTTATCGTCTGTCGAGGAGACCCAGGACAGAAATTTGTCTTCGCTTACAAGGGCAGGCATACATACTCATACAGACATTTAACACACAGGAGTAAAAGTTAGGAGTAAAAAAGTGTAGATTGCACCGTTCCATCAAAGCAGTTTATGTTTTATCCTAACAACAAACCTTGGGTGACCAAGGGCCTAAAAGCTGTGCTTAACAAAAAGAAACATGTGTTCTTCACGGGTTCTGCCCACGACAGAAAATTGGTACATACGAGAGCTGATGTGAGAAAGTTTGGATTATAGGTGATGCCAGAAGCTAAAATTATGTCCCAAGTAAACACCAGAAGACATTGACAACTGAAATTATTCAGAATCAGAAATCTCTACCATTTGATACGCATTCGGGTCAACAACGGTATCTTCATAGATACTAATACGTTTCCTAGTAATAATTACCTTGTAATTAGTTCTGATAGTTTTGACGCCATAGCTAGGCGCACGCACGCACGCATCTATATAAACGGATAGATAGATCAAATGCATCTGCATCAAAAATACGTTTCATGCTTAGGAGTCTGTGTCTATGCTCACGAGTATGTGTCTATGCTCAACAGATCAAGCCCGGGGCATTCAAAAGCGCAGTAATACGAGTGCAGCTGTCCAGCTTGTACCAGAATTCCAGAAGCACGGGCTCACCCGGTGGGTTCGCAACTCAGTTCGACAGGATCTCCAAGGACAGTAAGAATGATAACAGCGAGAACGATCTGGACGACCTCAAGCTGGGCGACACGGCGGATACCACCCACGAGTCGAAAATTCCACCCAGCTGCTTTCCTGGGTGGATGCGAAACAGGCAGGAATTAGTTTTGTTTGTCCTTCCGCTTGCTTATCTCGGTATCTGGATCTCTCTGTTCATTATTTCACTCCTTGTTCATTATTTTTTAACACCTTCTTTCATTCGTCATCTAATGGTCTCAAAGATAAATGACTTTGGGGTCGTTTGAGCTGTTAATTGTTGTCCTTAGTTTCCTGTCCAGAATACAAACACATTCGCCCATGAAACAGGATTTATTACCATTCGTTTTTGCCATGCCTGTCCTTTTACAGATTCTTATTTACGATCTTGATAGATACACCGATAAGAACTACGATTGTCTTGCACGTTGTTGTATGTAAACAACGTCCTTGTATTGGTGCAGAATCAAATTTCTGGATAGCTTCAATGCCAGCAAGCATGGGAAGCACTGGACAGCCTTCCGTGTACTGATGATAAAAATAGTGGACCACAGTTTGTTTGAGTGGGTGGTGCTAGCCATCATCTTCGGCAGCAGCTTAACGTTGGTCAGTTGAAAATATCTTTATCTAGTTGCTTTATCTAGGGTTTTACCCACCATCACAGGCAAGCTCAAAGCGTTTGAAAAAACCCAATGAGATAACAATAATGATAATGGATGCTTGTCTCGAAAACAAAGAAATTGTTGTGTGCTCCCATAGTGTTGCTACTTGTGTTAAAAAAATAATTTTTTCAATTTCATGTATCGCTTTCTTTGTTGTGTGCTTTCTACAAAACAACTATTGTAAAGGATAAAAATACAGTATAAAACTGAAGAGTGATAAAATATTTTCCACTAAAAGATAGATAAAATAGCTCTCTTTTGAGTTGCTGATAATACAACAAGAAAGAATTATGATACTTGCCACCAACTTTTAGTGGGAGTAAATAATGAGAGAACAGATTGTTTACTTTCATGGTTCCAACCAGGATGCATAGTGAAAAGAAATACTTTTGCTTCGTGTTGTAGGCCTTTGAGGATGTGTACCTGTATCAGGACAAAGGGAAGCAGATGGCGCTGTACGTTTTGAGCATCATTTTTTGTATCTTATTTGGTATCGAGATGCTGATGAAGTGGGTTGCCAGCGGCATCACCAACTATTTCAAGGACTTCTGGACCTTGCTGGACTTCTGCATCGTTGTGGTCAGTGTGTCCGACATGTAATAAATGTAAAGCCCTTCCCCTTCTTGAGTCATTCCGACCATTATTAAATTCTGTTATCACAAAATCTGCAATATCTGATTTTCTGTGATGTGTTTTACTCCAACATTAAGAACATATCGTCTCACGCTCTAACTCTTTATTGCAGATTTCAGTGGCTAGCCTTATAGGCGAATCTCTGGGAGTGTCTAACATTGCTGCCTTCCGATCCTTGCGAACTTTACGCTCGCTTCGCCCTCTGCGCGCAATTGCCCGTTGGCAGGGAATGAAGGTGAGAAGACAGACAAACATAATAAAAGAAAGAGAAGCAGATATAAAACAAAAGGACAGAGTGGTGTTGGCGTGTGGTTTGAGTTTGTACGGGCCTCCCAATTTCAGATATCACATCTCCATCACATCTCACCACCCAGACATAGTTTCAAATACAAGGCGATTACATCTGCGTGAGCTGGCATGATCTTTCTACATTTAATAAGAAAGATTCTGCATGGTCTGAAACTAAACTGACTTTCACCAAGATGACAAACACAAAACTAACAATGGTCTTTTGAAAATAAATGAGCCTGTTCTTGGCAAACTGCCAGAAATGTGTTCAAACAGTTGTTTTGATAATGCAGATCGTGGTTAATTCTCTCATGAGAGCGATTCCGGCCATTTTCAACGTCTTCTTGGTGGGCATGGTGTTCTGGCTCATATTTAGCATCATGGGAGTCCAATTCTTCGCAGGTAGGAATGAGGAACAGATGACATCTTACACACACACACACGTACATTGCTGTTGTGTACAGGCCAAGCACATCGGCTTGAATTATTTAAAGACTTCTCTGGTGGGGTTTTTTTTGTTTTTGTTTTTTGGGGTTTTTTTTTACTTTTATGACGCAACATTACTAACCTTACATTTCAGTATGTTTATCAATTTACTAGTTTTTGTCTAGCACCGAGTAATTTCAAGCCTAAATATGTTCGCAATGCTAATCGTAGAATTACACAAGAGATGGATTGACTACGGTAAGGGGAAAATGGTTTGATAATAATTTCTTTATTTCCTACATCAACGGCAATTAAACCCACCTCAAGAACTCGTCAGCCTCGGACTTCTAGAACTGATATAAGAGTTGAGCTTGTATTATCTTAGTTTTTGACATTTTCCTGCTCAGTTAATGCTATTATTTGAGCACGATGAAATTAAGCTTACAAAGCTCATCCTCGGATTATAAAAGAAAGGAATATAAAAAAATTCTTCGCAATTCGTTACTTTTTTAAACATGATCTAGGCAAATTCTACAAGTGTGTTAACTCAACGTCCGGGGAGAAGTTCACTCCTGATGTGGTGCCAAACAAAACCGAGTGCCAGGCTTTAGGACAAAGCTGGGTGAACTCCAACGTCAACTTTGACAACGCCGGTTCCGGCTTTCTAGCTCTCTTCCAGGTGGTATGTAAACATTTTGTCCTACACAGGTTTTAGCTGATTTCGTATTTGTAAAATGTCTTGTTGGTAACGACCTTAATATGACAATATTTACTGTTCCTTTTTAAATTAAAATGCTTAGCTTCCATTGTTTCTGCCTCAGGCCACGTTTGAAGGCTGGATCGAAGTAATGGTGGACGCGGTTGACTCTACTGATGTATGTAATTTACCTTGTGATCTCACTCATTGAATTAATCTTTATTTTTAACTTAAGAGCAAATCTTGTGATCTCACTCATTGAATTAATCTTTATCTTTAACTTAAGAGCAAATTAAATATTTATTTAAATATTTTAATGTATTGCCTATTGAGAGATACTCCTTGTTTATCGATTTTTTAACATTTTTTTACTATTGATTAATGGTATCTGTGTATTTACTTTAACCTGTTTACCCTAAATAAAAGAATACTGTTTATATATGTCCTACGGTTCCTACTCCCCCAAATCATATTTCCGTAGTGTTTATGATCTGTCCCTCTCTCTCTCTCGTTCCAACAGACTTTGTTCGGATTTTGTATATTTTCCATTAGTCGGGACTTCCAAAACTTTTCACTCATTTTAGCAAAAGATATTATTATTATTATTATTATTATTATTATTATTATTATTATTATTATTATTATTATTATTGGGTCGATCTACAGCCTAAATTTGCAAACATAAAAATTTATAACAGTCTTGATGAATATTTATTTTAATAAAGGATAATATTTTTAATGTTATTATTAGGTCGATCTACAGCCTAGTATTGAAAACAACCTCTACATCTACCTCTATTTTGTCGTCTTCATTATATTCGGGTCTTTCTTCACGCTCAACCTCTTCATTGGTGTGATCATTGACAACTTCCAGACGCTGAAGAAAAAGGTAAAATATTAACAAACATAGTAAATAATAGTATTTACTATCTTTGCTGTTAATCTAACTTCACCATTGGAGAACCTTCCTGATTTCCTCCTATTTAATTAATTTAAAAAAGAAGTGTTTTTAATTTGTTTTAAAGTTAAAAATAAAGATTGATTCATTGAAAAGGCTATAGCTATCTATACAGTGATTTGAAATTTTAAAAAAATTCACATACACAAACGAGCAGCAAAGCTATTGAATATGGAAGAGAGTGAAAAATTCCAGGTTGGGTGAGTAAAAGAATTTTTGCATAAAAGTCAACGCAATCGAAAATGTGCATGTGCATGATAATTAAATCGTATTCGGTGGGGTTGTTTTTCAGTACGATGGCAATTATCTTGATGCTTTTTTGTCGCCAAATCAAAAGAGCTACTATAACACACTCCGAAAACTTGCAAACAAAAAGCCACATAAGACCATCAGACGACCAAAGGTAAGAACAGAAAGTTTAGATACTTTAGCTATGATGCTCTTTCAAAGTAAATATAAGCAAAACTTTCCCCAGTTTTTATTTTGTTTTTTGTTTTGTTTTGTTCTTGTTTTTCTTTTGTTTTGGGGGGGGTGGCCAATGAGAAGAGAATGATCATCGCAGCTTTGTCAACATATTTTTGGCGTTTTGACATATACTTCTACAAATGAAAATGAAAACCTAACATATATCTTCCTTAATCTATCGAAGAACGTATCTCTATTCTGAAAAATATATATATTTGCTTGCAGAACAAGTTTCAGTGCTTTTTTTACGACATCTCCACCAACACCAAGTTTGAGCTCGGAATCGTAATTCTTATCTTCTTTAACATGATCGTCATGGCTGTCGAGCATTACAACCAAGCAGATGCCGTGCAGGAAAACCTGAATACCATGAACATCATTTTCACCGCAGTCTTCACCCTGGAGGCCATCCTAAAGCTTGTAGGTCTGCGGTGGCACTACTTCAGAGTAGCTTGGAATGTCTTCGACTTTATCATCGTTATTTTGTCCATCCTGGGTGAGTACTGAGAGAGTAAGTGTGGGTGCGATTTCGTATTCCAACCTGATGCAACATATCAGGATGTATTTGAAGGATTCCGATTATATGTTCCCAAAGCTTGACTATTGTTTTACCATATTTATTTATTTTGCAGGCATCGTCCTGGCAGACATTTTGTCCAGAATTTACGTTAGACCCACCTTGCTGCGTGTGGTGAGGGTCTTTCGCGTCGGGCGCGTTCTGCGCCTTATCAAAGCTGCCAAAGGCATCCGCAAACTCCTCTTCGCCCTCATCATTTCCCTGCCTGCCCTCTTTAACATCGCCGCGCTGCTTTTCCTCGTCATCTACATCTACGCCATCATCGGCATGTCTTCGTTTGGCGACTTACGGCCGAAGAACAGCCTCAACGACATTGTCAACTTCCAGACCTTCGGTAATAGCTTCCTGCTGCTGTTGCGTCTGGCCACGTCAGCAGGCTGGAATGACGTGCTTGAAAACCTGATGCTCAGCCCTCCAGACTGCAACTCCACCTACAAGACTCTACCTGACGGCACGCAGGTGGCGTCGTCCAACGGAGACTGCGGCGTGACGTGGCTGGCCATCCCTTATATGGTGTCTTACATCGTCATAGTCTTTCTCATCGTCATCAACATGTACATTGCTGTTATACTGGAAAATTTTAACCAGGTGAGTCGAAATTTCTAGGTTCTTAAAAACTCATACATTCGTTGTAATCGCCTATTTCTTCAATGCTTCTGTTATTTTTCTTCTTAATTTCCTTATCGCTTACTTTCGAAGCTTTGGCAAAACCTTTCCGATGGTAGTTTCTTTTACATCTGGTGTGCTAGTGGATACTCCTCGTTGTCCTAACTACTGATTTCACAACTTTTGTCTGTTCAGTTTCTGGTATATATATATTATTACCCATGTACGTTTACCACTGTACTCAAAAAAGAGCCTTCACTGCCATGGACAGGCGTACTTTAGCCGATTATGATCACTAGCAGTAGAAATAGAGCTAGCGCTGATAGTGGTTTTGTGGTTACTGTTTCTGTTATTCATCGCCTACTTTACATTGGTATTGCAACACTACTACCGTCAGATCTACATTTACTTTTTTATAATTAGTTTTAGTGATGTGGTGTAGATATTGGACTTGCTGCTATTTATGTTTAATTATGTTTTTTATGTCATAGTATTGCTGTCATAATTGTGCAGTCATGATGTTGCTGCTGTCACGGAATCTGTTTTATGGTTTTCTTCGACTGCTAATACATTTTCTCACTCGCGCTGCAGGCCCATCAGCAGGAGGAGGTGGGCATCACGGAGGACGACTTCGACATGTTCTACAACGTGTGGGAGCGCTACGACCCCCACGCCACGCAGTTCATCAAGTACGAGCAGCTGTCGAACCTGGTAGCCGACCTGGAAGCGCCATTGCAGCTGCCCAAGCCCAACGAGATCGTTCTGGTCTCCTTCAACCTTCCCATCGTAGAAGGCGACCTCCTGCACTGTCTGGACGTGCTACGGGCGCTGGTGACACACGTGCTGCAAGACGTGGAGGAGACGGAGGAGCTACGCAAGCTGAAGCAGCAGATGGAGGAGAAGTTTTCCGCCGTCTTCCCGACGCGCAAGAGCATGGCCGTCAAGTCCACAACCCTGCAGCGGAAAAAAGAGGAAGTGGCTGCTCGTACCCTGCTGCGGGCCTGGAGACATCACAAGACGCAGAGGGTCCTGAAGGATCTCGTAGTTCAGGCCATGCGGCAGAACTCACTGCGGCTAGGCACCGGAGCGTCGGAAGGGACGAGGATGTCGGGTATCCATCACCTGGGGCGGCGGCTCAGCAATGCACTGTCCAACTTTTTAGGGGTCTCGCGTCCGTCATCAGGCGTCAGGCGGGCCAGCATCATCAGTGCCGGACCCGTGGACAGCAAACCCGATGTCAGGCCCCTAAGCAAGCAAGGCAAGCTTTCTAGCTTTTTGCAAGTGCCCAGACTGGAAACCCTGCATGCCATGAACTTGGACAAAAGCTTACATGACTTGGAGTTGTAGTGTTCTTGCCCGTGTGCGCATGAGATACAACGAATAGCTGTGAATTCTGATCAAGCATTCTACATTCCCATCATACTCCTTCAGGCTTCCCTCCCATATACACTGTTTGTGCAATAGTCTATTTGCCTGTTTGTCAGTATGGCTTATGGTTTGTCTATTGCCATTGCCATTGTCTCACACAGACTGCATAGTGTGAAAAATGGAGTCAGAGGAAGCAAGAAGTTTGAAGTGACTTGCAGTATTTTTCCACTGTGTTGACTTCTTTTTCAATTTTCATGAAATTTGGAGGATGCACTGGTACTTGTTTATGAAAGTACGATGAAATCTCTGATCCAAAAGAATATTCTCAGACCACACTTTCTTCATAGTCTTAAGAAATTATGGAGCATATTTGGAGTTAATTGGATACACGCCAAAAGCTCTGCCTGGCGATTGTGTCTGACTTCACAAACATTTATTGTTGATGATGTTAAGCTATATCAAAAGGAATAAGTTCATTAAGTTCATGACCTAAAGTAAGGTATGCGAGGAGGACATTACGTTCATGACATAAAGTAAGCTGTGTGAGGAGGACGTTTTGTTGGTGATGCTAAATTTCAATGTCTTTTTTTTTCATTATCGCTCATGATGAATTCTTTTCCTGATATCTTGACAATGAAGTTTTCAGACTTCAACTACCGCTAGATTAAATTTCCACATAAAACATGTAGAAAAGTGTCAATATTGTCGATATTTTATGTCAGTTTTTATGTGTTGATGATAATATTACGCCCTTTGACGCTGACAAAATCAAAACCAAACCCAAAAATGCGTAAGGGTTTAATTTTTGTGTAAAAACAAAATAAATCAAAAATGGTGAATAGCCATTTTGTAAGTAAAGTTTCGTAGCATAATTCGATAAGATTTTTTGCCTTCATTAGTGTGGGATTTCTGAAAATGTAGGTGGTTGCAGTGTTTAGACAAGTACATAGAAAAATCATCTATGTCTCGTGTTTTCTCGCTTTACTCTTGAGTCAAACGGTCTTCTCATAAATTCTGCTGAATCACAAAAGGGAAATAACCCTGCTCACCACTCTTTTAATCTTCTCAGTCCAAAAAAGAGCTACTTTACGTTTACCACCCGATGACACACTTTTTTCTTTGTTGCAACGCATCAGTCCTGGTATCATCACATGCATAACCTACTTCCATCTCTGGTTTCCTCAAACCCTTTTTTCCTACAATTAAAAAAAAACAGGAGCAGAGATCGACGCAATCTCACTAGATGCACCTGTATTGCAACATTTCTAAACTATTAGATTCACAGAACTGAAATTACTGTCACCAGAAACAGTCTGGTCTTAATTCATTCCTCAGTGATCCAAAGCAGTACACTATGAGATTCTAAGCAGACGACAGCAGTATGCTATTCCCAGCATTAGCGAAGGAGATAGGGGTGGGTCAATGTGAACACTGGAGCATCGAAGACAGGGAGCCCCTCCCTAGATGTTTAGCAAATGTTTTGCCTATTTCTTATTGACGATTATTATATTTTTGCACTCTAAAATTGGGAGACAGCTCACGCGCGGCGACAGGCAGAGCACGAATTCTAGAACACCGTAAAGCCAATTCGGCGGCGTTTATCGCCATTTGTCATACATTTTCGTCGTTTGAGAATTCTACCTATCCCCACATACAGGATGCTGTTTGACAGGCTTTAAATTCCTTGCTTACTGTTCGGGCACCGTGTATGGTAGGGTTAATGACCCGTATCAGTCATCAGAACTAATCAAGCACATGTCTCCCGGCACTGGAGTCCGAACTCTTGAAGGGAGGTCTGTTCTTGAAGTTAAATTGCATCAATAAAAAAATACATTGTGTACCTATATAATGAATTGTACAAGTACAAAATTCATTTTGTAGCTAGAGAGAGAAAATAAAGAAAATTCATCTCGGCGTCCCATAGAGTAGCTATTCTAAAATCCCTTATTTAACTAGGCTATTTTATGTGTGGATATTACTTCCAAATCCCTCAGAACAGGATATTGATCTACAACAATGATGTTACAAATTTGTTAGGGATAGGAAACCTGACCAAATAAATAGGTAAAGTGTGTAAAGGAGGCCAAAGTATATCTAATATAGAACAATATTAAAAGCACATAAAATCTCTTGAATGAGGAGATTAAATACAGGTTAACACTAATGGAAAGATATTGTCTTAGGGGGTTAACATAAAGTTATTGGTATTAATAAAAATGGCCCAAACAGGTGTAGTAATACATACTGTACATCAAAATAAGTTCTGGAAAGATCTGCTTATAGCTTATAAAAACTTCTACTGATCCTTCAAAAGAACTGCTGGCAGAACCAATACACTTTAATGACAGAATTAAACTTAGCACCATCACTCACTACAATTGATGTGCCTCATCCTGCATAATGCTTCAGGGTTATTTGTTTAATTGAGAAGTACTGTAAAAAGCTAGGTGAAAGTAATTTAAGATTGGTATGATTTGCATATCAAATAATTTGGTAAACACATCTAAGTAATGATTGCCTATTCTATATAATGTGCTAAAACTGCAAACTACTGCTTTCTTGGCCTTAGCAGTTAAATCTTTTGATGTATGGTAAACACTTAACCTAGTAAATAAAGACCTATAATTATTTATCAGTATTAACCACATTCATCTGTACACTTCCATAGATCCACCTCATTTGTAGCTAACAATCTCCCTTTTCTAATAGCAACATTGCGACTTTTATTTAAATTAACATTTAGGCTAAGTGCTAAAAATTAATGCTTTATGTCAAATATTTCGTTGATGTTGTAGTCCTATTACAGTTTCTGACATCAAGACAATATCGCCTGCAAATAAGAGGAGAAATATTTTTATGAAATCATGTGCAAAATTGCCCCATGTTTTCCATCATTTATAATTTAAGCCACTTCATTAAAAACAATCAAGAAAAATATAGTGCTACATGAATCACCTTGTTTAACCCCTTGTACAATCAATATAATCTGTAAAAGAGCCTCCACATCTGACATGGACTCTAGCTGTTTTTCATTTATTATTGATATGTGATAATTTAAATCTACTTCATCCAGAACAGGATTATCAGGGACTGACAAAGTAAAACACTTTCTTTGTAACATACTTTGCAGTTATTTTGAGCCAATTGATGTGTGTGTGTGCCCACATGCATATATGCCCATGAAAGTGCAGTTAATTAGACCTTTTGGTTTTTTTATTAATTAGATTTATTTAACTGGCCGGTAAACACAACTAAAAATATTGATGACAGTGTTAAAATTTAAGCACAGATTTAAACCATGAGACATATGTTATCCATTCCCTTTCCTGCAGGACATTTTCATTAATAATATGCAATAACACCTCAGTGGTCATACATAAATTCTGTGGGTTCTTAGCTATAATTCTGATTTCTCACTGATAAAGAAGCCATTCTGATAATTGAAATCAATATTATAAACAGATAAGTAAATTTTTTTTCTCGAACAGACGAAAATCTTTCATACCACCTCAAACATTTATGGGCTCGCGACATGGCAGAGACGGTAAATAACTACCCGAGTAGCGACGAATCTCCAACTAAAGAACAAATAAATACCAGTCCAGACCAGTCTTTTGTGCCAGGGAAGGTTTAAAATAAATACAGCATGACTTCCTGATCCGCATATTAAGTCTCTGAATCTAATAATAAGAATAAAGTCAAAATGCAAGTTCAGAATCAAATTGACAAAATCTTTACTTTAAAAGATTGTTTATCGATAATAATCACATTTATTTGAAATTGCAAAATACATTCCCTGCATGCGTATTGGCAAGCGGTTACTTTTGTTTAGTAAATGGTGGCTAAACTTATTCGCATGGTTCTGCTTAGAATAGGCAGCTGAGCTTGTTCTAATAACGTAAGGCTCTTTTTAGGTTCGTCTTTTGGGTTTGGGACGAACTGTGACCGTGTTTAGAGGGGGAAAATAAGAAAACAGAGGAGATTTCGATATAAGGGAAGCTACTCTCGAACTACACTTGCATGGTCACCAACACAAACAAATGTTGTTGCTAGTACCTTAGAAAAAGACCGTACTCTCACATTTCATATTTACGTAACATATTAAAAATATTTTAGAGATTGTCTGTATTAATACTATATCTCTGAAATATAATACCCTACAATATATCATATTTAATTTTCAATAAAACTAACAAAAGAAAGAAAAATTACCTTGATACCTATAGGTTTGGCAGGAAAAGACCATGCAGAAGGCCAGGAAAACTGAGACCTTGAATTTCTCAGACTTATTATAGACATTTACGCATTTTCAAGTTCCTTCACAACAGGTTGGAGAGGTAATTTTTTTTCGGTTGTGCCTGCCAATAATGATAACTGTAACCGTAATTATAATAGATGTGCAGTCCTACACGTATGTGTTCTATAGACCTTGCACTTTCGATACACTGTTAGAATTCTTTTATTTCGGAAACGCTTAATAATTTTGTTATGAATTCTAACAATTTATCTTCAAAATTTTATTTTTTGAACCATAATATTCATTCTACTCTATATGCATATAAATATATAGCTCATTAGTTTGCCCCTGTACAGCATTATCATTTTGCTCAAGCGATGTTTTTAAAATGCCACCAATATGTAATTTTTTTATCTGAAGTATAAATTATATGAATATAAATTTTCCTAAACCGTTGAATTATTAAAGTACTTTCCCTCCTTGTAAATTTATGCCCAAAAGAAGTCCCATATTTATATCCAAGATCAATTAAGTTCTTCCATAACAGTTCAACAACCAAAATGTTACATAATGACATGAATTTACGGCTTTTTGTAGTCACTCATTAATAAGCCCATTATTTAATTCAATATTTGAGACAACGATGCAGTATTCTGATGACAAAGACAGCATTCTAAGATTCACATTGTTAATTAACACAGACTTCAAGAACATCAAGATATGTGGAGTTTCAAGTTATGGGATGTGGAACAAGCAAAGCCCTTATTGAACAACTGCCAGTTCCATCTCATAAAGGGACTTTAGACAAAAGCAATCCAGCAGCTACCATGTCCAAGTTGACTAGAGCTGAGTCTTGTACTAGTCTCTATGATGCAGGTGAGATCAGGTAGACAGACAAAACAACAACAGTGTTGATATCTGCATTTGCATATAGTTCCATCAGTATTTTACTTCCAGGAAGTGGTAACAGTATTAAACATAAAAATAAAAAGATATTGACCTTGCCTACAAGGAGTGGAAGATCTTAAAAAGTAAAGAATGTGGAAAGTGAGGTGAAAAAAAGATTATGGTGGTGGTGGTGGTGATAGTGGCAGGCAGAAGGGGCTGGCTTTTATGGAGGAAGTGGGTGGTGATAAAGACAACAAAGATAATAGCAAAGATAATGTGAAAACTATACACATACTTTTTTTAATTGTTGCTTATTATCTTTACAGGGGCTAAATTTATTCCAGGAAAGAAAGAGAGAGTCAATATGCTTGAAGAAAAAATACGGACAGCAGCATCTTTGATGTCTTTTGATGCTGAAGAAGCATTAAGTATTGTGAAAAAGCACCCAGATCTTCAGGGACAGTTTACAAACATCATAGAGCTCATGAGTCTCTTTCAGTCCAAGATGTATGCAATGTACGTTGCAAAGCTGAGAAATCAGGATAATGAGCATGATAGAAAAGTAATTTCAGATTTTTTGGCACTAACAGGCGGTGCAGCAGCAACTGTAGTGATATATGTTGATGCAATGGAAAAGCTAGGAGTCAGTTACATTTCCAGAGAACTTCTGCAATCTAATTGGAATCCAGATGATGAACTAAATGAGGATGAAGATGAAGACAGAAATAGCAATACAACCACTTCAAATGAAAAAATAAAGGCATTTGAAGTTATCTGTGGGTTACGACCTTACTGGGTTGATGCCAGTGATGCCAGTGAGCATTTTTGCATGAGCCTTATGGAGAGTGGTCTCCTGCAGTTCTTAGTGGAAGATGTAAAACATCTAAATAAAGATGAGGTACTTATGATTTCCTTTATTTGAATGTGTTTCACTCATTCAGGGACTTTGTTGTTTTGTTCAAAATACCGTACACTAATTATAGCATCTTCCTGATGGTCATAGACTGGATTATGCTCAAGACAACCCAAGACAACAACACCGGTATCCAGTGGACCTTCATCAAACAGCTAGAGGACCTAGAGTTTACAGATGCCATTAGTTTCCTATCTCATCAGCAACAACATGCACAAACCAAACTGTACAAGCTAACAGAGGAACCAGAGAAGACTGGCTTAAAGGTCAACAGAAAGAAGACTGAAGTGATGAGAATCAACAACAATCAAGCAGAGAACATCCAAGAAACAGACTGCTTCATGTATCTAGTGTATCTGAGGATGTCAACAAAGACGGTGGAGCAGACAATGACATCAAAAGCTGCATCAACAAGGCCAGGCATGTTTTCAACAGCCTGTGCCCCATCTGGTACTCCCAAGCATTATCCTTCCACAGTTAGACCCGCATCTTCAACACCAATGTGAATGCAGTCCTACTGTATGATTCTGAAACCTGGAGAGCGACAAACACCATCAACAACAAGCTCCAGACCTTTACCAACCGATGCCTAGGCCATATTCTGGAAATGAGATGGCCTGAAAAGATCTCCAACAGCAGCCTGTGGAAAAGAACCAACCAGAATGCCACTAGCCAAGACATCAGAAAGCGCAAATGGGGCTGGATAGGACACACTACTCCTAGAGACACACTAGAGACCAAAGCAGACTTGGAAAAGAACAGTAAAAAGCGAGGCAAAGGACATCGGAACCACATGGGCCCAACTGAGGAGGGGGGCTGCCCAAAACCGGGTCCACTGGCGAGGTGTTGTTGTGGCCCTATGGTCCTTGAAGAGTAACAAGGACTAAACTAAACTAAACTAAACTAATTATAGCACCACAAAGCATTTAATTGTTTTATAAAGGAGGCTTAAGGATCACACATTAACAGTTAATATTTCACTGGGAATAATTTCTTAGGCAGTCAAAGCAAATAAGAATGATACTTTTGTTTCAAATTTGCTATATTTTGTTTCTTAGTTGCCAAAGAAATAATCCATTTATGAAACATTTTCAAGAGAATATATTCTTTCACTTATTTTAAATTTTAAAGTAAACCTTTTATTGGACCACTAGTTCATTTGATATTCTCCCAAATCTATCAAGCATATGGTTCTTCTTGAAGATATTATATTTATATTACATCTTATTAACTTATAATACTTTTGTAATTATGCTTAATATATAAGTTTTTGGATCATAATATTGTGTTCCTTTTTCTTCATTTTGGTTAGGAAGATAAAATAGAAGCATCTATCTATGACACATCAGTCACCATAATTCATAACAGTGCCAGACACAAACAACTACAGCAAAGATTTCGTGACAGTGCTGTGGTTCAGCTTCTTACACCATTTCTTTCTAAGAAGAGGGGTAAGTTTTAAGACTCTTACAGTTAAAAATAAAGGATTTTAGTCAGAATCTTTGCAGGATAAAAGTACTGAGAAATAGCATCATTTCAGGTGAATCAGATAAAATTAAGGTGTTTGTAATGATAGTTTAATAGCTATACGGTGATCTTTAACAAGAAATCTAGATCTTTTTTCCATTACAATTTTATATCTACTCATTTATTTGTCTATTTATGTACTATTTCATATTGGTCTATATCTGTGGTCAAGTTGCCATGTCCAAAACTGTTTGCCTACTGTCTCTCTTTTGTTCTGTGTCATTATATGTCTTTCACTTTCAATCTTCTCTGTTGTTAAGTCTCTAGCTCTCTCTCTTTCTCTATATACCTCCTCTCTCTCTAACATGGCATATAATACAAGTTTGTTTTTTTTAAATCTATAAAACAGACATAAAACTTTTGACACTGTTGACGCTGTCATACATCATTAACGAAAATGAAAATGAGCTCCTCCTGGCTGATGGCTCTGACTTTGAGTTTCTACTGAGTATGGTGGAAGAAGCTTGGGAGGAGGAGGATCATCGTACATTTGAGGGTTATTCCTTGTGGGAGCTGCTCAAGGGACTGAGCAACCTTGCTCAAAATGATGTCAACAAAAAACTTCTTATGAGGAAAGGTGAAGTCATCATTTGTCTCAATTTTCAGATTAATCAGCAGATTTCTGTTATCTTGAAGAGCAACCAGATCACAGCCTACAGTTAACAAAAAAATTTTTTTTTTTCTTTCGGTCAACAAAATTAAAGACATCGCATCTGTTTTACAGGCCTTGTAGGAAAAGCAGTTGGTTTTTCTAATTTTGATATTTTGACTTCCTTGTACAGTTATTAGATGCTTCTGACATGATTTTAAAGAAGACATTAAAAGTCAGTCCACTTGTATTAGTATGTCTTGTGCAAATTTGAGGTATAATCAGTATTTAATCAGTATTTAATTAGAATCAGTAAGACTTGCACCTATTCATTAACACTACATGTTATGGGGGAAACAATCAAAAAGCACATTTTAGAAATACAGACACATTGTCATCAGTAGCACACATGTATACATGTAAATATATTTAAACATATTTACAGGGCTTCTGCTTACGCAAAAAATTGCGTACAGTACGCATTAAAAGTTCGGAGGACCCCTTCATTTTTCGTCAATGGGGTCCCATTCAAATTTGGGCGAAGAACAGGGACCCCTTAAAAATCTGAAGAAGGGGTCCCTGGGACCCCAAAGAATTTAGCCTTAGCAGAAGCCCTGATATTTATATATGTAGATGTTTATTTCATTATTTATGATTATTCATTATTTTATGTATTTTTATAAGTATATGCATGCATGTATGATATGTACATGAAACTTTTATAAAAGTATATAAATAACAAAATTGTTTGTTTTTTTAGGTGTTCTAGATCATCTGAAGCCAATCTTAAAGAATGGAGAAACCTTAGAAAAAGAGGAAGCATTGAAGATAGTTTGGGAACTCTCATTTGATAAAGACAACAGACAAGAAATTCAGGTGTCATCAGTTTTTCTGGTTCTATCAGTATGACAGCAATATGATGATACAAATTAAAACATGATTGCATGATGACACACAAATCAAACAATTTTTGCATAGCTGCCAGCATGCATGCATGGACACAGAGAAAGTATTACAATACACATGCATGCAAACACACACACACACAAAGAGAGTGATGTCTGTATGCATTTACAAGTTTTCTAAGGTTCATTTAATGCTTGGTACTTTGTTCAGATTGATCATTTATAAAAGCAGAAAAGTAATATTTTCGCAAAATATAATAATCAATTTTCTATAAAAGGTTGAAAATATTTCTCAAAAAGAACTATGTCATGAATTTAAGACCAAATATTTGACAAATGTGCTAATAAATAAATATGACATAAATTTTCCATGTGACTTCCAGGGGGACTCAGAAATCATGCAGCTGTTGGAGAAACTAAAAAGCTCTTCAACATCTGGAACTGCAGAATGTGCACTTGGAGCATTATGGGTGCTTGCAATGGACAAGAAGGTGTCGAAAGGTCAGCAATTAGTTTTCCCAGCCATTTTTTAAGGGTATAGAGTAAGTTGATTCTTGCAGTTTTTCCCCTTTGTACTGATTTGTAGATTTATACATTAAATGCTTAGACCATTTCATAAATTATGATGCAGGATAGAAGGAGTCAAAGTAGAAGACAATTAAACTGTGACAATGCAAAATAGACAGGAGTGAAAATACAATACAGTATATATGAAAATAACTTCTTTTATTGTTCTTGAGAAACAATAATTATCTGAGCAGTGTTTTGTTATGGTTTTTGATCAGTTGAAATATTGCATAATTATTTTACCATCATATTTTTTTGCTTATTCTGAATTTAAGAATCAATGCAGAATATCCCTTTTCCCCCACCACCACCACCACCACCTCAAACCACTTCTGGAGCGCTTCCTTCTCCTCCTTCAATTTCACTTGCCCAACCACAAGCCTCCTCAGTCCATATCATGATCAGCTATCAGTGGGGCAACCAATCAACTTTGCTACAGGTATGAAAGCTGCATCGCTTAGTTGTTTTGAAATATTATGTAGTCAGAAGCACTTGTTTCCCATATCTCAAAAATATGTTTGTCGTAATATATCATTATTTCTGAATTATCAAATCATTAAAAAAGTAATTTGCAAATTTAAATAGTCAAAATCAGCTTTGAACTTTAGATGTTTAATGAGTGGAATAGTATTATTTTTCATTACCTTTACCAAAAGAGTGTTGTTTTAGTTTGATATAATTAACTTGTTTGTATGTATCACAAAATTTCATCATACCTAATGCAGCAAATAAGAAAATAACTCTTTAAAGATAAGCAGCAAATAAACTTTAAAATATTCAATCCAAACATGCCTTACAGATACGAGAAATGCTGCGCCAAAGAGAATATCAAGTATGGATGGATGTTGATAACATGAAAGGTTCAACCCTAGAAGCTATGGCAGATGCTATTGAAAAATCTGCTGTTGTACTCATATGCATGTCACAGCGTTATAAAGAGAGTACAAACTGCAGAACAGGTAAACTATTTCCACTGAATAACTTTCACATAATGCCTCTGTATGTTGTGTGTTGCATTTTGCCATTGATGAATCAAATAAATACAGATAAGAGGAATTATGCTAGTGTAGCACTTTAATTAGTAGTGAACTAAGTATTTCTTTGTTTTTGTAGAGGGTATAGGGGTCAAACAGCTCCCATGCTTGCCCCTTTCTCATTCCTGCTTCGATATTTTTGTTATTTGTTATGAATGCATATTAGAAAAAGAAGACCTGGGTCAGATATGAAAATCACAGAAGAAGTGGATGTTCTAATTATTAATGTTTTTTGTAAATAAAACATTTCTTTGTGTCTGCTTTTTACATCTTAGATTATTATTATTTAGATGTGTTCGTTAGTTATAAGTTATCTATCATTATCATTTAATCTCAGTTATATTTGATATTATTGAGATTTTTAAGCATCTTCCAAGACAATTTCATTGCTGCTCAAGCCAATTTCATCAGCAGTTGTATGTATAACTAAGATGTGCAAAAAATTGTACTGCTGTACAGTGCAAACAAAGATATTATAAATTATTAAGAATACCTGTTCAAAAAACTTAAAACTAGTTCATTGGAGTTTTACTTCATTATTATGTTCTAAGCTTTTGAGCTTCTGCCATGTTTCTCAAATTTCATATGCCTGTGTTCGAGAAATAGCACTGTTTTGGACCTTTCAAATGGTTGCAGAAGCTGAGTATGCTTTTGAACTGGGAAAACCTATCATTCCTTTGCTTATGGAGGGTGGCTACAAACCTGATGGTTGGCTAGGCATTATCAAAGGTTCCAAGCTATTCTTTGACTTCAGTGGCAAGTACCCACTAGCAAGAAAGTTTGAGGAGCTTGTTCGTGAACTTGGAGATAAAGGGAAAGCACCCACAGCACCAGATGCAAGTTTCATTAATTCTAATTAGCATAAATTTATAAAAATCAAAAACTTATTATCCTTATTTGCATGCATTTTGTTGTCTAAGTGCAAACATATGCAGTGTGTTGTTTAAAACCTTCTGCAGATGAAAATGATATGATAATGATTTTGTCTGTTTATTAACTCTCTGTCGATTTATTACATGGATTAAAAGTATTTTACTGCTTTACATATTTTATTTTCAAAACCCAGGAGGTAGATTCCCAGATTGTTGCAGTCAAACATTCTCAAGTTTTTGCTGGTGCCCCTTCAAAAGATGTCGCTACTTGGTCACAAAATGATGTTTTGAACTGGCTTAAGAAAAACCATCTGGAAGGGTAAGAGGAAAATGTGAAACATTTTGACACAACTTTGTAGTGATTATTATATCCTTTGCTTTCAGTGTTTATAGCAAAACACTACCCCATGTGGGCACAATCTATGCCCAGCACAGTCTCTGCAGGGCATGCAAGATCCCACCCAGCGGCGTGTTCTTTCTCATGCCCTAGGGGGCAGGTATAGAAATGTCCAGGACAGACATTCCCAATTGAGAAACAGTTTCTTTGCTGAAGAAATAGCCTTCCTGGGCTCCACCATAGCTCATATCAGAACAAATAATAGTTGAATATGTCCAATTGCAGCCCGTGGGGGTCATTTCAGTGCAAGTGGACGAGTAAGCATCGATGTGTGCCTACTCACATAAGTATTTTGGTATTTATGGCAACTCTGAAATGTGTGGGTAATGCTAATTCAAAGTGGGCAGTGTATGTGTATGTGAAAGAAAGGGAGTGAGGAAGAGATAGCAAGTGAGAAAGAGAGAGAATGTGTATATGTACATGCATATATATGTGGAGGAAATTTCAGGGAGTATATAAACAACAGTGTGAGGCATAGCATCTGCAAGTATGGGTGCAAGTGTGATTGGTATGTCAAATAAGTGGCAACCGTCATCAAGTCAAATACCTAGTGTACTGTCACTTGGCAAGTAAATGAATTCTTTGTATATCTTGTAAAGGATGTTCATTCGAATCTCTCACAAAGATTCATGTTCAGATGAATTTATAAACTGTAAATTAGTAAAATAACTATACTCCCCTCCTGCAAGGAGTATTACATTTTGGGGTCTAAACTTTATTGAAAAACTTTGCGTGCATTACAAATACATCCTCTTTTTAATGACTAATGGCTAATTTTATGAGAATATTTCAATATTGAAAAAACAGTTTACTACTCTAAACAATTCTGTCTCCTAGTAATACTGGACCTGGTCATGCACCTGGTAGATCTGTAAAAACTATTCAGATGTTACAGTGAAAATGTGTGTCCATTGTGTTCTAGGCTAGGAAAAGGTCTACAAAATCTCAGTGGCGCAAACCTCAAATTCCTTTACAAGCTCAGTCAGAGAGTGAGTTGCAAAGATCAGAAAGTTGTGTTTGTTGTGTTATAATTACATGCATGCACACACACAGATTACTTATATCATGGATTGATTTCATACTGCTTTGACATCTGTTTGACACTTTATTATTATTTAAGAGATAATCCAGGAGGTAGATGCCCAGTTTAAAGCTGTTGAGCACAGTCCTCAGGCTTTTAGTCTTAGGATTGTATTTCTGTGTTTACTTGGGCTCCATCAACCCAAGTCTAGTTGGGTTGTTTGATAACTAAGGGTTTTTAACTGATTTTATCAATGCTGTCCTAAAAATTCAATACATTTGATGTTTTTATGTTTCTGATACAGGCTCCAGAGTTCTTCTTTAACTACCTCAAGGACGAACTTGGCCTAAAACAACTCAATGACTTGATGTTTTTTAGTAATGCCCTTGAAAAATTGAGCTGACATTCTGCACAGTGTATTCTAGAACAATGAACCTACAATATCTTCTTGTTCCTAATCACCCCCAGTGGAGCATAGGGCCACAACTGCACCATGCCTTCAGACCCGTTTCTGTGCATCCTTTTCCAGTTGAGACCATGTCATGCCAGCTGCCTCCGCCTCGCTGTGGACCGACTCTTTAAGTTTCCATCCATTCTTTGGCAATGACTTGGCAGGACAAAGGTGTAAACTGCTAAATTCTTGCTTTGATTTTGATTTTGTCTTTTATAGACTTAGAGATACAGCTGTAAATATTCTCTTTACCAGTTTAAAACATTAAAAGTCATGAAAATATATCACAGATATTTTTTCTACTACAATTGCATCAAATTCTAACAATGCAACAATGTATTTAATTGCCATAAGCTAATTAAGATTATCCCCTGTGTAGTGCAGATGTGACTCATGTCGTGAGTATTTCACTTTCTTGATTAATTATTAAATGTATTATTTTCGGTTCAATGGGTGTACTACTCTTTATTTGTCAAATTGTAATGTTTGTTTATTTTGATTTATTTTGATTATTATAAAGTGCGTCTGTTTGCATACAGTTTTAACGGATAGCTTGTTGTAATGCTTTATATTGACATAATATTTGAAACTGGTTATTAAGAGAAAGCGTATACTTAAGATATATATAGACCATATAGTTCTCTAGTTTTCCACAAACTCTTAGGCCGGACACGGAGCGAGCAGTGCTATTGGAAATTGCTTGGGCTGCACCTGGACACCACGATTTACTTTAGGACTTTTTGTATTGTTAGGGACATGGTCTAGATGCTAGAAGCTTTATAGCAGTGGTTCTCAACCTGTGGGGCGCGCCCCCCTCGGGGGTCGCGACGTGCTTACAAGGGGGGCGCGAAGGTGGTCATTTTTCAGTTTCTTATACCGGTATTATTGAAATTAGCTTACATTGCTGGCTAAGGGGGGCGCGCGGACGTAACTTTGTTCGTCAGGGGGGCGTCACAAGTAAAAGGTTGAGAACCGCTGCTTTATAGCTTGAGTTTTACTCCAAACAGCAAAATACTACTAGAGAAAGGTGATGCAGATTTCTTGTCTGCATCAGTGTGTAATCGACGTGACAGAGAGAAAATTCTCGGCGAGCCTAAACAATGACTATGACTAAACCGGAAGCTTTGTACACGACTGCCTCGTTTTAGTAGTTAACTGGGAAAAAAATCGTCTGCCAGCTGTCCAGTAACAAATTCGTGGTTCTTCTGTAAGATGAGCAAGAGATAAGAGAACGATTGAAAGTACTTGTCGAGGTACTAGCTGGAAAGAGTAGCGATAAATGGATCACAGTTAATGACCAGTCCGATCAGATTATCAGGACTGGACAAAGGAGCTGCAGAAAAATTTTCTTCTTTAACGCCGCAAAGGCCTCAGCGCGGTGACACTTGACAGCTGTCCGTAAAAATAAAAAGAAGATTGAAAGGACTGAAGTCAGATAGATTCAACATTCGTCCAGGGTCTTGTATTTGTCAACTGTTATTACTGCGATTTTTAAAGGGGCAATGAGCTTACTAATAAGGCTGAGATAGAGCGCTATATAAGACAAAATTTTATTAGTAAACCTGGGTCTTCAGTTCTCAATATACAAACCTACGAGCATCATCAGGCACCAAATCCATGACGTCCCGTTTGTCCAAAGAAATGTCTGATTAACACGAATCTTGTCCATTGCTTTCTCTCTCCCTCTTTTCCCCTATGCAGGATTCATAACCTATACATTGTGTGCTCCTACCTTCACGTCTGAATTCCACCATTACCATTAGAATGTCTTTTTGTGGTGTTTTGTCTATCAGTCTCAGATTGTAGAAAAAATCTCTTTCCTTCTCTGTGGCCTGTTTTGTGGGACGCGTAGCATACATACGAATTTATTTCTCTCGTAAAAGAGGCCAAGCACTCTAACACTGGTGAAGGGGATTTATGCATTCTGCTTGATTCGACTTTAGTCGAACTCAAAAGACCAACTACGGGGGACTCACAGTAATCTAGAAATGCATTATCATGCGCTGTCTGTTGTCCCCTCGGAGCCTGGTGGTGTCAGAAATGTGATCCAATGTTATCGGCCTCGTCTTCTGAGCGAAAGAAAGCGATGGTGTGAGGTACGCCCCTTTTCAGATTTCTACCTCGACATTCGACAAACTGTCGCACTTGCATCGTCTGCGAGTACGAGGGTCACGCAGGCTCCGATCTGATCACCGACTTTCTATACTTTGAAAAATCGGTGAGTATGCAGTGGTATTGAATAAGAGATGGCATGTTTGTGGTTCAGACAAGGGAAACACACATTAGATATTTAACACACATCTAGGTAGTGGTCTTAAAATTGCAAAGCCTTTTGTTTCTGCTGACCTCTTTACTGCCTAGATTATATAGAAAGTATATATATATTGCAATGATTTCATTAGTAGCACTTATCAGTAACATTGAAATTTCACAATACATACTAATATATAAGTATAATTTTAAAGCAGTTGATTAAATGGCAGTACATTAATCACCATACGTACCATACGTACATGGCCAACTTAAAACACGCATTTGTAAACAACTCTTAAAAATATGGATGACAAAGCTTTTGTCTTCTGAAAGCTAGCAACAAATGACCATCGACAGCTTCCGACATTTCATTTCCTTAAGAACCCTCTCATCACGTGAGAAATGCGCGAAAAAGTCTGAATCAGCTGATGTACTGGGTGAACTTTCCTACATGTATGTGTTTCCAGGTAGATTGCGGATGCAAAGCAGTAATTCAGGTTTTCAAAGCAAATAAACAGTTTTGCAAGAGCAGCCTCGATGAGGAAGGAAAGGAACATTTCACCGTTGCAGCCCCTCACCTTACATCGTATGTAATTCATGGAATAATATCGCTGTGAGGTACAAAGGTTAATACTCATACAGCCAACAAAATAGTTTGGTTTTCGGCAGCACATTATCTGTGTAGCACATCAGCCATGTCATCCTCAACTAACACCACCTTCGGTAATGTCTTCAATGGTACTTTTCGCAACTCGACTATCAGACCCCTTCGAACCACGGACGGAGCCAGGTTCATAAATGCTCTCGTCACAAGCATCTTAGTAGTAGATTCTTTGCTAGCAGTCCTCATCATCTCCACGAACCTCGTGCTGCTTGTCGTTCTTCTGTCGAAGCCGTCATTCAGGAGTTGCCTACGCAACCGTCTGTTGGTCAGTTTGGTGGTCTCAAACCTTATCGTCGGTCTCTTGGGCTGTCCAGTAAGCGCGGACTTCGCCAGGACACGTCGGTGGGTGCACTCCTGTTCTTACCACATAATCCACACTGCTCTGACAAAGTACGTTCAAAATTTTGTGGTCGTGTGGGGGATGATCCTGCTGCTCGTCAACTACCTCTGCCGCCTGAAATCTTATACCGGTCCAGCCGTCCTGCTGCGCCTCCCCCAACGCGTGCAAACATGCGCGACCATCCTCTTCGTACTTTTACCTTGGATCATCGCGATCTCGTTGACGGGGGCAATGACGGGAATCGGACTTCACCGGTTCGTTCTGAAGAGTTGGAATGAGAATTGGTGTCCGATTTTTCTGGAGCCATGGGCCACCGTCACCATGTCAGTCATCATTTTCGCCCTGCCTGCCATTCTCCTCGTCGTCGTCCTCGCTGTCGTCCTCGTCGTGTACAGACGGCAGACGTTAACCCGCAGCGCGAGCGGAGCGATCCTGGGAGACGCCGAGACGAGAAATGACCTGGACGACAGGAGTCCTGTTCCTGAAAGACCCTGGGTGCATGTGGCTGCAGCATTATTGTGCATAATTATGATGGCTGGCGAGGAAATAGGGAAGTACGCGCTGAAATATTCTTCGGGCTCGTGGCAGAGAAGTGTGGCTATCTTCGAAGCGATGTCGTCCTTGGCTGATCTTCTCACCTTTGTCCTTGCCCTTCTGTGGTTGCTGGCTCTGAAGGACGTGCGAGCCCGAGCACTCGAGATCTTGGCCATGGTTCCCGTCATGCATTGCAGGGTTAACACCGCCAGAGAGTCCTCCCCAGCTAACACAACTTCAGTGACATTCAAAACGTTGCGTGAAGAGGATTAAAATGTACAGACAATACTCTGTAAATAATATGGAGTAATCGCATAATGTTGTATCCCCGCGTGACTATATTACCATTTGTTGATTTATTCACTTTGTTTTACCTGTGATTCCGTAGGATGTGATTTGAGTGTCTTGGTTTAAATACTTACACACATAGACATGCTATCATCACCAGGCCTGACGAGAGGGGGGGACAGGGGGTCTGGTGTACCCGGGCCCGCGGCTGTCAAGGGGGCCCGGCCTTGGTCAGTAGATTTTTTGTTTCTTCTTCTCCTTTTCTTTTTCTTTTAAAGAAAGGTCTAAGGACAGAACACCCAAGCATTACACATGCAGAAGTTGAGTTTGAGTGTAGATATTGAGATTCGAATTGTAAACATACATTATATACTGGGAAAATAATTTACGATTACAAGTACAAGGGGCCCGGAGAGGTCTGTCCCGGGGCCCGAGCTGGCTCTCGGCGGCCCTGATCATCACCCAGGTTTATTCTACATTTTGTCAAATGTGGGATATGAACACATGTCCACATTATTGGACGGGAAAGTAAAGGTTAGAGACCAGAAGATTCTGCAATATATAGTACACTTCACAGATTCACCACTTCACATCACGTTGGGATTGTTTGTGAAAGCTGTATGAGAGTTTTATGCAGTCACATTTTCCCTTATTTTATCTGTTATTTTGATATACCGTCTTATCTTAATGTCAAACAATCGTCTGCTCGTCGTTCGCCACATTGAACGTCAAAGCAAAGGCTAAGAAAGAGAAGATGACTGAACAGTTCCCGTGTATTTGCTACCTTTTCAAGGAAAATGCTAGATGGTGGTTATTTCGAGTTATTACAAACTGTACCACAGAAAGACAAGAAGTTTAAAATTAAACATTCTTGTTTCTCGTCTTCTTCAAGGGCATCTCGTCCATGGTGTGACTGACCTTGTAAATAGGTGAAATAGATTAATTTGGTTTTAAAAATCACCTTCCACAAAGGCTTTCCTATTCAATTTACAAAAAGTAAATGTCGGCTTGTAAAATTTAAATCATAGTATACCATAGATTCCGGTGAAAACAACCTCATGCTGCTTGTTTTTGAAGAAAATAGTTTCAACTGAATGTGATGTTTGTTATAGTATATATTTGTATAAAAACATTTATTTACCTACTGTCCATTTCAACAGTTGGCTACCGAACGACAAATGATGTCATATTTGTTAAGGAAGACAAGAAGAACAAAAAAAAAAAAAAGCAACAACAAAAAAAACAAACAAAAAAAACCGAAATGTTTTATTTTAAATCCCTGAAATGAAACAAAATATTTCACTTAATTCCTTTCAGTATAACACGCATGAAAGTATTTAATTGATTCAAAAGTTTTGTTTAATATTTGGGCTTCTACTGAAATAGCTGGAAATATAAATATTTCTAACACTGACAAAATATTTAATTTGTAACATATTATCAACTTCATCTATTATTTCATGATTATCAAACAGACTTCACAACCTTTCATCGCGTGGCATATTTGAAATCCTCAGTCTGAATGGATATTTTATGATTCAAGATTCTAAATTGAGACATTTTAAATACTTTGTTTAACAAAACAGATATAGCTTATTTTTGAAACATTTTGTACAATATGTAATTGTAATAAATATCATGCAAATTTCAATATTTCGTGGCCAGTTTTGTGTATCTTTGAGGCAACGTGTTACTGTAATGAGCAAAAGGTAAGACTAATGAATGCACATACCAAGTTCCTTTATGAGTGATGCCACTGTAACAGATCATGTTTTTATACTTTGTTTTATGGGAAGTGTCGCAGACACTCGTGTACACATTTGCGAGTTCTTTTCTTCACAAAACAACTCTGCCTTTTCTTGCAGGTCTGTATACATTTAATGATATTAACTATATTTAATCAACAAAAATACACATTAATGTTAAAAATAATTTCCCAATAAACATGCATCAGTCAATTCTTATTGCTATCTAAAATCTCTGACTGTAAACATGGTGCTGCTGGGGACGAGCGACTACAACATACTCCAGGACAAAATCGAACAACTCCACCTAACTTACAAAACAACAACAAAAAACAACTTTTCAAGTAGGTCATGATATTACCCGGCTGGCAGAAAGGTCCAATAGAAACCAATACAATACATTACAAAATTTGTTAATCGTATCCTGCTGGATTAATTTTAATCAGTCATTGAGCATTCAGCCTTTTTCTTAAATCTCTGATGTGAGACGTCTAAGTTTTCCCTATATCATACTTGTGGTGGTAGTTCGAAAAAATTATTTTGAGGAATCTCTATTGCAGTTTAGAAATCACCTTAGAGATAGAAGCGTAACGCATTTCATAACCATATAAAGAATAAGGACATTTGATAAAATAATTAGATATTCAGGTCTCGTAGTTACATCGATTTATAACAGCCTTGAACAAGTGGAAACATAGCTTTGTCATTAAATTTCTTGCGTGAAATATTAAATTTATTAAAATAAATATCTTTTTTTTGAGAGCCAAATACAGCATCTACGTTGAGACCATCAAACGTAAACGTAAGGAAACTCCTTCCCTTGCCCTTTACATAAAAAAACTACTTCCCTTATTTAACATTAAATGTTAGTATCGATTAATTAAAATATTCAAATAAAATATTATAAAATCCTGTAATTTTTTTAGGATACATCAAAGTATCATCAGCATATAATAGCAACAAAATAAAAATCTTGATGTAACATTTTTTCAGCCTTCCTATCTTTATCAGAATGTAATAAAAAGGAGGATTAAAAATTTAAATTTTTTAACATTAATGTACACATTAATGTACTGACTTCTTTTAGATCATCCTTTTCTAGTGTAGTTCTAAAATATAATTAGTGGTACTCCTAACCAGCTTTGCATCTTGTCTGGTGGATCATCGTGAGTGCCTACAATCAACACAGGGATATGTAACAAAATAGTTGATATTTTGCTCTCATGTTTTCGAGTCTTCCAAAGCAATTACACGTTTTGCTTTTTTTTTCTATGTACTCTTCCTATCGGCAATACCCTCCCTGGTAAATTAGCCGTTATTATCAGGCGCTGGGTCTATTATCTTTTCTTCGCACTCCATGCCGGGTTGAGAGAAATGTGATCGCACCGTCACCAGAGCCTACACAGACAAGTCCACTCGTTTAACAAATGAAAAAAGAAAGCGCTCTTGCGAGCTACGCCCCTTCATACGATCTGTGCCTCTCGAGTCGACCAACTGCCAAACGCCTTCAGCGAGGTCGACAAAGCAAACACCACACAGCCACAAGTTCCCTCCACTCGCACAGTCGTGACTCTACAGCTTTCTAAACCTCGTAAGTGTGACACATGTAGTTAGTATATATATATATTGCAGTTTGTTCACAAACTAGTTTCAGAGATATGCACACTGTCAGTTTATCACACCTGCATTTACTGTGCACAAAGCTTGTTGCCACAGCTCACCATCAACTTTCTGGAGCAACTGTAGAAAAGGAATCAGTCTGAAGTTGACACGGCTGATGCACATATCTAAATGTAAGTTATATAAAAAGATGGCGCTGACGTGGCAGTAGAAATAAAATGTTATCGCAGAGCAAAATCTTTTTTCATATTTGAAATCAGGATAGTGAAATGCTCAAAACCTGAAATGTGCGTAGAAATCGCTGACATCACTACAACCTACTGTACATACTTGCAGACACCAGTCTCTTCAGACTTGACATACTCTGATAATACATGTACCTCCTGATACTGGTGTGGGGGATAATAACTCAAATATTGATGACTTGAAACAGTTTAACATTGTTATGATTTACTCTGTGTGTGTATTTTAGTTTTATGTTATATATGTTGTTGAAATTGAGAATAGAGTTTCACGCACTGTTTGCCAATTTATTTTCTCTATAGAATAACTTTAAAAATGTTTCTATATATATAATACCATTTTAAAAAATTTATATTCTTGTTGCATGAATGCGTTATTCTAAATTTTACATTTAAAAGTTAACTCATGTTGTACTTCGCAGGATTAAGGAAAGAGAAACATGGGTGATTTCATCAACTTCAGTGCTCTGAATAGCAACTTAAGTGTCAACTTCAGCGACATCAGAAAAAGTAACTTCGATGTCAACACCGTCCTCACCGTGCAGGCCACCTTCGGACTTCTGGATACCTTGATTGGTTCCCTGGCAAACGCTTTTCTGCTCCTGGTCATCCTGACTTCCGGCAAGCTGCGCAACGACATGCGTAATGTGCTGATTGCAAACCTGGCCATCGCCGACTTTTTGGTGGACGTCCTATGCCAGCCATTTGCTGTCGACATCTCCTTTCGGCCAAACTGGGCCCACGGCTGTTACTTCTTCCTGTTCCTCCAGTTCTTGAACGCCGTAGCTTTCAGCTTCATGTCTCTCTGGGGCATTATCGGTATCGACGCTTTGCTCCTCGTGCGCATTGCGCGCAGTTCGCCGCTGACGGCGGTTGTGACGTCGGTTGTGACCTCGACCGTGTGGACGAGGAGGCTACAGCTCGTGTTGAAGGTCCTGGTGGTGGCTTTGCCATGGTTGTTGTCCATTGTAGCCGTGGTGCCAATCTTCGTTGTAGGTTTACGTGTGCCCTTGAAAGATATGAAACCAGATGAAATCTGCTTCATCCATCTTTCCGAATGGGCCGAAAGGTTCGTCAACGTGTTGTTCTTCATTCTGCCTATCAGCATTCTCGTTGTCATTTTCGTCACCATCGCTATCATCTGCCTCATTCGTCGCCGCAGAAGGATGGGACTGTTATCATTCGCTCCCCCGACGCTGTCAATGCCATCAGACCTCGACACTTCCACGTCATCACCAACAACAGCAAGGGCAAGACGAAGCCAGCACGTGGAGTCGGACCAGGAGCCGCTGAGCCCATACATCGTGGCCTCTTTCGTTACTATAGTAATGATGGGCGCCAAACATGCTTTCATCATGGGGCAAAACAGCATTGACGTGAGCATCGATGTCTTTGTCATCTTGGTCATGACCATTCTCGTTTTGGGCGACATGAAGTCCACGGTGTTACCTTTTGTGTGGCTGTTTATGTTTTCCGACATAAAAGAGCAAGCGAAGCATTTGATAAAGTCGTGTCGAAATAAAGTAATGAGAGTCGAACCGGAACCCCCGATTGAAGTGTCGGTAGCCTACACAAATCTTTCGGATGATTAAGTTTCCTCTTCTATCTTACATCACTTGGACTTAGTGGAGTTAAACGTATAGACAGGTGGCTCTTTACGAGGCTGATGTACCACCGGACAATAGTATTGCTCTCTGAACGAGGCTACAGTTATGAACTGGAAGTAAAGATTATTATCTGACTGCAGCCGGGTGCAGGAGAAGGAGATCAGCAGAAAACCTGAATTCTAAGTCTGGACTTTGTTCCATAGCTACCGCTCTAGTGTGCATATGTGGTTAAGCATCTTTTCTCCAAACTTTAAGTCTGGTAATCATCATCATCATCATCATCATCATCATCATCAGCAGCAGCAGCAGCAGCAGCAGCAGCAGCAGCATATGCGGTGTCATGACCCAAAGAGATACGTATGATTCTCGGCGGCTAATTTTTGAGTTGATAATTTGGTATGTCCCGAAAACTATATTATTATTTTCCAAAAACCCCTTGGCAGTAAAACGGTTTCTCATCATATCTTAAAGCATTAGCATAGCTGTAAATGATATTTATATGCAGACTATTCTCATTCAACGTGTGTATTCACACTTTTGTACGCGTACACAAAGGTGTGCCTTTATCAAAAGAATAATAAAGACTTCTCAGTGTATAAAATTACACATAAAGAGATGTAGTTTTTATTTTCAACTACGAATAGTAACAAATGTATCATGTTATAAGGCAATAATACTAGCCCCGCTGTATTTTTAGTGGACTTCTCTCATAGCCGTCTCCACAGCCAGCGCGTTCTCCATTTTCTTAAGGGTACCTGGAAGAAATTTATTAAGTATGAAGATAAAATGTGAATAATTCTACAGTTTGACTCATGATACACATAAGTTAGCCAGTAATAAAATTTTTGAAGTGTCTGTTTTCTTTCGAATTCAGCTGTACTAAATGTGTGTCTTTGTATGAGTGTGCGCGCGTGCACGTGTGTGTGTTTTATGTTGAATTTTATCTAGGGTTCAAAGCCTCAAAATATATGAATGTAGCATTTTTGAGGTTAAATCAGGCCTGTTACTTGCAAAACGTTCACTTCCCCACCCTCTCAGCAGCAATGGATATCTATGTAGACAAGATTCCTACAAGTCACAGTAAGCCGTTACAGTTCACTGCTACAAAGTCCGTCTGTCTGTCACGGACGCATACACGGACATACCAAATAGTCGTTGAATAAATTAGCAGTCTCAGGTGGCGAGAGAGGGGAAAAAAACCACCAACAACATAAAGAAACAAACAAAACAAGAAAGCCACCGTGACTTTCTTAAATGATCTATGCTCTCTGGTCGACACACCGTGTCTGCTCGGTAGACAGTTCTAGTTGTTTCTACATTTTCTTTATTCTTCCCTTTGCTATATGATCAAAGAATATATCATCTTCAATTTCTCTCTCTCTCTCTCTCACACACACACACACTGTGACACACACACACACACACACAGAGTGAAAGGGAGTTCAAAATCTATCATTAAATTAGAAATTAAGTGCAAACATGATGATCGACTGCCATTTACATTACTATCAGATCACCAAGTCCATTTATATATGCAGATTAAACCACTGACTGGATATCGTAGATGCATGCAAAGTGCTACAATAAGGTTAGGCAATAAGTACATTGGCAAAATCCCACAAAAACAACTCTTTTCATTAGAGAAAGACAAACTAAACCTGTATAAATGCAGATAGGCAGCACATGATTTTGCAAAAGAGTCAGAATATAGAACAAAACAACAGACGTGCTTAACTGAAGGATTATGAACTTTAGCAATGTCGATGTTACCCTCCACTGTTATCTCTTCTACATTTCTCTACCAAATATGACCTACAAAATGGTAAAAATATTTTATAAGAGATGCATTTATTAATTTGAAAATACTAATATCCTTGCAAGCAGTTTTCATCATCGTCACAAACCCCTTCTTGTTCGTCGATCTCCTCTCCAAGTCGTCACTACGGATTTGCATTTGCAACCAACTACTGACCAGCATGGCGGTGTAAAACCTCATGGAGGGCATCTTCCGCGGTCCTTTCACATTGACTTTATCATAAAAGAAAAGTGGAGTCCTCGTTGTGACCTCTTCTTAACACCCACTTTACTATCGTGTTACACTCAGAGGCGTATTTCCCAATAGGCACACTAGGCACTCCTTGTGTGGGGTAGGGGGAAGAACTGCGAGGGGTTTTGTTTTGTTTTGTTTTGTTTTGTTAGTTACATAGTTTTTGCTTCTTCTATTCAGCTGTCTTTTTTTTAATTGTCATGATAAAAAAGAATTGTAGTTTTGATTACAGAAAATGCACCTTAATCCGTATCAATTAGGGAAAATCCAATCAGGTAGGAAGCTTCACTACTTACTAACTTTTTATAAAAACATAAAAGTTACAAAAAAGTTATAGGAATAAAAACCATAGAAATGATTTTAATATTCATCTTCACGTGCAGCAGCAACCATTTCCATTATCTTCTCTATAATGTACTTTTAAATATCTATAGCCGTTTAGTATCCACTGTTTATTTCCACTCGCTTGTACGAAGTGGATAACGAAGAGTGCACAGCAACGTCCACAATTAAAGCAAAGAAACTGATATATTGGGATCATGTGTTTGGTCTTACATAGAAATTACACTTTTTTTCCTATGTACTCTTACGCCCCTTTATTAGATCTTCGCATCCTGAAGTGACAAACTCCTCTCTTACATCGTCTTCAGTGAGGTCGACGACGTGAGCGCCACACAGCCACAAGTTCATTCCACTCGCGGAGTCGTGATGGTCGCAGCTTTCTGAACTTCGTGAGTGTGACGATTGTTGTATTTAGTAGGATTGATATTGTCGTTAGTATGATGTACATTAATGTATATTGTAGTTAGAAGAAACCGTCTGTTGTAGTTCGGAAAGCTAAACACAAGAGCGAGAGAACTATAGAATATAGATACAGAGAACTAAGTTAATGGCGAAACTGATTATACAAATTAAGAAACTGTGTGCGTGCGTGTGTGCGAGCGTGATTGTGTTTAAACGTGTTCGAGATCTCCCCTGTACTTTACCGAAATTTTTCTTCTTCTTCTTCTTTCTTTCATGCTTAGGATAGAGCATAATTAAATAGCACGTATAAAGTTTATTTATTAAAAACACTCGCAAACTAGCCTAGGCAATCTTACTCGTGTGATAGAGCAGGTGAATATAGTTATTAAAAGTGATTTGAATATACAAAAATAAAAATTCAACATCAACTTAAGGATTTGTTATAAAATTAAATATTGATAAACTCATGTATTGACCATAAAATCTATAAATGAGATTTTTCTATTATTTGGTGTAGCATACTACCGTAAGTCAACTTTTATTATTTCAGTATATATATTGATAAATTCACATAGAATTTTTTCATTCAATGAAAACATTTTCCGATCCATGTGTACTTGCAGTGGGGCTTTTGCAGAAGAGTCAAAATCGAAAACCAACAAAGAGAAGAACTTAAGTGAAGGATCGTTGTCACCACACAGAAGTTCACTTCACGGTTTCTCAAGTCACATGGTGAACAAGTGATTACTGGATTGAGCTGGTCATTAGAGACCGTCTGTAAAACAGCTTTGAACAACAATCGTCGCTGAACTTTAGCTATGTCGGTGTCAGACTACCCTTTAATCTCCTCCCCAGTCTCCACAAATATCTTTGACCAAACATATAAATATGACACTGACTTAGAAAAAGAGTACGAGTCTTTCAGAAGAGCAGTACACACCAGTTTGCAAATAATACTTTCCTTACAAGCAGTCCTCATCGTCTCAACAAACCTTTTCCTGCTCGTTGTCATCCTCTCCAAGTCGGCACTACGGAGTCGCCTTCGCAACCAACTGCTGATCAGCATGGCGGCCTCAAATCTCACAGACGGCATCTTCAACATTCCTTTAATTGTTGATTTAGTCACAAAACAAGATTGGATTCATGGATGTTACGTTCTTGTGGCCCACATTGTGTTTTCGCGTTACACGAATAATTTCATCATTGTCTTCGGGTTGGTTTTGCTGGTCGTCTCCTACCTTTGCCGCCTAAAATCGTACGGTGGTCCAGTGTTCTTTCTGCGCATGTCTTCGCGCACAAAGAAATACGTGGCCTCTCTGCTGTTCGTGCTTTTACCGTGGATAATAGCGATTCCTCTGACTTTTTCCATCGGTCTGAGTGGGATACCTCATTGGCTAACGGATGATTATTGGTACAATTCATTATGTTTTTTGTTCCTGGAACGTTGGGCCGAATTCACGTTGAGTATTTTGATCGTATTCATTCCTATCGTGCTCATGATCGTCTTGGTTATACTTACCCTCATCGTGTACAGAAGACAGACAGTGATTCGCGGTCCTACAGACCAGAATACAACGCTCGAAGGTCCCTCTGTGCATGTGGCTGCTGCAATAATCTGTATCATTGTGTCTGTGGCCAAAGGTCTTGACACTTTCATAATAAATCTCTTTTCGTCACACGAGATATATTTTGTCACATCGGTCACCATCTTATGTATAACCAGCATGATGCCATTTGTCCTGGCTCTTCTATGGCTGCTGGCCCTGAAGGACTTGCGAGCACATTCATGCGAGATCTTAGCCCGAATTTCCGTCAAGTTTTGCAAAAAGAGTACTTCTGACACATCAGCATTGGTGACTTTTAACGCACATAGCGAAGAACTCTCGACGATTTGATTTTAATTGGTCTGACACGTGCTACACGTTTTATGACAAATTATGATTTATGTTTTAAGTACTTTTGATTTTTGAGCCATTCACATGTGTACAAGGTATTCCAGATGTGCTAAACTTTGATTTAAATTTCTTACTGACTGAAGTCCTCACATTTTATTTAAAGCTGTCAAAATCACGTTTCAACTGTTGTCCTAAGTTGGTCCCCCACTACTTAAATTCTTAAAAACTATTTAGAGAACTCACTGATTGTAAGATGGATGCCATATTTTTTTAATCTTTCAGTTAGCACTCTGAACAAAATTTGAAATAGTTAAACCTTTAATCAAAGTTTAAACAATTACCCTGTCATCACATTGCACCATATTTGACATTTTTTATTTTGGAGTCCATCGTTTGACCTGTTGTGATCTTAATGATTGTGCTGCACTGTGTTTTGTGATTTTGATATTTTTATTCACTTGTACAACTTAAGCTGATCCGTTGACCAACATTCCCTTCTTTAGACACCAGATTCCTCTTAGTCCAGTTTCATGTTTGTGCATGTCGACAGCGAGATGAACTTTGTGTAATGTGGCAAAACTGCTTGATGACTAGACGCAGCAAAACCTGTTTACAGCTTCTCTGACCTGCAGAAAGGTTTATTCTAAGCGTTCTTGTACATCACAATACTGATAATCGCGTGCATCACTTTATTGATAATCCTGTACATCGCTATACTGATAATCATTACATCGCGATACTGAATCCTGTACACCATACTGAAAATTTAGCACACCACAATTTCTTATAATCCCGTACACAACAATACCGGCAATCCAGTACATCACGGTAATTGGATATTAATTAAAATACTGATGACTGGAGACAACTTGCTATTGCTTTGGCACTTTTTCTCGTGTGTGTGTTTTAATTTTTTAAAGTACTTTTTATAAATGTGCGAGTAACCTTTTACCAACTGTTTGCTAATTTATTTTCTTTATAGAGTGCCATGATAAATGCATCTATATAAATTTTTAACTTTTGTTTTCTTTAACACCATCTATCGTGTCTTTTCTGTATTGCATATATTCTTGTAAAAAGTGCTTTCCGACTATACTTTTCCAGTTTTACCAATTTTGTACTACTTGTACTGTGTTCTGTGTATGAAGATGTTTGCTATAAAGTAGAAGAGAGCTGTGGGAAGTATAAGATTTTCTTGAATTGTCGTTTGACACAAAAATATAAATCCCACACTGCATGCATTGTTCTACATTTCACATTTGAACATTTTCCCATAAGGCGAAAGTGAAATATGGGTGATGTCAACAACTTCAGTGCATTTACTTTGAACTGTATTACAAGTATTTATCTTGAAAAACAATCATGGGAAACGTCCGGCACTTAGGCCGTGTAAGTCCCGCGAATCATTTGGTCTGGCCCGGTCAAGACAACCGCAAGCAGGACTCGAAATTCAATAAATCTTTTTTTTCAAAACAACGTCAATGTAATTTAAATGAATCATATTAATACGGTAAATTTCGAGGGACAATCAAGAAACTCCATTATGGGACAGACAGGACACATAAGATTACATGACCGAGACAAATCACGTGGTCCCTCTGCCTTCACTGCGGTAAATCAGAAGATAGTTATTTCCAGGTAGGCTAGATATGTACATGTTGCAAATGTGTTAACACACTCTGGTAAAACTATGGCTTGAACAAAAATGCAGGCTAATTTTAAAGTTGATAATTTTGTGTGACCCGCGAATGATTTATAAATTTCCAAATGGCCCTTGGCACTAAAATGGTTCCCCACCCCTGTCTTGAAGTACTGTCATAGCAGTAAATGGCACACATACACACACACTATTATAATCCGATGTGTGTATTTATACTTTAGTACGCGTATACATACAAGTGTATCGTTATTTTTTAAGTAATAAAGCTTCACAACGTAAATAAATCACACAACAGCAAAATCTCACAAAAACAACTCTTTTCATTAGAGAAAGACAAATTAAACCTGTATGTCTGCAGATAGGCAGCACATGATTTTGCAAAAGAGTCAGAATATAGAACAAAACAACAGACGTGCTTAACTGAAGGATTACTATCACCACAAAGGCCCTCATCACGGACTATCCAATACAATGACAAATCAGTAAACTTTCAGTGAACTTTAGCTATGTCGATGTCACCCTCCACTGTTATCTCTTCTACATTTCTCTACCAAATATGACCTACAAAATGGTAAAAATCTTTTACAAGAAATGCATTTATTAATTTCAAAATACTAATATCCTTGCAAGCAGTTTTCATCATCGTCACAAACCCCTTCTTATTCGTCGATCTCCTCTCCAAGTCGTCACTAGGGATTTGCCTTTGCAGCCAACTACTGACCAGCAGTGTAAAACCTCATGGAGGCCATCTTCCGCGGTCCTTTCACCATTGATTTTATCATAAAAGAAAAGTGGAGTCCTCGCTTTGACCTCTTCTTAACAACCACTTTACTATCGTGTTACACTCAGAGGCGTACTTCCAAATAGGCACACTAGGCACTCCTTGGGTGGGGTAGGGGGCAGAACTGTGCGGGGGTTTTGTTTTGTTTTGTTTTGTTTATAAAGCCAGCGTGCCACGATGTAACGGATAAGTACTTAGTAGAGGGGGTTAGGAGGGAAGATTGACAACCGTGGTTGATCTGATTTAGGGTAGTGGGCTGGAAGTTTTTTGCCCTTGAGCAAATGACGTAAATCGTGATGTCAAAATAAGGTGACGTAAAAGGGAGAGGAAAATAACGTTAGAGAAAGAAAACGGTGGACAGAGAGCTAACGGCGGAACAGAAGTTGGTGGTTTTTCTCTGGACTTTCTCGCTACTGCTGCGACAGCGGAAAAAAATATTACAGTGGAAGTAATACGGCGGTTATACTACAGGTGGATGTACTTCACAGATCGTGAGTTACTGTAGTCCGTGTCCGCACCGTGGTGAGCTCTGTGGCTTGGGCATCCAGCAGTACAGTTTCTTGGCGGGGCCAAGAAACCACACACTGGTATCAGCGAGAAAAGAACAGAAAACTTGGTGCAAAACTGGTGCACCGACCTCCATCTGTCGCCTGGAAGGGACAGTTCCAAACACCTGAGAGTAAGCGCCGGTGGAGGAAAGGTTTCCTCCCGGCCTTCAGCTAATCTAACATCATCCGGCCAAACACCTAGGAGGCGGCCGCATGCGCAAGACCGAGACGTTCTGCTTGTAAACTGTTGGTACCGTAAAAACCATTTATTTTCAATAATAAATAGACTTCGTGGAAAGAAGATCAGTGGGACTAATTAGAATAGAGGACTTGGGAGGGTCTCAAAGACTTTAATATAAAAGGTTAATGTTTCATCAAGAACGAACATTTTATTCTTCATCAGTGACAATATTTATGAGAGTCGATTTTATTGTTGGATGAATGATAATATATTGGTAATATATCTTGTGTGGCGAATGAAGGAGTGAATCTATGAGTGTTGATACTTTGCCTTTGTTTCATTTGACATTGTATTTGAATTGAATAATTATTCGTGCCTCTAAGAAGGTACGCCCACCCTCAAGCGATCAGGATATTTTGGTTTGTGGAAAGAATGCGCGTGTCCGCGGACGGTCCGTGACACACGAGTTAACTGGTTTGTAATAGGTTACAATAATTTCAAAGAATGTGGGTGAAAGAACAGATGGATGCAGGAGAGGTTAACGGAAAATATGGACAGCTTAAAGCGCTCCCCTAGACCCCCTAGCTGGAGGAGGGGGCGGCGGCATCACAGTTGCCAAGAGGCGCCAAGTAGTGTAAATACGCCATTGGTTACACTCATAACCGTGTCTTCGTTGTGGGCATAGTTGTGCTACTACTCAACTTCCTTTGCCGCCTAAAATCTTACAGCTGTCTTTCTGTGTATATACTTCAGTTAATTATCAAAGACATCTGCCTTTACTTTGTAATGCGGCAGCTTCAATTGGTGTTTGTTTTTTGACAGCTTTGTCTCTATTCTGTACAAGCGACATGAACACCTTCGTCCTGGACCTTCTGTGGCTGTCTGTCCCGAAGGACATGTTAGCATGTACATGTAAGGTTTAGGCCAGGATTCCACTTCTGTTGCATTAGATTCCTGTAATGGAACATCAGTAACCTTGGGGGAGGGGGACCTTTGGGTCTTTGATAATGGAATTCATTGAAATTGGTTGTGGCTCTGAAGAGGTCTTTGACATATGTATTTTTTCCGTTTCCAATTGTTTAGTGGTTCATGAACTTTTGCCCACCTATTCAGTCTGTAGAGTTTTAAAGTGTTTATGGACTTAGCTTATATTATTTCTCTCATTTGGTTTCTTAGAGAGTGGAGGACAACTATCAGTTGTCATAATTATACTGATGCAAACGATTCAAAGCTGCCGATTGCTGGTGTTGTCTCCCTGCTATTTTAGCTGTTTGTACAAAATAGTTACTTAATTTTTGCTTCTTGCATTCAGCTGTCTTTTTTTTCTTGTCATGATAAAAAGAATTGTAGTTTTGATTACAGAAAATGCACCTTAATCCGTATCAATTAGGGAAAATCCAATCAGCTAGAAAGCTTCAGTAATTACTACCTTTTTATAAAAACATAAAAGTTACAAAAAGTTAAAGGAATAAGAACCCTTGAAATGATTTTAATATTCCTCTTCACATATGACAGCAACCACTTCCATTACCCTTTCTAAACTGTACTTTTAAATATCTATAGCCGTTTAGAATACACTGTTTATTTCCACTCGCTTGTACGAAGTGGATAACGAAGAGTGCACAGCAACGCCCACAATTCACGCAAAGAAACTGATATATTGGGATCACGTTTTTGTTCTTACATAGAAATTACTTTTTTTTTTTTTTGCTATGTACTCTTACGCCCCTTTATTAGATCTTCGCATTCCTGAAGTGACAAACTCCTCTCTTACATCGTCTTCAGTGAGGTCGACGACGTGAGCGCCACACAGCCACAAGTTCATTCCACTCGCGGAGTCGTGATGGTCGCAGCTTTCTGAACTTCGTGAGTGTGACGATTGTTGTATTTAGTAGGATTGATATTGTCGTTAGTATGATGTACATTAATGTATATTGTAGCTAGGAGAAACCGTCTGTTGTAGTTCGGAAAGCTAAACACAAGAGCGAGAGAACTATAGAATATAGAAACAGAGAAAAAAGTTAATGGTGGAACTCATACAAATTAAGAAACTGTGTGTGTGCGTGTGTGCGTTCGTGATTGTGTTTAAACGTGTTCGAGATCTCCCCTGTACTTTACGGAAACTTTTCTTCTTCTTTCTTTCATGCTTAGGATAGAGCATAATTAAATAGCAAGTATAAAGTTTATTTATTAAAAACACTCGCAAACTAGCCAAGGCAGTCTTACTCGTGTGATAGAGCAGGAGAATATAGTTATTAAAAGTGATTTGAATATACAAAAATAAAAATTTAACATCAAATTAAGGATTTGTTATAAAATTAAAAATTGATAAACTCATGTATTGACCATCAACTCTATAAATGAGATTTTTCTATTATTTGGTGTAACATACTACCGTAAGTCAACTTTTATTATTTCATTATATACATTGACAAATTCACACACAATTTTTTCATTCAATGAAAACATTTTCCGATCCATGTGTACTTGCAGTGGGGCTACAGATGATTTTGCAGAAGAGTCAAAATCGAAAACCAACAAAGAGAAGAACTTAAGTGCAGGATCGTTGTCACCACACAGAAGTTCACTTCATGGTTTCTCAAGTCACATGGTGAACAAGTGATTACTGGATTGAGTTGTTCAATAGAGACCGTCTGTAAAACAGCTTTGAACAACAATCTTCGCTAAACTTTAGCTATGTCGGTGTCAGACTACCCTTTAATTTCCTCCCCAGTCTCCACAAATATCTTTGACCAAACTTTTAAATATGACACGGACTTAGAAAAAGAGCACGAGTCTTTCAGAAGAGCAGTATTCAACAGTTTGCAAATACTACTTTCCTTGCAAGCAGTCCTCATCGTCACAACAAACCTTTTCCTGCTCGTTGTCATCCTCTCCAAGTCGGCACTACGGAGTCGCCTTCGCAACCAACTGCTGATCAACATGGCGGTCTCAAATCTCACAGACGGCATCTTCAACATTCCTTTTATTGTTGATTTAATCTCAAAACGACGTTGGATTCATGGATGTTACCTTTTTGTGGCCCACTCTGTGTTTTGGCATTACACAAATAACTGCATCATTGTCTGGGGGTTGGTTTTGCTGGTCGTCTCCTACCTTTGCCGCCTAAAATCGTACGGTGGTCCAGCATTCTTTTTGCGCATGTCTTCGCGCACAAAGAAATACGTGGCCCCTCTGCTGTTCGTGCTTTTACCGTGGATAATAGCGATTCCTCTGACTTTTTCCATCGCTTTGGGTGGGATACCTCAAAGGCTAAAGGATTATTGGTACAATTCATTATGTATCTTTATAGTGGAACGTTGGGCCGAATACACGTTGAGTATTTTTATCGTAGTCATTCCTGCCGTGCTCATGATCGTCTTGGTTATACTTACCCTCATCGTGTACAAACGACAGACAGTGATTCGCGGTCCTACAGACCAGAATACAACGCTCGAAGGTCCCTCTGTGCATGTGGCTGCTGCAATAATCTGTATCATTATGTCTGTGGCCAAAAATCTTGACACTTACATAATAAATCTCTTCCCGTCACATGAGATTTTTGTCACATTGGTCACCCTCTTTTGTATAAGCAGCATGATGCCATTGGTCCTGGCTCTTCTATGGCTGCTGGCCCTGAAGGACTTGCGAGCACATTCTTGCAAGATCTTAGCCCGAATTTCCGTCAAGTTTTACAAAAGGAGTACTTGTGACTCATCAGCATTGGTGACTTTTAACGCACTTAGCCAAGAACTCTCGACGATTTGATTTTAATTTGTCTGACACATGCTACACGTTTTATGACAAATTATGATTTATGTTTTAAGTACTTTTGATTTTTGAGCCATTCACATGTGTACAAGGTATTCCAGATGTGCGGAACTTTTTTTGAACTTCTTATTGACTAAAGTCCTCACATTTTATTTAAAGCTGTCAAAATCACGTTTCAACTGTTGTCCTAAGTTGGTCCCCCACTACTTAAAGTCTTAAAATCTATTCCGAGAACTCACTGATTGTAAGATGGATGCCACATTTTTTAAACCTTTCAGTAAGAACTCTGAAAAAAATTAGAAATAGTGAAACCTTTAGTGAAAGTTTAAACAATTACCCTGTCATCACATTGCACCATATTTGACATTTTTTATTTTGGACTCCATCGTTTGACCTGTTGTGATCTTAATGATTGTGCTGGACTATGTTTTGTGATTCTGATTTTTTTATTCACTTGTACAACTTAAGCTGATTGGTTGACCAACATTCCCTTCTTTTTGAAGCCAGATTCCTCTTAGTCCAGTTTCATGTTTGTGCATGTCGACAGCGAGATGAACCTTGTGTAATGTGGCAAAACTGCTTGATGACTAGACGCAGCAAAACCTGTTTACAGCTTCTCTGACCTGACCTCTTCTTAACACCATCTTTACTATCGTGTTACACTCAGAGGCGTATTTCCCAATAGGCACACTAGGCACTCCTTGGGTGGGTTGGGGGCAAAACTGCGCGGTTGATTTGTTTTGTTTTGTTTATAAAGCCAGCGTGCCACGAGTTAACTGGTTTGTAATAGGTTACAATAATTGCAAAGAAGGTGGGTGAAAGAACAGATGGATGCAGGGGAGGTTAACGGACAATATGGACAGCTTAAAGCTGTCCCCTAGACCTCCCAGCTGGAGGAGGGGGCGGCGGCATCAAAGTTTGCCAAGAGGCGCCAATTAGTGTAAATACGCCATTGGTTACACTCATAACCGTGTCTTCGTTATGGGAATGGTTGTGCTACTACTCAACTTCCTTTGCTGCCTAAAATCTTACAGCTGTCTTTCTGTGTACATACTTAAGTTAATTATCAAAGACATCTGCCTTTACTTTGTAATGCGGCAGCTTAAATTAGTATTTGTTTTGTGACAGCTTCGTCTCTATTCTGTACAAGCGACATGAACACCTTCGTTCTGGACCTTCTGTGGCTGTCTGTCCAGAAGGACATGTTAGCATGTACATGTAACGTTTAGGCCAGGATTCCACTTCTGTTGCATTAGAATCCTGTAATGGAACATCAGTAACCTTGAGGGAGGGGGACCTTTGGGTTTTTGATAATGGAATTCATTGAAATTGGTTTTGGCTCTGAAGAGGTCTTTGACATATGTATTTTTTGCGTTTTCAATTGTTTAGTAGTTTATAGACTTTTGCCCTCCTATTCAGTCTATAGAGTTTTAAAGTGTTTATGGACTTAGCCTATATTATTTCTCTCATTTGATTTCTTAGAGAGTGGAGGACAACTATCAGTTGTCATAATTATACTGATGCAAACGATTCAAAGCTGCCGATTTCTGGTGTTGTCTCTTTGCTATTTTAGCCGTTTGTACAACATAGTTACTTAATTTTTGCTTCTTGCATTCAGCTGTCTTTTTCTTTTTTATTGTCATGATAAAAAGAATTGTAGTTTTGATTACAGAAAATGCACCTTAATCCGTATCAATTAGGGAAAATCCAATCAGGTAGAAAGCTTTAGTACTTACTACCTTTTTATAAAAACATAAAAGTTACAAAAAGTTAAAGGAATAAGAACCCTTGAAATGATTTTAATATTAATCTTCAAATCTGGCAGCAACCACTTCCATTTCCCTTTCTATGCTGTACTTTTAAATATCTATAGCCGTTTAGTATCCACTGTTTATTTCCACTCGCTTGTACGAAGTGGATAACGAAGAGTGCACAGCACCGCCCACAATTAACGCAACGAAACTGATATATTGGGATCATGTGTTTGGTCTTACATAGAAATTACACTTTTTTTTTTTTTTTTTGCTATGTACTCTTACGCCCCTTTATTAGACCTTCGCATCCTGAAGTGACAAACTCCTCTCTTACATCGTCTTCAGTGAGGTCGACGACGTGAGCGCCACACAGCCACAAGTTCATTCCACTCGCGGAGTCGTGATGGTCGCAGCTTTCTGAACTTCGTGAGTGTGACGATTGTTGTATTTAGTAGGATTGATATTGTCGTTAGTATGATGTACATTAATGTATATTGTAGTTAGAAGAAACCGTCTGTTGTAGTTCGGAAAGCTAAACACAAGAGCGAGAGAACTATAGAATATAGATACAGAGAAAAAAGTTAATGGCGAAACTTCCTTATACAAATTAAGAAACTGTGTGCGTGCGTGTGTGCGAGCGTGATTGTGTTTAAACGTGTTCGAGATCTCCCCTGTACTTTACGGAAACTTTTCTTCTTCTTTCTTTCATGCTTAGGATAGAGCATAATTAAATAGCAAGTATAAAGTTTATTTATTAAAAACACTCGCAAACTAGCCAAGGCAATCTTACTCGTGTGATAGAGCAGGAGACTATAGTTATTAAAAGTAATTTGAATATACAAAAATAAAAATTCAACATCAAATTAAGGATTTTTTATAAAATTAAATATTGAGAAACTAATGTATTGACCATCAAATCTATAAATGAGATTTTTCTATTATTTGGTGTAACATACTACCGTAAGTCAACTTTTATTATTTCAGTATATATATATTGACAAATTCACACACAATTTTTTCATTCAATGAAAACATTTTCCGATCCATGTGTACTTGCAGTGGGGCTACAGATGATTTTGCAGAAGAGTCAAAATCGAAAACCAACAAAGAGAAGAACTTAAGGTTCAGGATCGTTGTCACCACACAGAAGTTCACTTCACGGTTTCTCAAGTCACATGGTGAACAAGTGATTACTGGATTGAGTTGTTCAATAGAGACCGTCTGTAAAACAGCTTTGAACAACAATCGTCGCGGAACTTTAGCTATGTCGGTGTCAGACTACCCTTTAATCTCCTCCCCAGTCTCCACAAATATCTTTGACCAAACGTATACATACGACACGGACTTAGAAAAAGAGTACCAGTCCTTCAGAAGAGCAGTAATCAACAGTTTGCAAATAATACTTTCCTTGCAAGCAGTCCTCATCGTCGCAACAAACCTTTTCCTGCTCGTTGTCATCCTCTCCAAGTCGGCACTACGGACTCGCCTTCGCAACCAACTGCTGATCAGCATGGCGGCCTCAAATCTCACAGACGGCATTTTTAACATTCCTTTAATTGTTGATTTAGTGACAAAACAAGATTGGATTCATGGATGTTACCTTTTTGTGGCCCACTCTGTGTTTTCGCGTTACACGAATAACTGCATCATTGTCTTGGGGTTGGTTTTGCTGGTCGTCTCCTACCTTTGCCGCCTAAAATCGTACGGTGGTCCAGCATTCTTTCTGCGCATGTCTTCGCGCACAAAGAAATACGTGGCCTCTCTGCTGTTCGTGCTTTTACCATGGATAATAGCAATTCCTCTGACTTTTTCCATCGCTCTGAGTGGGATACCTCATTGGCTAATGGATGATTATTGGTACAATTCATTATGTTTTTTCTTCATGCAACGTTGGGCCGAATTCACGTTGAGTATTTTTATCGTATTCATTCCTATTGTGCTCATGATCGTCTTGGTTATACTTACCCTCATCGTGTACAAACGACAGACAGTGATTCGCGGTCCTACAGACCAGAATACAACGCTCGAAGGTCCCTCTGTGCATGTGGCTGTTGCAATAATCTGTATCATTGTGTCTGTGGCCAAAGGTCTTGACACTTTCATAATAAATCTTATCCCGTCACACGAGATAGAGATTGTCACATCAGCCACCCTCTTATGTATAACCAGCATGATGCCATTTGTCCTGGCTCTTCTATGGCTGCTTGCCCTGAAGGACTTGCGAGCACATTCATGCGAGATCTTAGCCCGAATTTCCGTCAAGTTTTGCAAAAAGAGTACTTCTGACTCATCAGCATTGGTGACTTTTAACGCACTTAGCCAAGAACTCTCGACGATTTGATTTTAATTGGTCTGACACGTGCTACACGTTTTATGACAAATTATGATTTATGTTTTAGTACTTTTGATTTTTGAGCCATTCACATGTGTACAAGGTATTCCAGATGTGCTAAACTTTGATTTAAATTTCTTATTGACTGAAGTCCTCACATTTTATTTAAAGTTGTCAAAATCACGTTTCAACTGTTGTCCTAAGTTGGTCCCCCACTACTTAAATTCTTAAAAACTATTTAGAGAACTCACTGATTGTAAGATGGATGCCATATTTTTTTAATATTTCAGTTAGCACTCTGAAAAAAATTAGAAATAGTTAAACCTTTAATCAAAGTTTAAACAATTACCCTGTCATCACATTGAACCATATTTGACATTTATTATTTTGGAGTCCATCGTTTGACCTGTTGTGATCGTAATGATTTTGCTGGACTATGTTTTGTGGTTCTGATATTTTTATTCACTTGTACAACTTAAGCTCATCCGTTGACCAACATTCCCTCCTTTAGACACCAGATTCCTCTTAGTCCAGTTTCATGTTTGTGCATGTCGACAGCGAGATGAACCTTGTGTAATGTGGCAAAACTGCTTGATGACTAGACGCAGCAAAACCTGTTTACAGCTTCTCTGACCTGCAGAAAGGTTTATTCTAAGCGTTCTTGTACATCACAATACTGATAATCGCGTGCATCACTTTATTGATAATCCTGTACATCGCTATACAAATAATCATTACATCGCGATACTGAATCCTGTACACCATAATGAAAATTTAGCTCACCACAGTTTCTTATAATCCCGTACACAACAATACCGGCAATCCCGTGCATCACGGTAATTGGATATTAATTAAAATACTGATGACTGGAGACAACTTGATATTGCTTTGGCACTTTTTCTCGTGTGTGTGTGTATTTATAATTTTTTTAAAGTACTTTTTATAAATGTGCGAGTAACTTTTCACCAACTGTTTGTTAATTAATTTTCTGTATAGAGTACCGTTATAAATGCTTCTATATACATTTTTAACTTTTGTTTTCTATAACAACATCTATCGTGTCTTGTCTGTATTGCATATATTCTTGTAAAAAGTGCTTTCCGACTATACTTTTCCAGTTTTACCAATTTTGTACTACTTGTACTGTGTTATGTGTATGAAGATGTTTGCTATAAAGTAGAAGAGAGTTGTGGGAAGTATATGATTTTCTTGAATTGTCGTTTGACACAAAAATATAAATCCCACACTGCATGCATTGTTCTACATTTCACATTTGAACATTTTCCCATAAGGCGAAAGTGAAATATGGGTGATGTCAACAACTTCAGTGCATTTACTTTGAACAGTATTACAAGTATTTATCTTGAAAAACAATCATGGGAAACCGCAAACGTCCGGCACTTAGGCCGTGTAAGTCCCGCGAATCATTTGGTCTGGCCCAGGTCAAGACAACCGCAAGCAGCACTCGAAATTCAATAAAAAAAATTTTCAAAACAACTTCAATATATATTAAATGAATTATATTAATACCGTAAATTTCGAGGGACAAGCAAGAAACTCCATTATGGGACAGACAGGACACATAAGATTACATGACCGAGACAAATCACGTGGTCCCTCTGCCTTCACTGCGGTAAATCACAAGATAGTCATTTCCAGGTAGGCTAGATATGTACATGTTGCAAATGTGTTAACACACTCTGGTAAAACTATGGCTTGAACAAAAATGCAGGCTAATTTTAAAGTTGATAATTTTGTGTGACCCGCGAATGATTTATAAATTTCCAAATGGCCCTTGGCACTAAAATGGTTCCCCACCCTGTCTTAAAGTACTGTCATAGCAGTAAATGGCACACACACACACTATTATAATCCGATGTGTGTATTTATACTTTAGCACGCGTATACATACAAGTGTATCGTTATTTTTTAAGTAATAAAGCTTCACAACGTAAACAAATCACACAACAGCAAAATCCCACAAAAACAACTCTTTTCATTAGAGAAAGACAAATTAAACCTGTATGTCTGCAGATAGGCAGCACATGATTTTGCAAAAGAGTCAGAATATAGAACAAAACAACAGACGTGCTTAACTGAAGGATTACTATCACCACAAAGGCCCCCATCAATGACTATCCAATACAATGACAAATCAGTAAACTTTCAGTGAACTTTAGATATGTCGATGTTACCCTCCACTGTTATCTCTTCTACATTTCTCTACCAAATATGACCTACAACTATTTTATAAGAGATGCATTTATTAATTTGAAAATACTAATATCCTTGAAAGCAGTTTTCATCATCGTCACAAACCTCTTCTTGTTCGTCGAGCTCCTCTGCAAGTCGTCACTACGTATTTGCCTTTGCAACCAACTACTGACCAGCATGGCGGTGTAAAACCTCATGGAGGCCATCTTCCGCGGTCCTTTCACCATTGACTTTATCATAAAAGAAAAGTGGAGTCCTCGCTTTGACCTCTTCTTAACACCAACTTTACTATCGTGTTACACTCAGAGGCGTATTTCCCAATAGGCACACTAGGCACTCCTTGGGTGGGGTAGGGGGCAGAACTGCGCAGGGGTTTTGTTTTGTTTTGTTTTGTTTATAAAGCCAGCGTGCCACGAGTTAACTGCTTTTTAATAGGTTACAATTATTGCAAAGAAGGTGGGTGAAAGAACAGATGGATGCAGGGGAGGTTAACGGACTTAAAGCACTCCCCTAGACCTCCCAGCTGGAGGAGGGGGCTGCGGCATCAAAGGTGCCAAGAGGTGCCAATTAGTGTAAATACGCCATTGGTTACACTCATAACCGTGTCTTCGTTGTGGGCATGGTTGTGCTACTACTCAACTTCCTTTGCCGCCTAAAATCTTACAGCTGTCTTTCTGTGTATATACTTCAGTTAATTATCAAAGACATCTGCCTTTACTTTGTAATGCGGCAGCTTAAATTGGTATTTGTTTTGTCACAGCTTCGTCTCTATTCTGTACAAGCGACATGAACACCGTCGTCCTGGACCTTCTGTGGCTGTCTGTCCCGAAGGACATGTTCGCATGTACATGTAACGTTTAGGCCAGGATTCCACTTCTGTTGCATTAGATTCCTGTAATGGAACATCAGTAACCTTGAGGGAGGGGGACCTTTGGGTTTTTGATAACGGAATTCATTGAAATTGGTTTTGGCTCTGAAGAGGTCTTTGACATATGTATTTTTTACGTTTCCAATTGTTTAGTAGTTTATAGACTTTTGCCCTCCTATTCAGTCTATAGAGTTTTAAAGTGTTTATGGACTTAGCTTATATTATTTCTCTCATTTGGTTTCTTAGAGAGTGGAGGACAACTATCAGTTGTCATAATTATACTGATGCAAACGATTCAAAGCTGCCGATTTCTGGTGTTGTCTCTTTGCTATTTTAGCCGTTTGTACAACATAGTTACTTACTTTTTGCTTCTTGCATTCAGGTGTCTTTTTTTATTGTCATGATAAAAAAGAATTATAGTTTTGATTACAGAAAATGCACCTTAATCCGTATCAATTAGGGAAAATCCAATCAGGTAGAAAGCTTTAGTACTTACTACCTTTTTATAAAAACATAAAATTTACAAAAAGTTAAAGGAATAAGAACCCTTGAAATGATTTTAATATTCCTCTTCACATATGGCAGCAACCACTTCCATTACCCTTTCTATGCTGTACTTTTAAATATCTATAGCCGTTTAGTATCCACTGTTTATTTCCACTCGCTTGTACGAAGTGGATAACGAAGAGTGCACAGCACCGCCCACAATTAACGCAAAGAAACTGATATATTGAGATCATGTGTTTGGTCTTTCATAGAAATTACACTTTTTTTTTTTGCTATGTACTCTTACGCCCCTTTATTAGACCTTCGCATCCTGAAGTGACAAACTCCTCTCTTACATCGTCTTCAGTGAGGTCGACGACGTGAGCGCCACACAGCCACAAGTTCATTCCAATCGCGGAGTCGTGATGGTCGCAGCTTTCTGAACTTCGTGAGTGTGACGATTGTTGTATTTAGTAGGATTGATATTGTCGTTAGTATGATGTACATTAATGTATATTGTAGTTAGGAGAAACCGTCTGTTGTAGTTCGGAAAGCTAAACACAAGAGCGAGAGAACTATAGAATATAGATACAGAGAACTAAGTTAATGGCGAAACTCACTTATACAAATTAAGAAACTGTGTGCGTGCGTGTGTGCGAGCGTGATTGTGTTTAAACGTGTTCGAGATCTCCCCTGTACTTTACCGAAATTTTTCTTCTTCTTCTTCTTTCTTTCATGCTTAGGATAGAGCATAATTAAATAGCAAGTATAAAGTTTATTTATTAAAAACACTCGCAAACTAGCCAAGGTAGTCTTACTCGTGTGATAGAGCAGGAGAATATCGTTATTAAAAGTAATTTGAATATGCAAAAATAAAAATTTAAATCACATTAAGGATTTGTTATAAAATTAAATATTGATAAACTCATGTATTGACCATCAAATCTATAAATGAGATTATTTCTATTATTTGGTGTAACATACTACCGTAAGTCAACTTTTATTATTTCAGTATACATATTGACAAATTCACACAATTTTTTCATTCAATGAAAACATTTTCCGATCCATGTGTACTTGCAGTGGGGCTACAGATGATTTTGCAGAAGAGTCAAAATCGAAAACCAACAAAGAGAAGAACTTTAGTGCTGGATCGTTGTCACCACACAGAAGTTCACTTCACGGTTTCTCAAAGTCACATGGTGAACAAGTGATTACTGGATTGAGCTTGTCACTAGAGACCGTCTGTAAAACAGCTTTCAACAACAATCGTCGTTGAACTTTAGCTATGTCGGTGTCAGACTACCCTTTAATCTCCTCCCCAGTCTCCACAAATATCTTTGACCAAACGTATACATATGACACGGACTTAGAAAACGAGCACGAGTCTTTCAGAAGAGCAGTATTCAACAGTTTGCAAATAATACTTTCCTTGCAAGCAGTCCTCATCGTGGCAACAAACCTTTTCCTGCTCGTTGTCATCCTCTCCAAGTCGGCACTACGGAGTCGCCTTCGCAACCAACTGCTGATCAGCATGGCGGCCTCAAATCTCACAGACGGCATCTTCAACATTCCTTTAATTGTTGATTTATTCACAAAACAACGTTGGATTCATGGATGTTACCTTCTTGTGGCCCACTCTGTGTTTTGGCTTTACACGAATAACTGCATCATTTTCTGGGGGTTGATTTTGCTGGTCGTCTCCTACCTTTGCCGCCTAAAATCGTACGGTGGTCCAGCATTTTATCTGCGCATGTCTTCGCGCACAAAGAAATACGTGGCCTTTCTGCTGTTCGTGCTTTTACCGTGGATAATAGCGATTCCTCTGACTTTTTCCATCGCTTTGAGTGGGATACCTCATTGGCTAATGGATTATTGGTACAATTCATTATGTATCTTTATAGTGGAACCTTGGGCCGAATACACGTTGAGTATTTTTATCGTATTCATTCCTGCCGTGCTCATGATCGTCTTGGTTATACTTACCCTCATCGTGTACAAACGACAGACAGTGATTCGCGGTCCTACAGACCAGAATACAACGCTCGAAGGTCCCTCTGTGCATGTGGCTGCTGCAATAATCTGTATCATTATGTCTGTGGCCAAAAATCTTGACACTTTCATAATAAATCTCTTTTCGTCACATGAGATTTTTGTCACATTGGCCACCCTCTTATGTATAACCAGCATGATGCCATTTGTCCTGGCTCTTCTATGGCTGCTGGCCCTGAAGGACTTGCGAGCACATTCATGCGAGATCTTAGCCCGAATTTCCATCAAGTTTTGCAAAAAGAGTACTTCTGACTCATCAGCATTGGTGACTTTTAACTCACTTAGCCAAGAAGTCTGACGATTTGATTTTAATTTGTCTGACACGTGCTACACGTTTTTGATAAAGTATGATTAATGTTTTAAGTACTTTTGATTTTTGAGCCATTGACATGTGTACAATGTATTCCAGATGTGCTGAAAGTCCTGAAATTGACAAGATATGTGGGTGGAACCATGTATGTGAAAATGCTGAGGTTAGAATTTTGCTTTCACTTTTCCCAGTAGACATTTCTGTGCATGTTACTGTTTAGTAATTGTAAATTTCTTAGCAGTCAAAAGAATGTTGTTAAATTTCTTATTGACTGAAGTACTCGCATTTTATTTAAAGCTGTCAAAATCACGTTTTAACTGTTGTCCTAAGTTGGTCCCCCACTACTTAAATTCTTAAAAACTATTTAGAGAACTCACTGATTGTAAGATGGATGCCAGAATTTTTTAAATCTTTCAGTTAGCACTCTGAACAAAATTATAAATAGTTTAACCTGTAATCAAAATTTAAACAATTACCCTGTCATCACATTGCACCAGTTTTGACATTTTTTTTATTTTGGAGTCCATCGTTTGACCTGTTGTGATCTTAATGATTGTGCTGGACTATGTTTTGTGGTTCTGATATTTTTATTCACTTGTACAACTTAAGCTGATCCGTTGACCAACATTCTCTTCTTTTCGACGCCAGATTCCTTTTAGTCCAGTTTCATTTTTGTGCATGTCGACAGCGAGATGAACTTTGTGTAATGTGGCAAAACTGCTTGATGACTAGACGCAGCAAAACCTGTTTACAGCTTCTCTGACCTGCAGAAAGGTTTATTCTAAGCATTCTTGTACATCACAATACTGATAATCGCGTGCATCACTTTATTGATAATCATGTACATCGCTATACTGATAATCTTTACATCGGGATACTGAATCCTGTACACCATACTGAAAATTTAGCACACCACAATTTCTTATAATCCCGTACATAACATTACCGACAATCCCGTGCATCACGGTAATTGGATATTAATTAATATACTGATGACTGGAGACAGCTTGATATTGCTTTGGCACTTTTTCTCGTGTGTGTGTTTATAATTTTTTTAAAGTACTTTTTACAAATGTGCGAGTAACTTTTCACAAACTGTTTGTTAATTAATTTTCTTTATAGAGTACCGTTATAAATGCTTCTATATACATTTTTAACTTTTGTTATCTATAACACCATCTATCGTGTCTTTTCTGTATTGCATACACAGTTGTAAAAAGTGCTTTCCGATTTTACTTTTCAAGTTTTACCAATTTTGTACTACTTGTACTGTTATGTGTATAAAGATGTTTGCTATAAAGTAGAAGACAGTTGTGGGAAGTATATGATTTTCTTGAATTGTCGTTTGACACAAAAATATAAATCCCACACTGCATGCATTATTCTACATTTTACATTTGAACATTATCCCATAAGGCGAAAGTGAAATATGGGTGATGTCAACAACTTCAGTGCTCCGAGTAGCAGCCTAAGTGCCAACTTCAGTTAATTGATAAAGATTAACTTTGATCTGTACAAGTTCGGAGGAAACAAAGTAATATTATTTATGCATTTACTTTGAACAGTATTACAAGTATTTATCTTGAAAAACAATCATGGCAAACCGCAAACGTCCGGCACTTAGGCCGTGTAAGTCCTGCGAAATTATTTGGTCTGGCCCGGTCAAGACAACCGCAAGAAGGACTCAAAATTCGATAAATCTTTTTTTCAAAACAACTTCAATATATATTAAATGAATCATATTAATAATGTTAATTTCGAGGGACAAGAAAGAAACTCCATTATGGGACAGACAGGACACATAATCTGATGTGTGCATATTTATACTTCAGTACGCGTACATACAAGTGTATCTTTTTTTTTAAGTAATAAAGCTTCACAACGTATACAAATCACACAACAGAGTTGGGTTTTCTTTTAAACTATAAATACTGAACATATGCCTCGTGTTACAAGACACTAATATTTGCCCCGATGTATTTTTTGGTGCTTACACTTTGTGCATGGCTTTTTTATAGCAATTTTCCCCAACGGGCAGCAACTCAACTACACCACTATCCCCCTCCAAGACCCCCTTCCCGCCAGTTTAACTATTGATTGCAAACCTGCAAAGAATCTTAACCGCAAAAGTGAAACATGCGAGTGCCGACTGTAATTCCTTCTAACTCAACGTATTGCGATTCTGTGATTCCTTTCAACTAATTTTTACCCTCTCAGCAGAAATAGCTGAAACCTATTAATTTCCAACGGTGCATGTACGCGCATGCTGCTCCTCAAAAAAAAAAAAAAAAAAAATGTATAAGCTGTTGTTTCTCACAATAGTAACGCATGAGAATCACGCCATTTAAACCGTCATTCTACGCCCCTGTAAATGTGTCACCTGCACAGTTGCTTATTTTCAGTCGAGGAATTACAGTAAAGGCGACTTGTCCTTAGGTAAACTGAAGCGTTTATCACGCCACCGGCTGGCCTGATCGCCCATACCACGACCCACACAGCCGGTGCGTGCTCCTGCAGGCGGCCGAGTCCAAGTTTCGAGGAAGGCGGCGTGCCCAGTCCGACCCCTGCTGAAGTCGATGAAATAATGATAATGATAACAACAGCAGTGGAAGTATAGAAAATCCCAAATGCAGTTGAAATATTCAATGACAATATTACAGGAAATTTCCCTAACTCATGGTTGTCTAACAACTTGCAGTATATAATTCTGAGTATTTTATTTTTTGTTGCTTGTTTTGTTCCTGGAAAATAATTATTAACTCTGGAAATTATACCGCTTTATTCGTAAGAAAAGAGAGAAAAAAAAAAGACGCTGTAAACAGTTAAAATAAGCAGCAAACCTTTTTTTTTAGGTCGGCGGGTCTGTGACTAAGGGCAACGATCTGTCATTCGATCGTCACTTCTGCATCCACGGGTTCAAGGCCGTGCCCTTTAGGTTTTTTCATAAAGAGGAGAGAACTCGAGCTTGTTCGGCATATTTAAGCAGACGATAGAGCAGTCGTGTTCAGATAGTGATTTTGTGATATAGGAGGTTTTTGTAAAGATCTTTTTCGTTGTTGTCAACTTGTTTTTCATATTTGTCTGTGAATAACAAGAAAATCATGTTTCAAGGCGACAAGGTAAGGTTTTTTCCTTGTTCGGTGAGATTTTGCTATCTCTGTTAGTCAGATTTCCAAATCAGTCACAGATCAGAGATCAAAGGCTATCACTTCAGTATATGATTAATTTTTTTTATTAAGCAACTTAGTAGTGCATACACACGGTATTTTCTGAGAATGCGTTCTTCTGGTAATATATTTTCTGCTTTTGTCAGGATACTAATGTAAGCCGGCACATCTTAATTATACATCGTCAAATATATGTTTCACCAAAACAGACATCACTAGAACTATACCGAAGTTCTAATGCAAAATTATCTTTATTGAGGATGACAGCAACAACGAGGAACGTTGACTTAAACCTCTAAATCAAAATAAAGCAAGCTAGTTTTTAAAATGTCAACAATGGTACATCGAAGGGCTGGGCACGAAGTCGTCTGAGCAAATCAGCCAATGAGGTTTTGACCGGCGTCGTGCCATCGCGAGCTAGCTTTTGAGCTGACTGCATGGTTGCATAGTTTTCCACAGTTATTACCATTAACAACTCAAAGAAAAGATGTTTAATTATTTCAGTCGCCGTTTTTTAACTGAAGCCAAGAAAGTTGTTATAACAAAGGAATATGTAATGAACCCGCTGACTGTTCCTCTCCTGTAATCTGCTATTTTTAGATTTTTACCGCTACCGCCAATGACGTCCTTGCTAAGGCTGAGTTAATATAGTGAGGTTTCGAAATTTTGATAGTTCTGTCAACTTTTTAGTGGAAGAATCTTAAAACACTTACATAAAATTTATATATGTTACAAAAGGCATGTTTGATAGACATGCTCGTGTAGTCACTTTGATGTAAGGTGACTTAACATCGATGTAGTCAACATCAACATGGCGATGCTTGGTGGTAAACACGCAGTGAACGCCTTCTATGTTAAGCGAAAGTATGTTAAGAGATATTTGCCTTCTAATTTGGTATGCTTACTGTGTGCTTAAATAGACTTTTTTTTAAATTTATTAAATGTTTAACTATACCTATAAAAGTTTATTATAGTCAACGGATGGTAAACTATTACAAAATCCAGTCACGTTGGAGTTTACTTCCTCGCTAGAAAAGAGTTTTAAAATAATTTTAGTAGCACTAATACCCACTTGGGTTTCATAATTTGACCGGCTTTAAAAAAAATCCTTAAGTAACAGTGAATAATGAAGGACAAAGTGTTTTCAAGGATTATGATTTCCAGTTTGTGTCAGTATAAGTTTGTGTATATGTATCTATAAAATACTAAGGAAGTGTTTGGCTTTATTGTTTATAAAGTTTATTGGTTTTCAGTTGATTCCTCTTCCATATTTGACGCATAACAGCATGGTGCTGTCACGGCTTTTCCGTGAATATGGAAAAATATGTGCAACTCACCCGTGGGAGGTGATCATCATCTCTCTCACTGTCATGCTCAGTCTGGTGTCAGTGAGTGCTTACCCTAGTCCTGAAATTGACAAGATATGTGGGTGGAACCATGTATGTGAAAATGCTGAGGTTAGAATTTTGCTTTCACTTTTCCCAGTAGATATTTCTGTGCATGTTACTGTTTAGTAATTGTAAATTGCTTAACAGTCAAAAGAATGTTGTCCATGTAATTACTGTAAATTTAAGATTATACGCTGCAACTTTTATCCCCAGCTTTAAACCATGGAACTTTTTCCAGTCGATTAATTTTTCAATTAGCTCCCTGTTAAAAGGTTAACTGTTCACTTTTTTAAGTCAAACTTAGTCAACAATCAAGAAAACTAGAAAGATACCTAAATGACAGTAAGACATAGTCTCATCGCCTTTTCATTCAAAATAAATCCTTTAAGGGTTAACATTCCATGCAATGAATTCACTTTTTTCATGTAATGTTTAACAGCTTCTATGCGCTTCCATCTTCCAAGAGCAGACAACCTCAGGTTACGTCAGCTCCAAGTTACAATTTTTGTGGTTACAACACATCTCCCATTTACTGTATAAAGCCTTGTTTCCACTTAAGTGGTTTTGCGTCGTAAACGTTGTAACGCAAACTTCATGTTTGGTGTGCGCGGCGGAAGAATTAAATGTATTTTATATGTGTTTTTTGATAATTTCTGTGTTAGGATAGGTGTTAGGATAAGTGCTTACAGTATGTTATTTACGTACAGTATGTACGTATGTTCCAATTTACAGTGAAAATTGGTTTACAACACAACATAGGAATGGAGCAACGTCATAAGTCAAGGACTGCCTGTATAATAAAATCATTTACATGATTTATGTATAAAAATATCATCACTCATTTCCATATCCCTGCCAAGTATTGGTACTGCTGCACAAGTCAAATGTGCCCTCTGCTGTTGACTACCACCCAATCCCCAATATCAAATTTAAACTGGCGCTCTGGTTATATTTTTCAGGAAATACAGAACTTTAATGTTATATTGACTGTAATACGATGCCTGGCAGTTCTATACATCTATCTACACTTTAGAAATCTGCAACGTCCTGGGTCAAAATACCTTTTAGGTAATTCATTTTTTCTTCCTTAATCTTGACATCTAGCTTTGAGTATTTTCAATCTTCTTGACTTGCATGTTGTGTGGTCCATGAATCTTTGTTATTACCTATTCTGTTTACTTTCACGGTTTAGCTATCTATCAAGAAAAAAAAATGATCATGAAAAAAGGAATAATTATATTTAGGCTTTTTAATTAACAGATATATTTTAAATTTAATGTGTAGCATGTTGTTATTCACCCATGAGAAATTGTTTAATGTCAACACAGTGAAGGCACAGAGAAATACTAGTTTTAATAGTCCTGCCTGATGGGGGAAAGTTGGGAACTGTTAAACTTTATTACAGAATCATGCATTAGACTTAAAGATGGATGTCATGCTTGAGTCTTAATACTTATTTTGATAGATTCTTGTTGGCTGCCATTCATAGAAACTGAAATATTAGGGCAACTAATTAATCATGAATAGGCAAATTATACCATCTAAAGATGGAGGTGACAGAATACTTATACAATTTAAGCAATAAATTGCGTGGAAAGGCTGTAGCTTAAGGAAGTTTACACCTTTATTTCTGTCAATGATTGATAATTAGTATTTTCTTTTTAAAAAATGATAGATGAATAGCATGCTCAAATAATGAGCAGGCAATCATGTCTACACTTGTCCAGTCACAGTTGATTATAAGTATATATTAAGTACCTTTGTTGGTTTGCAGGCATTGTAGGAGTGTTCACCATTTTGGCAAGTTTCATGTTCAGTGTTGCATTCATGAAGCTGGTAGGAAGTGAACTGAGGGGACTAAGGTGAACAGTTTGCCAAAATCATGTTAGAATTTCATTGACAGTGCTAAATGAGTGCATGAAGTAGAATATAAGTAAAATTTAGAGAAGTTGCTTGCAACCTGTTGAACATTCCTGTTTTGAGATAAGGACATTTAAACTAACTTCCAAGGCTGATGTTCAATCTTGTTATCTAGTCTTAACACATTATCATTCTGGCACCATTCTTGTATTTTGAATAGTTTTGTGTCTGCTGTGTCGAAATTAACTGCATCAATACATCTTAAATTGAAAACATAATTTATCTTTCCTTCCCCTACAGTGAAGCATTGACGGTCTTTCTTTTACTGGTGGATGTTGGGAGGGCCAGTGCTCTCCTTCGTTGTACTCTCAGATCAGAAACACAGGATGAGGTGAAGGCCAATATAGCTCACGCTATGGCTGTGATTGGCCCAGCCATTACACTTGATGCTATTGTTGAAACACTGCTTATTGGTGTGGGCACACTTTCAGGTTTGTGTTCTTATTACTCCACAGTTTTAAAATAGCTTGCAGTGTGTGTGAGGGAGAGAATGCTTATGTGTATGTAAAAAGAAGTCAGGATATGGTGGTATAAGATTGTGAAAGCAAGTACAGCTGTGTCTAGATCTGAAACTGGTTACAAACTAAACAGCACATCTGAAGGCTAGAAATGTAGAAACCTGGTAAGCAAAGGATCAGAGCTAGACAATTTTAGCAGCTTTTTCTATGGAAAAAAAACTATGCCTGATCCGTTTTTACTATGTGCATATTATTCAATATTCCCTAGTCCATATTATAGACATATTACTTGGCATAAACTATTCTTGGCCATTTTATCAGACATACTATCAGATATTGGAGCTGACACAGAGATTAGAATCAGTCCAACAGATACATTTGGTAGTTTGCCCTCTTTTGCCTTGGCCTTGATAGGGACCGCCACTGTAGTGGTGTGATTTCTTCAAAAATAGCTAGCCTGGCTTGATGCAGTCAGATGTTCCATAGCTGATTGGGTTTACCTGGACTTTACTCCAGTCTTCATCATGCCACCTTGTTCCTATTATTATTATTCATCATTGTGATCTGACATTTCAGTCCATATTTTCTGAGCACATGGGGCTTAGGATTGAAAAGGGCATGTAGTAGGAAGTTGTTTGTTCCTTTCTTTAAGACATTTTATGATGATTTTTTTAAATACCTAAACTTCATATTTTCACTTCAGTTTTGGACTGAGATGAACATGTTCACACATCTATCATGAAGGGGATATTGGCATTTAGTGAGAGAGTGTGTGTGTGTGTGAGAGAGCCTGCATGTGCCATAAATTGGGGATCCAGTTAGGTGGTAGTCTTAATTCTTGGATTAGAATTAAGATTACGGACAAGGTGGTAAAAGTTGCCCGTGTGCGTGTGCACACGCATACAGGCACGCATTTATATATGTATATGAAAGCAGTCCTAAGAATTAATGTACTTGTAATGTTTAACTTCTTTTTGTTTAAATATATTTTTCATCCTAAACATTACTGATGTAATTGCAGCATTTCAGACTGTTGAAGAGAGTTAACTTGATAAGAGTATTATCTTTCCATCAGACATAGCATATATTATAGCTGCTGCCTAGTTTTTAGAAGAAACAAGTACACAGCAATTTTACATGTACCTTTGGCAGTTTTCATTTACTTTCATTTCCCTGATAGGTGTGAAACAACTGGAGGTCCTCTGTTATTATGGGTGCTTGGCAATCATTGCTTACTATCTGGCATTCATGACTCTATACCCAGCATCTTTGGCACTTGCCTTGGAGGTATGCATTATATAAAGTAAAGCAGCATAAATCAGGAATGGTTGGGGCTCCCACCCCTCCCCCCGTGCTGACCGGGTAGAGCACTAATAGGAATATTAAGTTTGACTTAGATCTACGTGTTTTCTCTTTGTGTGTGTGTTAAACACTCCTGAATACTCTAAAAGAACAAATGTGCTGTTAAAAGCCCCTCCTTCCCCCCCCCCTCCCCCTTGCTGATTTTCTTGAAATAGATTTTGCGGGAGCGCAACCAAGGCAAGCCCTTAAAGCACCTTCAGAAGTTAGCAGGCATCCAGCAGAGCGAGGAACGGGAAGAAAAGCCAAACCCAGTCAACCAATATGTCAAAATAATCATGGTAATTAAATAACGTCTCCTTTATCGTTGTTTCCACTGCACTATTTAGTGCCTTTTGTTGGATCGTAGCATGTGTGGAGGAGGGATGTGTATAATGGGAATGTCCCATTGTGTGCATGTATAAATTTGCATGTGTTAGATAAAGGAAATACTGCTGAAAATATGGTTTGATATTGTAAACAGATTTTATATTGATGGCTAGACACTAGATAATTCCTGGTTTATAAATTTTTAAGGGATGATGTATAAATATCTGGTTTGATTCTACCACCAATTTTAAGCTGAGATGGTGGTAGGGCTGGGAGAGGGAAATAAAATGGGTGATAATAAATGATTAACTAGTTTTGTAACATTGGGTTTTGATTGCTGATGAAACAGTTATTTTTTAATTCATAAGCTCTGTCTGTGTGTGTCACATAGTCGGCAGGTTTGTTTTTGGTTCATGCTCGGAATCTTCTGGTCACCGAGGGAGGACAGGGCACTGAAAAGGGAAATTCAGATAGGATGCTACTTGTTCCTGATCACCCTCAGGACCAACCTAAGAAACACATGGAATCTTGGCATGGCAATGTTTTTGGGTAGGTATTTGTAAATTTGCTGCCCTATGCTCCACTGGGGGCAAATAGGAACAAGAAAAAGAATTTGTAAATTATGTAAGAACTGACAGCTGCAAGTTAACTACGACCAAGTCTTTATTGTTCAGCATAAATAATGATTGGTTTGCTTCTGAATGAAAATTTGGAATAAATAAATTTTTTAGAACATTTATTTCACACATTACAGTATATTATGTCACGTCTGGTCATTTGTACATAAAAATTATAATAAATAAAGAATGCACCCAAAAAACCCTCCACACACCCTTATTTCAGGCACTTGGACATATCAGAAATCCTGTCACATCAATTACACATACTGCACTTACAGGCATAGACTTGTACATCTGTACACTTATCTCCACTCATCATACATTCCAAACTCACACACATGCACTTAAATAACTTTTAATTAAAAAGTTAGTCCCTTCAAGCACATTCCATCCACACGTATATATAACCCAATGGTATTAAGCCCACAACTCATGAGTACATATCTAGAGAGCACAAATTATATCATATATAATCATCTTCCTACATGAACAGTATATATACACACACATGTATAAAGTTGATTACATTACATATGATGTATATGAAAACAATCAAGCATATGTGTGCAAGCACTTGGTTTTCAGGCTGAGAGGAAACATAAGAAATGCATACTGCATAGTAAGGAATGCATTGTCCTGCAGCAGCTCATGAGTTATGCAGAGGCTAATGATCTCAAACCTTGCCAGTCAGCCTAATATAAGCCATACAGCACGGACAGCTTTAGAGTGAGTGGTGAAAGATCTCATAATTGCATCTGACAATGGGATTTGATATGATCAACCATACAACTGACTCGCATTGAATTTAGGGGTTCAGGGCACAACACTTAGTTTGAATCATACCTCATCCAACATGGACAGTTGGTAGCCGTTAAAAATGTTAGGTCTAGCTTTAGCAACCAATGCCTATGCCTAGGAATAAGATGGCCTGAAAAGATCTCCAACAGCAGCCTGTGGAAAAGAACCAGAATGCCACTAGCCAAGACACTAAAAGCGCAAATGGGGCTGGATAGGACACACCCTGCACAAACCAGCTGACACCATTGTACAGCAGGCACTTGACTGGAACCCTCTGGAAAAGAGGAGAGTTGGGAGACCAAAGCAGACTTGGGAAAGAACAGTAGAGAGTTAGGCAAAAGACATCAGAATCACATGGGCCCAACTTAGGGGGGCTGCCCAAAACCGGGTCCACTGGCAAGATGTTGCGGCCCTATGCTCCTTAAGGAGTAACAAGGAATAAACTAGACAGAAAGTTTATTTTTGTGTCTTTCCTACCTTTCATTTGTGACTTTGTTTTGTGTCTTTATTACCTTTCATTTGTGAATTCGATAATGTTTTGTTTGCTTGACAGGATGCTGAGTGAAAACTTTGACTATTTCATAACATTGGCTGTGGCTCTAGCACTTACCCTCAAGTACATTTACTATGATAATGATGTGGACCAGCAAATAGACAGTTTGCCTTCACCGCAGTCACTTGATGTTGGTGAGTTGAGCTTCTCCAGCATGGAATGGTTTGCAATATTATGTGTGTGTTTGTGCATACACGGGCTGATCTTGCTAGTGGATTATGCTACGTATCAAAGAATTCACACCGCAGGATCTGCAAGTTATAATTTCAACCTCCCTACCATAAACTAAAAATCCCATACTGCTGTTACTGTGATTTTTATGTGTTTGCTTTCTGGGACATGATGCTGCATTTGGAACATATTCTTTGAAGAAACAATCACATAACCATATATGGCTGGTATCTCTAACTTTCCACACCTTTTTTTTGTGTGTGTCTTTATATTTTTGTCATGATATTTTATTGCAATGTCTTGCTTTCCTCAAAAGTAGCACAAACATTTTTTACAGGAAAGAGGGAAGTATGCCCTTCACCAGCTGCTGTGACAAAGTCCCCTATGTTCACTCTTGATGACAGTGATGGTGAGGATACGAAGAGTGTTGCTGAAAAGGCAGTACAGACAGAGAACTCAGCTTTTTCCTCTGAGAAAACAAAAGGTTATATTGCACCTTCTATTCTGCAGGACACCAAAGCATCAGTGTGCCGCAGTTTGGAAACATGCCTGGAAATATTGAACTCTGAAGTGAGTTGCTTTGTAGGGTTGTAGTTTCTCACTCCTTCCTCCTTCAGTCTAAACTGCTTGAGTGGGATTCCCCAAAATGGTAGTACACCACATGTATTTTAGAAAACTGTGATCAGCACTCATAAAACAGAAAGAAGTTGGTGGATGATAATGGATCTGACTTGTTCTGGGAAACCATTGGCAGATTTTATCAAGATTTTAAGTTAATATAACGCCTGACAAAATTAACATTTTCTCTTTTGCAGTAAATCAGAATTTGAATATTAGGATTTTTGGTTGATTTTTTTTTTCTTCTCATTCTGTAGTGGGACCTGGGTAACAGAAAGCAGGTTACTTCAAAAATATGTGAAGAGATATTCTTATTTTTATCTCACTAGGCTATTGTTTTAATTACGAAAATCCTTGATTTCATAGAAATAATTGGAAAAGTGAATGTTTTCCCTGCAGTTTTTATTTCTGAAATTGATGAGTTTTATATTCTTTCAAATTTATATGTACACTTTGCAACAAAGTATTGATAAAAAAATCGAAATTAATTGGCTAGTAATTTTGCTGTCTGTTGCTTGCAATGTAGGAGGGAGCTGGAGCACTAACAGATGAGGAAGTTATACTGCTGGTTCAAAAGAAGCATATACCATCATATAAACTAGAAAAGGTTCTGAACAGCTATGAGAGAGGTGTCCATATTAGGTATGCTATGAAACTGCCCAGTTTGCTTAATTGCTGTTGATTCATATCCATTTATTTTAAATCTAATTTGTAGTTATTTCTTAGTCTCTGTTTAATGATAATGGTTGTGAGTTTGACCGTTTCCAGTTGAAAAGCAGCTAATGCACAACATGGAAAATAAATTGCTTATGATAAATGAAATAACCCTAGAATACCAGTATCTTGGAAGCATCTGAAAAGAAGGGGTGCAGGAAAGGTTTTGAATTCAAAACAAGAATGCAGACAGTGTATTAGATCACAGGTCAGTGATTAAGTTTCCACAGATAGGAAGGGGGCGCTACTCTGTGGCTTGACCCCGGCTCACAATCATTCTCTACGTTTTTTGACGTGTTTGAATTCTACGGGAATTTCGCCTCCTCCAGCTTGTGCATGAATGGTTATAAGTGTTACTTCAATACGTCTGACTGTGAGGAGCACCGTATTGCTGCGTGTGAGTGTCCCTGTACGGGAGAAATTTCTTTTACCAAACCGCGTCCATTTTGTGACCGTTGGTTAGATCTATAGATAGTCAGAAACGGACTGAAACGGACTACATGTGCGGCCAATCGGGACTATCTGGCTGTTTACAACACTCCCTTCAGTGACTGAGTATCGTCCCTACCAAGCAGATCTATTACAATCCCAATACCTAGTTGAATCGGCGATAGATCTGCCATGATCGTGCTATGAGCAGTGTAGTCTATGCGTGTGTGCCTGTACGGCAGACTTTCACACTTCGATGGGTTAGAGTGGCGACACTGTCATGCTGATCTACAGTCGAAACTTTCTGCTATCGCTGCGGCAGAAGGCCACACAGGC
>SRHC01003816.1:104713-140420 GCA_004794325.1 Pomacea maculata | reverse complement strand
AGAGATTCATTGCATTACAAATACTCACGGACGGTCATTTATTACAGTGATGCATTCGCATACCAAAAAAAAGTATTCACTCACCTGTACAGCCGGGTTGAAAACCTGTCGGAGACCACTTTCCAGCGGGACATGGTGCGTCCTTTCCTGTAAAGTTCAACAACTGGAAGAGCTCACAATTGGTTGCATTATAAAAACATCTTAACTATCATTATGTATTTTTTCTTCTCTGTTTCTTTCATTCTCCCTTCTCTCCGTCTCTCTTATATAAATATACATTATAAAGTAGACTGTGGTTATGCTTACGATGACATTTGTAACGAAACTCCACTTTACAACTTGTTTGATCTTCACCAAGTCTGTTGTTCTTGACGTTGATCGGTCGATGAGGGACTTGGTTTGTGTACCTTTCTCTGGACCATGTAAGATATTACTAATGGTTCCATATTGAATAAATACTTCCCAGACTGGGAGCAAGCCTCCTGCTTTGTTCAAAATCTACTGCTCTCGTGAAAACTTTTCATATTAGGGAAGAGAAATACCGATTTTTCTTTATGAGTTAGTGAGCGTGACTTTATTGAACAGGTACATCAGAAGTGGACTATACCATTACAGAAGGAACCGTCAGCAGCAGAAGTTAACACGGGCACACACATGCACGAACATGCACATGTTTCTTTAAAGGAGGATTACCTTATCGCAATGACACAACAAATACAATACAACCTGGGTTCAATATCCTTTCTCCGCCTCCTTTATGTTGGATGCAGATAGTAAACAAAAAAACCGCCACAGTTCTTGACCCCAATGTACACGGACTGTCCACAGCACGGGATGTAGGAGGCGCCACCAGTCTGGATGTTCGCGCATGCTTGCCTCTTTTGGATCCCGTCACTTACGGAGGGGTGAGTACCTTTCAGCCATATTGGAACAGTCGTTCCGCACTGCACACGCATGTATTGTAGGAGAGCATGAAATGAGTCTGTTTGAGTGCCGACGTCAAGTTTCTTCTTCAAGTTTATTTTAACAATTAATTGTGCAAGGTCATTGCAATACAATATTTTCTTTTCTGCTGAAACATGGATTCCTTTTACGTTTCACTAACAATATCGTGTCAGTGAGTTTAAATAGAATACATTTTCGTGAATTAACAATATTTTCTCTTTCTCTCTAATTAATTGGCAGATGGATCCATAAATGAATTACGAAATTCTTCACTTTCCTACCTTAAAGGTATCGACGCATGTCTCAGGCATTTTACTCTCAGCATCTACCACAAACCGGTACCAGCCCGTGTCGAGGTCAATGTCACACAGTGGAGGCTCTGGGGAGGTCGTCACATATGACACACTGCGGTGAACGTCCGTCAGGTTCTGGTAGTTTCCATGGAGACAAGGGTCAGGCACTGCCTGGGCAGCGACATCTAGGCATGTATAAATAGCAAATGATGAAATGCTTATAATGACTGCATAAAGAAATAATTACTTAAGTAACATCGATATAGTAAGACAAATATCCATTGTTTACTTTTAATTATACTACTGTTTTTAAATTTTTACATGGCTCAGTATTATTTCTTCACGCTTTAAACTAGTAAAATGACCCAGAAGGAACCTACATTCACTTCAACTGTAGCATTGCAATGGATGGAGTAGTTATTACAGACAAGCACGTGTAAACATCAAATTACTACATAAACCCCTATCGTCATATCAGTAAATTTTTTTAGTAGCTATCTACAAATCTATTTGTATCTCTATATGATTACATGAAAAGCATTTGTAGACAATTATGCCAAAGTACAGTTGCAAACTCGACCACGTCCATAAGAAATCATTATTTAAATTGCAACGGAAGAGACTTCTTTAAACGCAGATTTATGTTATGTGATGATCATGCATTTGTACATTTGTGTGATATGCAGAGATACATTATAAGAATATACAAGTTCTTTAAATAGTGTGATCTACTTTTTTCTGTCTGATCCAATGATCAAAGCCTCAGTATACAATCGTGTAAAAATAAACGTGCGAACTCTGATGTGTCCATGAAAATCGCATCCCATACAGCTGATAACACTAAAAGAAAGTTTTTAAGCAGAATTGATTTTCTAAGAATTCATGATATTTGTTATCCAAAGACGCTGATTTAATTGCAGATTTATGCAGATTTTTCTTAACATGTAAATAAATATTACTACATACAGCACATGTACATCAAACCCTAGAGCATATCCTCACTAAGTAAAGCCATACGAAGATTGAAAACTATGGCAAAGCAATAACTGCAAAACAATAATTTTCAAAACAAGAAAGTGTCGAATATTCTGTATCGTTCTTGAACGCTGCTGTTTGTTCTTACCAAGTACAAAATTGCAACTTGAGTGAGGCTTATATAATTTAACAAGAAGGTCATCTTTTTCTTGCTTTGAAGAGTTCCCAATGGCAGCTTTACCAGGAGGCTGTTAAAACAACTTTCACATTTCTTCCCCTTGGCTTCCGGCAACGGTAAGACTATTTCTTTAACTTTTAAAAATATATTTAAACTTGAAAAAAAAAACAGTAAGTGGGCAAGTAAATTAGAGCTGCCTCTCATTGATTAGTTGGACGAAGTCTTTCATCACAAAAGAAGAATAGTGATTAATGTCTGCAGGCCACAGCAAGTGCACGTGCTATGCTGAGAACGGATAAATTCATCATGTGAAACTATAAGCCATGATTCAAGAGGCTGCTCTGAAATGCGCACAGAGTGAGTTATTTCAAAATTCAGATAATTCACATGTATCAGCAGCAGTTAATTAAAATCTCAAGTACTTCACAAATTATAAACAAGGCTTCTAGGTGTCACGTGTCACAATCCTCTACGCTACACTCCAGCAAGTAATGGGGTAGATGGAGGGACAGTGTGTGGAGCCCCAACCGCGTCGGTGTGTCCCTAGCCGGGCGTCCAGTGCGGGATTGGGTAATCTTTAATTGCTGATGGACGGCCCTTATTATAGGTCAGACAATAGACGGTTAAAGTGGATGACTTGAAAAGATGGGCAGTGCAGGCGTCTTTTTTTAGCTTGTAAGCTGACAGGCAGGTAAGATGCTTGTGATAAAGCCTTCCTCATGCCGATTATAGGGACGCGTTATGGCCTGACAGGGATTTGCCGGGCGATTTCCTGACTCGATGACTGCTAATGGCTATCTTTCTGTCTGAGTAGCTATGCGAGGTGAACAAGAGTAGAGGGTGCCGTTGAGGTCCAAAGTCTGTGTGAAAAGCTGGTTGGAACTGGTGTCGAGAAAATGTTTATGCCGTTATTTGAACATCATAAGCCCTTGTGGGTAAGTGAGAAGAAAATTCTTGGCACTTTGGTAGTAACGGGTATTTACTCATGTGAATGCCGGTTGACAATTTAATGATACAATATGACTGGAACCCACAGGGAAAGCACAGGTCTGGGAGACCCAAACAGACATGGAGGAGATCGGTCCACGGAGAAGCGAATGCATCCGGAATGACATGGACCCAATTGAAGAAGGACGCCCAGAACCGGATCTGCTAGAGTGGTGTGGTTGCGGCGCTATGCTTCATGGGAATAAACAGGACTACAAAGAATGGGTGTTTACTTTGGGTAGGAGGCTTCTCCTTCGTCTGTACTCTGCAAATGCAAACATCGTTCACTGTTAGCATGAAGTTTGCCCAACCCAAAATCTAAACATGTTCCTACGCCACTTCGTTGGGAGAAAGGTCTTGTGGCGTATTGCCTTTGCGTGGGCGCATGTACCTTTCTTTTTTGCTAATTAAGCATGTGCTATTTCAACAGGTGCTTGAACAGGTGTGTCCTGTTTCCCTACAAAGATGGAGTGCCGCTGAATGCGCTGAATGCGAATGATTGTTTGTACCGGCGGCACGGGACACTGGTCACGACCCTCATCTTCTACTCTGACAAAAGTCACTATGTACAGCTGACTATGCTTTATAAACTCCTTGTATCTGATTTCTTAGTACAGGTAGTCCTCGGGTTACGACGGTCTCGAGTTACGTCGTTTCGTGATTACGACGCTCATATCGACTTACGAGGTTTAGCGTCGTAAGTCAAACTGTACGTGCGCCTCATTCCACGTGCGGCACAATATTTTTCTGTACTTATGTTTATTGATAATTATGTAGGGTACTGTGTTAGGATAGGTGTTTGGATAGGCTAAGTGTGTGCAGTACTGTACTGTTATTATGATACAGTACTATATGAATGTATGATCCGACTTACGTCGAAATTCGGTTTACGACGCCGCGTAAGAACGGAGCAACGTCCTAAGTCGAGGACTACCTGTATATTTTCTTCACTTTTCCTGATGGGTGTATTCATTTGCTAGAATCTATAAGTGCCAATGCCGAGTAATTCGCATTGTATTTTTATGTTTTACAACATACAGATTTATATAACAAGATTTAAATGCCAATAACATTCAGTAAATAATAGAGTCAATAATAGTTTATATTTTTCTCACCTGGGCTTTTATAGCATGAAGACTAGATTTAAACATGGACTAGATATGTTCATCTTGGGAAAATGTAATATAACTTTAAGGATTTATACTTTTTTCTCTTTTCCTTGGTGCATCAAGAACATCTATAAGTGATCATGAGATATAACAACAAAATTTACATAGATGTATGTATATAGATGTAACAATCAAAATAGTAAACACGTACACTATGTTATTTCACACACGCTTGCCATGTTTATCTCAAGGCAAATAAAATAACATGTCACATTCTATAGGTAAAAAGATTAAGTATTAAAATATTTTAAAGTGTTTCATCCAATGGGCTTTTTGTTCAGCAAAATATTACTACTGTTGTGTTTGAGGGGCACAAAAAAAATTACCCCACAACTAGGATTTGACTATGTGGATAAAGGTTAACTCCGGCACTTCATTTGATCAGTTTTTCGGCGGATTCTCATAAATAAGACGTTGATCTGGAAGTTATTTTTTTTTATTTTATAAAGTCATTTAACATCACTATCTTTGAAAAAACAATGCTCTCTCTCGCGCTCTAAAGTTCTAGAAGTTATCTCGTTTTTTCTGTTTCACACGCAACATTCCGGCCGAGAGTGTATCACGCAAATTGCTGGACCTGAAGACAATCTATAAAAATAATATTGTCTAAAAACTACAAAAAATGTATGAGATTAATTCTTTAAAGAACCAACGTACTGTGAAGAGCTGCTGAAGCCAGCAAGAACGACTGAAGAAACCATTTCGTTGTGTGTGAACACCACATGGTAGGATGTAGAATCAATCTGCTTGCTAGTATTTATATTGGACCATCAGCCAGGGACTAGTTTATCGGCTGCTGACGCGCAAGAATACACCTTCCGTCAGTATGCGGATGTAGATAATGTTATGCCAAGAGTCCGCCAGGTTAGCCAATGGGTCCTATGGAGCCCTCCCCCCCCCCCACACACACACACACTTACTCATGATTTTAATGCGTTGGCCGCGCATGTGTTTATCTATCGTTTACTTCCTTCTTATCGTATGCATGTCAAAGAAAGGTTAGGAAAGCAAACTTTTCCGACTTAATGATTTGAATTTAATGAGAAGAAACTGTTATTGATAAAGAGCTTCTTTCATCCAGTATTATAAATTAAATAATAAATCGTGGAAAACAAAATGTTTGAGCAAAAAATTCCAAAGAAACATTTTGTATATGCAGGTTAAACTCGAAAGATAAAAAGGGTGGGGGGAATTGATGTTTTACGCAGAGCCAACAACTAAGGGTATATCAGAGCAAGACAACCAGCCCTGAAAACAGATGCCACATGCAAAAAGATAAAAAGGGGGAAGAGGGTTCTGAAAGCGGAAAGCACTGAAAAAAAAAAGATGCAAAAAAGACATGGCAGTACCATCATGTAAGTATAAGGATTCAGTGGCGATCACCCAAAATGATGAAACCACACTACAAGATAAGATAATACTTAATTTTTCCCAGTGGACTATTAGGGGCACCTGAAAGAAATACCACAACACACTGTCATATCCTCAAAAAGTGATACACTGATTCCTAATTTTCTTCAAAGTTTGTACAGTCTATGTTTTATATTTTATAAATTTAATAATGAGCATTTTGTTGCAGTGTAAAATATGATATTGCTTGTTAAAAGGTATTTTATAAGTGGTGCATTAATAAGCATTTATGATGAGATGTGACAGTACTCAGTTCTGAACCATCACATTGCTGCTACAATCTTTACTGTAGGCCTAAAGACCAGGGATGCCCAACCTACGGCCCGCGGGCCATATCCGGCCCGCGACACGGTGGCGTCCGGCCCGCGAAGCTTCTGCGCACAGTAAAGGAAATCGGCATGTTAGTAATGAAGAAAACCAAAGGAAAAAAAAACGAAAAAAAGGGAAGAAGTATTTATCCCTACGTAGGGGCGTCTCTCAATCTTTCGATGGATTTCATTCTAGATTTTCGTCTTTGGAGGAAACCAGTTTTGAGAACGAGGGACGCCGCATTCCGTAGGGGATTAGTGATCATTTGATTGATTAATATTTGAATCAGTCGTTAAAGAGATTGAAAATACAGACTCCGGGCTTTCTAGCAAGGTATAAAACAATGGGGTTCTGATAAAGAAGCAATACCGAAACATCGTTTGAATTTCGTCATTTTCCTGTGGAAAACAGGACGGATCGCCTTGGGGTACCTCGATTAAAATGTATTTTCAGACAATTTCTAACTTTTATTTTAACAAGACAACTTCAAATATCTCACTAATTACTACATAATTAATGGTAAGTACAACTTGCTTCTAATAAAAATGGCATCTGCTCTATGTTTTTTTCTTTTTTGTATTTTTGCGGTGAAGTGGCCCGCGACACGGCTGTCCGAAATGGATATGGCCCGCAGGCCGAAAAAGGTTGGGCATCACTGCTAAAGACTATTAATAAAGGCAATAGTATGGTATTGTAATGTATCTTAAAGAACCTTCATATGCAAGAAGTTATTGAAAAGCAGGAACTCGAAAAATGTTGTTGTAATTCTGTGCACACGCAAAACTTAACATAATGAAACAGTATGCACATGCACTCATATCTGCACCATATAAAAGAGAAACTAGATTAATGATACCCATTTTCAAGATGTGATGAAAGAGGATCGTCTCTGGTGTGATATTGACCTTTCAATGTTTTAAATTCAAAGTGACTTTGTGTTATGATGACGTGTATATGTACTGGGTAGTTGTGATTGTCAGTTGTGGTGATAGCAAAAATAGTTATGAAATATTTTGTCTTTGGTGTGGAACACATCATTAAAACTCCTCCTCATAAACATTCCCAGACCATGCAAAACAGACGACTGACCAGGACACGCTGAACTCCGAGGTTGACAACAACATTTGGCTGGGGCTGAAATAATAGCCAGCGCCGACACCATCGGACACTTTCATCTCCAAGCTTTGCTCCACAAGAAACATGCGCACAAGGATAGAAGAGGCAATGGACAGCCAACAGCCACACAAGTACGTTAGAAACAGCGCTGAGCAGACGACTGGTGACGTCAAACACAACAAACGTCAGCTGATCTTTATCTGCCCTATCCCTCTACAGCAGGATAAAAATAGCCTGCGACACTGACGCTGAGGTTCGTCTGCTACGAGCGCGTCCATCGTAAAGTGCCTGGATTACATTTCACGGGAAATTACTAGAAAAATAGCAAACAAATGTCTGTTCACGACAATGTAGAGAAATAATATACTGAGACCAGCTGACAGTTAAACCGACAGTGATGTCCATTCGCCTAACTGACTTAAGGGGACTGCACTCTCTTGTTCTTCGATCTGAGTCTCCTCTTGATCTGTGTTTTTGTTGTGTATTTACACTCACTTGTGTTGCTCTGTCTTTGTCTGCACCATACCGTGTCCACCTACACACAACTTCCTATCAACTGCCTCCTCCTTACATCCCGCCATAATGATTTCTTCATACAGTTCGCCGGTGAAAAGGTCACACAGTCGATGCAGTGTGCTTTATGGTGTAGACACATATTATTAGTGTATAGACCTAGTGATTGTGTATATATAATAGAGCTAGTGGTCACACATACCTTGCGGGGTGTAGTGCTTTCTACGGAATACTTACATACCAAAGATGTCATACACAGCAATGTGAAGGGTAGCCATGTTTTATCACCAGGTAGCCTACAGGTGTGTCTCACTGACTACACAACTCTCTTCCTTCTGATCGTTGTAAGGCAGTCAGGGCAAGTTATTTGGTTATTTGTTTGGTTATCGCTTTGTTATTTTATTATTAGTTAAAGCTTGACTACCGTTCTTTTCACATCGTTGTTGTCAGTTTTTCTTTTTAGATGAAAGACACTGCTCGTTAGGGATTACCTTCTGTTGCCTGCTTCCTGAGTGAGCGGTGTTATCTTCATCGGTAGCAGCGCCTCTTTCTTTAGGTTTAGTACTCGGTCTGTAGTCTTACTTCTTGTGATGTGAACTATCGAAAACAAACACGTGTCTTTGTTTGCTGGATGAGGTCTACTTTGCTTTTACATTTTTATGAGCTGCATTCTCTCACTGCTATTTATTGGTTTATTTGCTGTCTGCTGTATATTTATATTGTCAGCCTGTTGTTTGACTTTGTTGAAACAGTGGTCACGTGGTGCCTGTGGGTGACATGACTGTTAAAACTATTTTAACCACTTAACAACAGTCTGTACCTGTTTTATACTAACAATAAAATTCTTTATTAAAACACTCATTGTGAAATGTGCAGGTGACATTTATAAACGATTTGTAACAACATTTGTACATCGTGTGAATGTGTTTGTGCCAAAAAGTTAAACTTGTAACATGTGTTGTATAAGTGAGCCGCCAGTGTTTGTTGTGTTTACATCAATAAATCTCTAAACTCAATGAAGCGGGTTTTGATGGACCACTCGTGCCTGTATTTAGTCTCAGAGTTCTGTCCCCTTTGTTTATCATTCGCAGTAAACAATATCAGACTAAAAACTTTAGTGCACGACACTGACATTACAGTCTGATGAGGCCCTTTGACACGTGTACATCTTATACACACAGTGACACAGATATCACACTTGTAGCCTGTCACATTAACACAGAAATCTCTGAAACAGACTAACTTATTGACACTTGTTGTTTTGTAAACAGAGACACGGACCTCGTGATGTAAAATCTGTAATGACGTCATATCTATTGCATCATAATGTGATGACGTGGTGATAGACTGAGAGTAGAAGAGGACAAACACTAAAAGACAATTGTACGTGTAATAGACTGACACACGACTACAGCAGGTGACAGGTGTGTCAGTGTCAGTGTCAGTCACCCTCTAGTGGCTAGTCATCAGGGTAGAAAATCACAAGTTGTGACGTACAGCGGGACATGAGGTCAAGTCGGGAAGAGGTAAAGTTGTACCATTGTAAATAACATGTCGAAAAACCGTAAACAGTGTCATCCAGACAGACGACGACTTTTCTCTCCAGACCACGAACACGATTTCCACCCGCCACCCACACCACGTCACTGCGGGCCGTGGCCATGTCCTCGACGTCATAATCCTTCATCATCCGCACTGGGATACCCGCTTCTTGCAGTCCTGTCACCACACCCCACTGATCAGTAACGTTATTACTGTACAACACCAGCACGTCTCTCCACTGTAGACAGGGTGGTGTTGTGCCACCATTGGTAGAGGTCAACGTTGTAGATGTTGTTGTGCTTCTCTCTGTCAACATGGATGTAAACGATAGCATCGTGATGTCATCACGTAAACTGAGAGACACACGTCACTAACAGTCTTATTTACAAGACTTGTTCTCACCCGTTCGTTATTTATCACATAGGTAAGTGTTTAACTGTAAACAACGTTACACTACACAATGCACACACCTACCTGTAACACCAACACGGAGACTGTGTAGGAAGCTGGCCACCTCACGACCGCACGTCACACAGTCACTTGGTCTGCGACCTGAATGACCCTGACCTCGGTGTAACAATCGTGTGACTGGCGGGCCGTCTGTGTGGTCGGGCACACCTCGCTCACTGTACGGCCGTACATCACGGTATCTAGTGATCCTCTTGTCCTGCTTGACTTCCCTGACGACGGCCGGAGGAGAGCGGAGGGGTCTGGTTAAATATTCCACTTGCCAGCCGGAGGGTGTGTAGCCATGGAAACAACTTGCCGCCCACAGATGGAGACGAGGAACTAGTGTCAGCAGCTCGTGACACAAAGTCTGGAATTTGTTGATTCTGCAGTCAAGACTGTAACATAGGATGTAGCTACACGCGTTACACTGTGTACTATTATTAATGTGTGATTCTGTGTGTGTATCATGTGTAATATTGTTACGAATGATGTCATCAAGTAAGTGATGTCACAATAATGACACGTGTTTCAACACAATCTGTGTAACAGCCGATGCTTCAAAACAAATCTATGTTGACAACACAACACCTCCATCAGGTGTCACAACTGTTGAGGAAACATCACCTGTTAAGCACAAAATAGTTGTAATCCAGTAAATGCAGACAGCATCTACCTGTGTGTCTATCATCACATCACACGCTGTACAACTCACCTGTACTTACTCCCTACTTCATCAGCGATGACGTACAACGACCCTCCGCTCGCCGCCTGTGACAAGTCGTTGAAGGCCTTCTCCACGTCTTCACCGTCATCAAGGTCACACTGCAGGAGGTGAGGCTGACCGGGTGATACACCTGCTGACTGTTGTGTGTTTACTGTCTGCAGCAACAGGTGATACAACATGGTGCACGCTGCACGACTCCCACTCCACGTACTGACAACGTAGACGTGGTGACCACATCGCAGCCACTGTATGGCCATCAGCAGCAGCACCACAGTTTTACCTGTACCGGGCGGTCCGGTGACAAAGAGTGTGGGAGGCGCCGTGTGTAGCAGGTGAACTTGCTCCGGGAAGAGTGTTATTACAGCAGTGTAGCACTCTCCTGTCCACCACACGGCCTCACCCAGGGTCTTGACACTCACACGTGGAGGACATGTGCATGGCACAGTCACTGTTGTCGCCGGACCACAGAACCTACAACAAACAAATGTTTGATACTTGACCTCATCTTACTATTAAAATGACGAACTATATATATATATTGAGCGGTTTACATTATTTACTACAAGTGATCTGATACATTTATTTGCTGCAGGTGACATCCAGACATGGAGAAAGTATGACAGACACCGCATGTCACAATCCTGTCTAAACATATTACGATGTCAAAGTCCAACAGGTGAGCAGCAAGGTTGTGATGTGTGTAGACAAGACTTTATGTCCCCGTGGGGATGAACTCATCCAAGGTGGCCTGTCCTCTGAGTTGTGCTAGTATTTACAACATCACGTGTTCCGTACCTTGCAAGTGTCCCAACATGTCCCCAGTAAACACACAAGATTCGACCAAGCTTGGGCCACGTTGGAAAAATCTTGTAACATTGGTAGCTTATTACCAAGCAGCCACCAAGCAAGAGCCGAGATTTACGGTGCGCGTGCAACGCGATCGCTCATTCGGCTGCGATGGGGAACTCGGAAAAAGCTTGGCAGAATAGTTACCGGACAAGAATCCCAGTCACCAAGTTTGACCCAAGCTTGCTGACATCGACTGATTTATGACTATCAAGACACGTTTTACAAAGCGCTTATTTGTAATTATTTTGTAGATTATTAAATAACGTGTAAATATTTTTTATACTTTGTGGTTATCACAGTCTCGAAAAATAGACAGTATAGCAGTTGTTCTTAACCAGGGTTCCATCGAATCGTAGGTGTTCGGTGAATCCGTCTCGAGGGTTCGGCGGATCCTCCGCCACGGAGGTCAAGACACACCCGACTGATTATGGAAACTCGTGATGACACGCCCCGCTCGGCCATCATTTGCTGCAGCTGATGACATAACATTAATTGGCCAATCAGTGCTGCGGGGAAGTTAGTGTGTTCAAGAGTCACCACGTATAACTGTTGTAGTCGTACGTTGTGTGGTTTCTTTCTTAGTATTTTAAATCATGCTATGTGGAGCAAAAAAGAAAGTGGTCGGACGAATATGTACAACATGGATTCACATGTATTATGGAACGTGATGGGAGTCAGCGTCCTATCTGCATGATTTGCAATGCCAAGTTGAGCAACTCTAGTCTCTCACTGGCAAAACTGAAGGAACACTTCTTGAAGCTGCATGGAGATGGGGAAAACAAGAACACAACGCTTGCTGAATTTAAGGTGAAAAGAGCCAGATTCAATGAAAGGGCCACTCTGCCTGCTCTTGGATTTGTCCCCGTGAACAAACCGATCCTCGCCGCATCGTCCGAAGTTGCTTACCTGATCGCAAAGGAGCGCAAGCCGCACACCATCGGTGAAACTCTCATAAGACCAGCAGCGTAAAAGATGGCGAATCTGATACTCGGAACAGCGGCCGAAGGTAAATTATCCCAAATACCTCTTTCAAATGACACCATCAGTGACAAGATAGAGTGCATGAGTAAAGACATCTTGGCTGAAGTAGTCGCAGATGTAATTTCAAGTCCGGCAAAATTCAGCCTTCAACTGGACGAGACCACAGAGGGTTGTAACCTAAGCCAGCTTTCTGTTGTCCTGCGCTATGTGAAAGACAACGTGATAAAAGAAGAGTTTTTATTTTGTAAGCCTCTTACAACAACAGCTAAGGCATCCGATGTGAAGAAATTTGTGGATGACTATCTCAGAGACAACAATCTTTCATGGGATGGTTTCTGCAGTTTGTACGGACGGAGCTCCAGTCATACTGGGAAGAAAGTCTGGTTTTGGTGGCCAGTAAAAGTCGATGCACCACACATCATTGTTACGCATTGTATTCTGCACAGGCATGCGTTGGCAACAAAAACCTTGCCTCCAAAAATGGCAGAAGATTAAAAACTGTAGTGCAATATGTGAACTATGTGCGAAATAGTGCTCTGAGGCACCGCATCTTCAGTGAGCTGTGTAAAGAAATGGGCTCTGAATTCGAGGTACTCCTGTACCACTCTAATGTTCGGTGGTTATCCCGGGGACAGGTGCTGAATCGTGTTTTTGCCATGCGTGTGGAATTAGCCCAGTTTTTGCAAGAGCACCAACATTGTCATGCAGATTGCTTCAAAAATCCTGAGTTCATTCTCATTTTAGCCTACATGGCTGATATATTCGCAGCTCTAAATCATCTCAATCAGCAGATGCAGGTGGTGGAGTAAACATCTTGGAAGCAGAAGAAAACCTGAAGGCTTTAAAAAAAACTACCGTTATGGAAACGATGAACAGAGAACAATAACTTCGCAAACTTTCCCCTTCTGTAAATAAGATTGAAGATTTGTCTGGAATCGGAGATATTTCTGTATCCATGGAACTGAAGCAAACAATTGTCACACACTTAGATGAGCTTGCAAAGTCTCTCGACGGATACTTTCCTTCAATAGAGTCATATCCAACATGGGTGAGACAGCCGTTCACCTTTGCTGTTGACACAGCAGATCTCAATTATGAATACCTCGACGAAATCATTGAAATTCAGCAGATCCAGGTTCAACAGCAACTATTTAGAACAACAACATTCTCGACGTTTTGGTGTCGACAGTTGGAAAGGTACCCAATTATTGCTAAGAAAGCCCTGGAATTTTTTATACCATTTGTTACAACATATTTCTGCGAACAGTCCTTTTCGAGGATGCTGGACACAAAAACAAAGAAAAGGAACAGACTTTGCTGTGAAAATGACACGAGAGTAGAACTTGCCAAGGTGAAGCCACGCATATCTGAACTGGTCTCTCAAAAACAACAGAAGTCACACTGATTTGCAGGTATGTAATTTGCTGTGAGTTCATGCACTGTGTTGGTTTTTTTCTTTGATCAAGGTGATGTTCATGCACGGTTCATTTTGTGTACCAGTTAAAAAACATATACCTATGTCTATAATTATGAAAAAAATCTTATTTGATTTATCACTAAAGAAGGGTTCGGTGAATGTGCATTTGAAATTGTGGGGGTTTGGTACCTCAAAAAAGGTTAAGAACCACTGCAGTATAGAGATATTATATAGTACAGAGATACAGTATAGAGATAGTAAGACTGTTCGCTCACGCAACCCTTCGCAGACATATGATGTATGACTATCAAGACACGTTTTACAAAGCGCGTATTTCTAATTATTTTGTAGATTGGTAAATAACATATAAATATATTTTATACTTAATAGCTATAAGTTTCAAAAAATATAAAGTGTATACAAGTGTAAATATATTATCAAGAACGATCACTCGCGCATCCCTTATTCGCATGTGTTCCTGTCACCGCCATATTTAAATATAAAATACAGTGAAATTGGAGTTACACTCGATCTGATCTTTATTGTTCTTCAGGAAAAATCTTCACGCTTCTTCGAAAGTTGTCAAGGTACAAGTACACAGAATTTAAAATTTTAATATTCATTGCCCAGCATCTGAAATCTGCATCATATACACAGTGTATCTTACCGTGCTACTAGTGTCTTGTACACGTGACGTGTCATGTGACTGTCAGGCCCAGACACAGCCACACGTCGTTTCCACCATTTGCGGTTTCTTTAACACGTGACTACTGACGTCACAATAGATTACACAATAATTCTTTATTTCAAACAAATTTTACACACAGACTTCACAGACAGTTCACTTTGATTGTCACAGATTATGCGCAACAGCTTTGAGAAAAAAACATTGATACAATGGCGAGAGAAATGTGTGAGCTAAGGGGCGTCACACACTTGACTTCGGCTAAAGGTCCCGCGTGAAATGAAGTGCCCCGCGCCGAAACGTCCGGCGGCGAAACGTCCGTGTACCATCTCTCTTCATTGAGATTGACTTTCAGCTCTTTACTCAGTCATGATTTGTTATTCGGGTAGCTGCAGGTCTGCTTGGTAAGGATGACAGACTCTTTACAGAAGGTGATGTAAGAGGTGATCATGTCTGCCAGACAGTCCAGGCTGGTTCCACAGAGCGTGAAAAACAAATCCCAATGGGTGGCATCGAAGTGACCTCTACTTGACTCAGCTGCTGTAAACGTCCAGGTCCTATACACCGTGTAGTTGACGGTTCACGCTGAAGGAGCTGTGTGTATGTGTGTAGCAGGTGAACAATGATGTGGTCTGATCTGCAAAGCGGCGGGCGGCACTTAGAAACAAAATCATCCAGCACAGTACCACACCACCTGTCAAGTAATGTACTCACTCAGCTCGATTAAAGTTTGTTTGCACTTACAAAAGAGAAGTACATGGGGATATGGAATGGAAGCGTGATAGATATGCTTATCTTGTGTGTTTGTGTGTGTGAGAGAGAGAGAGAGATATGGTCTATTTGGTATAAAGTATTTGCTCGGCAGAGGATAGCAAGGTGCGTGATGTGTTTAACTCAGTACAACACTCTGGGTAGGACTGTTTATAGGGGTACCTTGCAGAGACAGACTAAAACTGTTGCTGACACAAAGGAATAGACTGGCCACATTAATGAGGACCTGCTGACCGCTGCTCAAGACAGACCTCAGTCACGTGCCGCTGTGTCTATCCAGTAGCTACTCACAACGACGTGTAGCGGAGACCAGCATAAGCTTTCACTTGCCCATACGCCAGGGTATGAATAAAGGAAAGAAAGAAAATGAACGAATTGACATTGTTTCAAATCCAGCAGTATCCGGACAGACATCTAAGATCCACTCAAGCTTAGTCACGTGATCAGCTCTACGTGGTTAAGGGGACCTCGTGATAACAGAGTCACTTAAGGTTAGACTTCGGCGAAAAGGCTTCTTTAGACCTCCATACATGTAGTCATGCCTGAAGACCCACTGGTAAGAGAACACAGATACCTATCTCCGTATCCATATACCAGTCGTTATTTATTAAAGTAAAGAGACCAACAGAGCCAATGACTTCATCACGACCCATACTGTTTTCCGGACAACAAAATACTTACCAAAAATAATGTACTTTTTTATATCATATCATGATGATGATGATGATGATGATGATGATGATGATGATGATGATGATGATGGGGTCTTATAACGCGCAAAATCCGTATCATGGCGAAACGCTCAATGCGCCGATATTGTACATAAAAGTACACCAATAAAATCCACATTAGCAGCCACAGAAAACCAAAAGAAAAGTTCACACAGTGAAGTTGCACACAGTATCAAACGATCTGACGGCTAAAAAGGACCACAGTTGTGAGCGACGATCTGCTGCTGCAAAGCGCATAACCACTACTCACAAAGACAGGTCCAGAAATCAGAAGAAAGAAAAACAGGTGTTCACATGGGCATTGTAGGAAAATGAAGGGTAAGATCATCAGGTGCTTGGCCCTGCAGTACAGTCGTCAGTCCTCTTGACGAGTGCTGAGCTACATGCACTGTGGTCGTATCTCTGTGACCTGTATATAGCTGATCGATACAGGCCACACTGTCAAACTGCACGATGACCACCTCTGATGATTGTGATCAACATCTACAAGCCACATGATGTAAGTGTCTTTGTGTTGCATTCTGCGAACTGACTGGGAGAACTGGGAGAGAGTAGCGTCCCCTCGCCTGGCTGGTTTGAGGAAGGCGGTTCTCCACAATTTTTGTATTTTTATTAGTTTGCTGTGTTTTTGGTGCCCATTGGTTAGCCCCGTGCTTTTTTTTTCGTTTCGTCGTTGCTGTGCAAGACTATTTAACTTTGTTTTCTTCTGCGATTTCGGATTTTCCGTCGATTTCTGGTCTTTTCTGCATAACGGTTTTTTTTCCCTGAAGATCTTGAAGATCACACAAGTCAGTCCTTTGCTTTCAAAATTTTTATGCAGTTTTCCTGTTTTGTGATTTCATCATTGCTCTATTGTGCGTTGCTACTGTATGACGACACTATGGCTGTCATGACACTATGGCTATGAGTGATCATACATTTCTACAACTCACCTGGCTACCAGTGTCTTGTACACGTCACGTGTCATGTCACTGTCAGGTCCAGCCCCAGCCACACGTCGCTGCCACCAGTGTCCGAGTTCCCTCAGCACGTGACTACTGACGTCACACAGTGTCTTGGGGTTAGACAACTGATCAGAGGTCAAACAAAGACCAGCTGCGACGGCAGCATCAGTTGTTTGTGGTTTTCCAAGGCAGCGACACAGGTCCTTTACAGAATAAAATTCACGATCAGCAGCGAAATGCGCGAAACAGAGGTTTCCAGCTGATAGCTATGATGCCTCATACGACCTTTGAACTACATGCTCTTCACCCATGCCTTAGCCTATGCTTTGCTGAAGATTGGAAACTTTCCATAGTTCTTACAAACTATACGTTAAGGTCTTGCTAATTAGTTGGGTAAAACTGTTGACACCACCTCTCTATCCATCGACACTTTTCTTGTCAAGTGAGATGACCTGAATTACACATTAAGGAAACAGAACTACTTCTCATTCTTTCGTGGAAGAGTACGCAGATAAGGTCCTGACGCGGCTTAAAACTGTTTTAAAACAATAGACCCTAATAGTTGTTTTGGCACCTAAAGCACTAAATTTGTGTACAGTGATACCTCGGTTCTCGAACATCATTCGTTCCGGGAAGACGGTCGAGAACCAAATTGTTCGAGAACCGAAGCAATGAAACCCATAGGAAATAATGGAAACTGGATTAATTCGTTCCAAGCCCCAGAAAATGCCTATTTACTGGCCTAATTTGTATATAATATGTAGAAAAACATGAGTCTCAACAAGAAATAAGAAATAAAAGTGTATTTATTAAAACAAAAAAATAAACAAACAAACAAACAAACCAAAAAATGTACAGTACAGTACAGTACAGTAAATTGTGTTTCATTTACTGTACCTGTACCAAACTTTATGGCAGGAAGGAATGAATGTGGAGAGAGGAGGGAAGGGGGATGGTTATTGTTTTGAAGGGGAGTCCTCTTCAATAAAAACAGAGGGTAACTGCTCTTCGGGTGTTTCTGTTCTCTGTATCTTTTGCTGAGGAGAATCAGAATCTTGCTCTGCAGCTGCTTGTCTGATTTCTTTACGGAAGAATTTGTCAATTGTTTGCTGTTTTTTTCTCCTTTGCAAAATTTTGCGGAAAGTGGACATAACATTGTCATTAAAAATGTTAACTGCTCTATTTGCTACCACTTTATCAGGGTGATGTTATTCAACAAAATTTGCGATTTCTGCCCATTTTGCACACATTTCATGACTCTCTCCACAAAAACATGACTCTCTCTCTCTCTGCACTCACACTGATGACGCAAGCAAGGCGCGCTGGGCCGAATGAACGCCATTCGGCTCAACTCGGCTCAACTCGGCTCATCTCGGACGTTCGGATGTTCGAGTTCCAAATATTTGTTCGGATTCCAAGACAAAATTTTCTCGAATTTCCTGGTCGAATACCGATTTGGTCGAAAGTCAAGGCGTTCGAGAACCGAGGTATCACTGTATTTTAGAACTCTTATATCTGTCACGACACCGCCGGTGCCTCTTGTTTTTTTGCTCTCTCCAACTCACCAGCGGGTCGGACAATTGCGCGTTCTTTCGTTCCAATTGAAGAATGATTCGCCTGTACGAGTCTGTCTGTTTACTGATCAAAATTACCAACCAAAAAAAATAGATCCTAACTATAAAAGCAAAACGGTCTCTAACACCACAGTTTTTCCTTCAATCTCCACATCTACAAAGTACATCGAACACCTCACACACTATAAACTCACTGTCTTGGCAGTCGTTTCTCCTTTCACATTAGTACATTCGATCTCTGATTAGAAAATCGCATTGTCTTGGCACATGCGTTCACCTCTCCTTTCCGCTCTCTAACTTTCTTCTTCTTCCACTCGCTAACGTTCTTCCTCTTCTATCTACTCTCTAACGTCCTCTTCTTCTCTCTATTCTCCAGCGTCCTTCTTCTTCTAAATGCCCTCTAACGTCCTTCTGCTTCCATATTCCTTCTCTAACCTCCCTCCCGCTTACCTCACTATTTTCTTTTTGACGTCACTATACGTCATTTGTCACGTTCTATTTAGAGAACGTCCATCATTCGCACGCTTTCATCTACACACGCGCCCAGTCCTAGCACTCTGACTAGATCCATGACAATATCTCCCACATAAGATTTGTCATTCTTGTCTGTTATTTAACACGACATCTATCAGACCTCTATCATCAGGACAACGGTTTAGAATTAATATCGACAAACTCAACCTACGAATATTACCTGAAGGATTTGTTGATCACCAGCAATTGCCTGCTCTACCTGATGAGCCGTGAGGTTTGGGACAGCGATGGTCTTGGTGATGCGCAGACCGGAAGCGATGTCGGACACCAGGTGAGACAACATGGCCTCCGCCTTGTCCAGTTGAACGATGGCCTGTTTTAGTTTCTTTCGGATGTTGTTTTCCATATCCTGCTGTGAAAGACCAAGCTCTCTTACGTTGTCACCAACAGCCTTCACCTCACAGACCACAAAACCGTACTTCCTGTCAATAAGAAGCACATCAAAGTCACCCTTTTCCCAGTTTTTCGGGAGAGAAGGGGGAAGACTTGTAGCTAAGGGCACCTGGTCTGCTGCAGCAGCATAACAAGGTTCTCCCAGGTACTCCCCGAACTGAAGTTGACTCATTGCAACAAACACTTCACTGTTCTGTTGAGACATTTTCTGTAGACAAAGGAAAATGCGCTGCATGGCTGCATCATCTCTAACATCACTGTCCTGAACTGAAGTAGGTTGAGGAATGGAACTTTGAGCAGCGGGAGTTGGATTCACCGATACTTTGCAGGACTGACCGGTCTGTCCAGGTGGTTTGTGAAGGACAAGAATATCCTGACCAGCAATGGTCTGTCTACTCATGGGCACGCGGTTGATGTAGACAGGAGGCAGGAAGTAGGCCTGTGAGTCTAAGTCAGGGAAGGCGGCCTCAACCCATTTTAACCAAAACTCCTGTGCTCGCTGTAAAACATCTTGCTGCATCAAAGTAATTTTTAGTGAAAATGCTTACCAGATTAGTCGGATTATTCTTGAATTGATATGTAATTTATTTACTATGCAAAGAATACTTGTTGGTTTAGTTGTTTTTCCTACACTTTACATAAGAAAGTAACAGAGTGTAAAAATACGTCTTTTACTGTTCTTGGAAATAGTATATTATTTTAAAATAACTATTTTAAAGGGATACTCAAGGCTTGTCATAAGGCTGTGGCGACGGTCAAACCTTTCAAAACTATATTTAGTTACAATTACAGAGCACGAGAGTAATACAGGAGAAATAAAGGATTCGTTTCTCACTTAATTACCACTTATCAGCACTATTTCGGTTGCCGATGTTTATAAACATTGAAAAAATCCAGTGAAATCGATCCTTGTGTCCTTCCGCCTAGAAACCACGATAGCTTCCCGAGATGGTCAAGCAGACTTGTCTTCTTATGACATCAGTCTTCTTATGACGTCAGTCTCCTAAAACGTCAGTCTCTGACAGGAAGTGTCTGAGGTCATTGTAAAGATTTGACGTCTGTTTATTGTATGACGCACTCTGTGTGTCAGGCTTGTAAGGCTCTGTCTTTTGAAAACTGATGAAAAGAAAATTTTGAATCTTTTTCCATCTTTTCGTGGCAATCGGGTGCAGCACATTCTCTAGGCATGGTTGTCACTATGGAAACCACACGTCATAGGGTCACGTGACGGAGGACAAGACATCGTGGAAGAAAAAAAAGAGTCCCGTGTAATTTCTCTTATTAAACACAACATTCTACTGAAAACATTCAACGTTTTCCACATGAACACACATATAAATAGACGAGATTCAAACTGATCCTACTCTTTACGCGATTCTAAGCAGTTTTATTTTGTCTTTAGAATCCCTTTAATAGTCTTAAATTTAAAATGACATTAATTATTAACATATAAGCTTTCTTAACTAAAAATCTGTGACTTGATTTTTTACAGCTATTAACCCGAGACAATTACTATTAGCATGAATTTTCTGATCAACACAATAATTATTACCGATTACGAAAAAAGAGCTAACTTTGCATTTTGATTAAATTTGTGTTAAATACATAAAAATAGACCAGAAATGACTAAAAACACTGTTGACCAGTGTATTTGCGTGATTTTTTTTATTGACAATAATGACTTTATCCATCGTATTTCGTGGACATCTCTTTTTGATGACTTTAACCTTCACCGCTCCTTAATGTAGCTACTACACCTGCGATCCAGTTATCTGATTGAGGAGCCTGACAGCATGGTCGATCTGTCTATGGTCACCCTTGATGATGACAGTCTTCCTGTCAGGTACGGATGATGGGTTGGGGTCAACCTGTACATCAGCACCTGACCGAGTCCTGACCTCCTGGAGTCGGCGCGCGTTACCTTCAATAATGTAAACCATATGAATTATGTTAAAGGATTCCAGTACAGTAGTACAGATTATCGTTTGTGTCTTCATATTTTGTCAGTTTTGTTTAAACATTTACAATGCTGACATGACAGTAACCTGTTTGTCACGAACTCTACGAAGATGTTGTAATGATCTACTGTCTTGGTCCCAATGGGCAATTTAAACATGGCAAGGTGCTCTAGTAACAGTAGGTTAAAAATAAAAGTAGAACACGTTCACTGCAAGCTGCAGCGTTGATGTGTACAGTGAAAGGAAGGCAAATTATATATACTATAAAATACACAACAACTTGCATCAAGAATAATCATGTGCGCACCAACATCACACACACACACACACCGACATTTATCTGAGGTTGAGCAGCTAGACCGCAGATGACACAAACGATTTCAGGTGTCTGTACTTTTACATATTGGCAAGCAATAAGTTTACCTGAGTCAAAAAATGCAAATTCTCTCGTTAGTAAATGTTCAGGTAAATATAAAATTCCTGAAGCTTTCCTGTTTGTTGGGGGCAAAAAGACGCTAAATCCCTCTGTCCGACACCAATTATCTATTAACAGATGTGGACAATACTGTTCAGACTCTTTCTATCATGGACAGAGAGATTGCAAAACCAGAAAAGGATAAAAGACTCAATAAACAACTGGTAGAAACCTGGTACAGTTATACAAATGTAGTATAGAGACCAATATGTACAGATTTATGTCAACACAATGCACCCCGTGTCTGTAAGACTTACAGCCTGTCTGCTCACCTGGGTCTGTAAGACAAGCAGCCTCAGCATCAGTCACGTGGTGCCGGTAACCTTCGACTTTCCCTAAAGCTCCTGTACCAACAGCCGCCTTCTTTTTGTGTTTGTCCTGTTGGTGAAAACATCAGGTGTGACAATGAGATTAAATTAAATACAAACATATTCTAGATGTGAGGTGTACGTGAGAGGAGACCTGCTCAAACGGGAAACAATTTGATGATTAGAGTAACACGAGTGACACTATACCGACCCAGACTGACGTTTTGTCACATGTAGAGCGACACAAAGTAATGAGACTAAAAATAGAGAATACTAGTGGCGGACTAACTACATGTCAGAATGTCGGAAACAAACTTTGAAGAATTGCGGCCATATTACTGTGTGTGTGTGTGTGTTAGAGATGGCCAAAGCATACCATTCTCTTCAGCAGCTACAGCGACTGTCCCCTCTCACAACAGGTAACCAGACAGGTAACAGTCGTCTGCCCTCAACAGGACCCAGTCTGTGGGGAGCATCGTCTGTCGTCTGCAGGAAACTCAATGTAAGCTGTTCGCTGAATGAAGCAGATTCTGAAAAACAGCCAGGATGTCTCCCCACTTACTGTCACAATCAAACACAATGCTTCGCTTACTCATAGACTTTTGTATATTGCGTGTACTTTGTACAAACAAACTTTTTTGTAATAAATAGTACTTTGATTTCTGAGCTCTAATTTCATACGCTGGAGGTGCGGCAATTTAACCAGCGGTTTAGTGTCTTGTTAGGAACGTGGGTTATTTCCCTTCTTGGATAGTCACTGTCATGTGATAACTAGTATAGTGCTATAGTGTTGGTGTCGCACTCTTGCTTTCCCGCCAGTCGAGTAGACACGCAGCGGGACGAAGGGGTTTAAACGGGTGTAGCCTGCTCAGGGTGGATAACAGCGAAAAACTCGTATGCACGGGAGCCCGGAGAAGCTGTCCGGTCGGCGGTTCGTGTGTAAAGTTATCGGCGGCCTTCACTGTGTTCACTGGCAACAACGTCGATTGTTGAGACGAAATCGGGTGTTTGGTGACAGATCGCACCCGTTTGAAGTGTTGGATGACTTAGAACTGTGTTGAAAATGTATTTCAGACGAGAGAACATTCTAGCAATGACCGCTGAAGTGTCATGCGAGATCGCTGTCACCAATGGGCAAGACACACTAACATCTCTACTACAAGTGCTCATCTCTTTACCATATTATTTCACATCAAACTTTCAAGAAGTGTGTGGAGAATTCACTGATGTAGACAAATCGACTGTTAGTCGTACTGTGGCGAGAGACACCGATGTTTCGCATCGGCGAGCACCTAACGGAATTTCATTGCCGGATCAAGGTTGTACTGAAAAGACAAAGATATGCAGACACATCGGACCTGTGAATTTGCAAAAGTAGTTGTAATTATCGACAACAACTTGATGTCAGACTCCAATGGAAAATAAAGTAAACATGTATAAAATATTGATAATTGAATTTCTAAGGCGCTTGTACATGTGTAAATATTTGCTCAATGCACCACACGAAAGGATTGTGAAACAAACCTACAGTCCAATACAAGTAGACAAGAAACATGTAGACAAAATGAAACCCTAGAAATGAAAGGCTCTACATACTTTGTAATTTCAGTATCTATTCAACTCTAAAAAAATTTGCTGACCAACATACAAATAATTTATCACCTTACTATACTTACAATCCTAATGCCTAAAAGTTCCATTCTTTATTGACAACAACAAATGAAAAGACCCTTATTAGATGAGATAGATAAAGATGTAAGAAATGAACCAAGTAGTGCTACATTACACAAAATATTTCTTCAAAAATTCTTAAAGTAAAAGGTTATAAAATCAAATCCCCACAAATACAAGCACTGGTTAAACATGCCAAATGCTGTGCTTGTCTGTCCATAATAGAAACAGTTTGAACACTTGAAATATTTTGTGTAATGTAGCACTACTTGGTTCATTCCTTACATCTTCATCCATGCACTTAGTTCATGTTTTTCAGAGTGTCATCAGTTTCTGAAGCTTCTGATTCAAGAATCTTTATTTTTTTTTTACACTTTTAAATTGAATATTCAAAATATACATATATTCACACACATGACTGTGCAATCACTCTCATTCACATTCACATACACATTCACCTTCTCTTCAGCTTCTCACAGTTAATACATTAAAAGGTAATTTTTTCCCTCACTCACTTGTTCTTTCCTTCCTCTAGCCCTTTAAAATTGGATCACTGCATATGTAATCAAATAATTCAAAGTATATAAACACATGTCAACAACTGAAAAGTTTTGGAGGTGATTTTTTTCCCTCTTTTTCATTCTTACCTAAACACAGATATATGTATACATATATTCTTACTCATATCAGCCTATCTATATAGAATTCTCCTTACATACCTACTCATATTTACATATATATATATATTGCCCCCTGGTGCACACAGCTACTTATATTCACACACATATATATAAAATCCCTCTCTCACACACACATCTGCTCATGTATACATGTCTAACAACCCCACTCACACAGCCTTATATCTGCTTTTATATATGTAACTCACCCAACACATACACTCATAGATCTCTGCTTTTCTATACATATATACATGCAACCTCCCTTACACACATAATCATATATGTGCTTTTATGTCTATAATCCCCCTACACACATTCACATATCTGTTTGTGTATTTATAATATGTAAGCCCTACCACACACACACACATCGATTTATATTTTTTTTCTGATACCCCTGACACACACCTACTACAATGTACTACACTATACCCCTGACACACACTATCTGTCTATATATATAATCCCCCCTTCCCCACACAAACTTTCTTGCGATGCATTAGTTTACACAGCAACATTTGACTGAACAGCACGACAGTTGCAACTCGCACTAATTAACATTAACATCTATACCAGCTCTCCGTGGCAGTGCTTCTCCCAATCCCTATGTCTGTCTTTAATTGGACAAGAAGAGATTCTTAACATCGCAATCGATTGTAGAGGGCAGAGAAAAGCCCACGACCTGTAACGAGTGATGGAAGGGAAACAAAACTTCTTATAAAAGACAGCAGCATGACCAGTATATTCTGTAGGCCATCGTCTCACGTACGTTTTGATGATAGACAGTTAATAGTTCCCTCTTTACAAGAATAATCCACCCCCACCCCACCTCTAAAATCGCTGTGTATATAGTACTGGGTCTTCGTGAAATGGTTGACATAGAATTGTTCATATTCGGTAAAAAGGGTATGCAAGAGACGTGAAATACAAGTGACAATAACTGTGACAGGTGAGCTGCAGCATGTGGAGAATATAAATGTACAGGTGCGTGTGTGTGTGTATGTGTGATTGATTAGGTACAAATGCGAGAGACTGTGTGGATATATTAATTTTTGTACATTTCGATACTGTTCAGACTGCTCATTATCGTTCATACTGATTACATTGGCTATTATTAACCACACTGTGTCTTACTGCTCACACCGTTAATGACTGAAGACAGAAACACTTACAGTCTGTCGTCACTTGAGGTCCGCTAGTCTGTGGTGTCGCTGTATTCAAGTAGTTCATGTGTTCACTGCATTCCACTTACATTGGTGTGACTACACGAAATAACAATGACTTATCGTCAAACAAATAGAAGGTAAAAGCATATATTTTTGAGAGTATGTGACTTACCCCTCATCAACTTGATCACAAAGAGGATGTCAAGATGGCGGAATCATGACAGGTCGGCAATAAACAAACGGTTGCTATCAAAGTCTATGTTATCGGGTTTTTCCAAAGCATTGACATGATTTTAATGGAGATTTGTCAGAATAATTTATGTACAGATAATTAAGCATGTCTTGTTATGTTTACATAGAAATTACAAGATATTACATGTTTTATTAATGACAACAGACTAGGTTCAATATGTGAAGTATGTTTGTCATCATTTATGCGGCGTCTCTGGTAGAACAGTACACAGACTAGCAACACAGGCTTAGGCCTCAATTTGTGGTTTGAAACGTCTCATGTTTCCTGTACCAGTCTATTGTTGTTGTTCTCTTTTTTCCTTTTCTATCTCTCCTCTCTCTCTCACACACACACAAACGCACGCCCTAGGAGGAGTCAGCCAAAGGTGTTGTGTGAGGCAACAATTTACAACCTACAGATGGAGGTGAGCAAGTCTGTCAGCAGCTTGTCACACAAAGTCTCCAAGTTTACAGAGGAACTTTCTTGACAGAGGACGGAGATACCTGTGTTTCACTGTCTACTCTCACAAACTTGTGTTTATGTTTCTGTGTCGTGTATATACGTGTCGTAGCTTACTAGGGGTGTGAGTGAGATCAATAAGTGTGAATACATGTTAAGTATGTTTTAATTTGTTGTAGAAAAGTCAATCCTATCTTTTTTTCTTCAAGTTGTGAACACATTTAACAGCTTGTAATCACAACATCACGTTGATGAACTTAATGTTATCATGCTTAGTTTCATTGGTGTCTCCACCCATGACAAGTTGTTCACGACAAGGAGCAGTATAGCAGAATTAAAACAATGTGGTCTGAACCTGAGTCTGGATCCACTGGCGACGAAGAGAAAGTTCTCAAAGATCCTCTCATATGCAGCCAACATTCACGATATCGTCCTGACATTAGCAGTTGTGAACAAACAACTACTTAGTAATTAATATTAAGGAGGAATGTTACGGCGCTCGTTACTGTGAAAGACAAGGTAAAGGAAAAGAAACAATAGCTTACACAAATGTTTGCTGCTATTCACCCTGATCAGTGTCCATCATCATTAACATTTTTATGAACTTAAGTGTGAAAAATAAACATACAATTCATTTTCGATAATGCAAATATGTCAGATGTACAGCAGCATTATTATTTTACATCCTAACATGGACAGTAATTGAGAGTATGTTCACATAACCTCATAAACTAAATGGAGAAAATGAAGACTTCAACTAGTGCGAATGAAACTCTATAATGTAAGATTCAGATTCAGAAAGTAGGTATTTCAGTATGTATCCGATTGATTGATTCCTAATTGCTTGAAGGGCTTAGCTTCATCAAAGGTGTGAGTATTTCAGAAAATAACTACCGTGCATTCTGAAACAGTTTTACATATAAGCCAGTAATAAGTAATATCAAGACAAGTTATTCTCAAATTTCTACACACATACATATACATGCACTCCATGCAGCATGTGTCAATATAAGTACAAGGGTGACAGCACATTCGCTGACACGCGTCAATGACAACAGACTAGGTTCACTATGTGAAGTGTGTTTGTCATCATTCATGCGGTGTCTGTCGTAGGACACAGACTAGCAACACAGGCTTAGGCCTCAATTTGTGATTTGAAACATCTCATGTTTTCTGTTTATTCTCAAATTCTCTACACACATACATATACATACACTCCATGCAGCATGTGTGAATATAAGTATCCTCTTGCACATACACTGCTCATACACCATTATCCTAAATATCAACATCATATATGGAGAATCCGTACATCATAAAGAAGAAAACCTCCTCACATCCTTATTTAAGGGGACCCAAAACCTACCCGCCTCTCTTGGAAGCTGGGATCCTCCTAGTAGTCTTGCCAATGAGCACACACAGTTCTGGCAGTTGTAACAAACGGGATAAACCTACAAAACACTTGACACAGCAAATCTGACAGTATCAGCAGGATAAACCCACGGAATGTATCATTTATAATTATTTTTTTAAGTCAGAAAAAGCTCTAGAAAAAGCCTTCTTTTCTATCTGGACAGATACACACTCACAGCCACATGCATAACAAGAGGTCAGGACGGCTGCTCTAGTGTAAGTCACATGAGTGCTTGTGACAAACACCACTAAAAGCACTTGACAAGAACACATTTCTCATTAAATAAGAGACTTTGTTTTTGGAAAATCCGATAACATAGACTGCACTGATATTCCGCCATTTTGTCATTCAACCGTGTAGTCAGATTAACAAATATTTATAAGATGGTGTTTACAGGAAGTGTCTGTGGTCATTGGGAAGATTTGACGTCGTCCTCGGTGGTGTCACGTGAGTTAATTTAGGTTTTAAAGTGAACTTTTCAAAGCACAGTTGTAAAAATTATAGAAAACAGTCTTTTTCACTTTGTAAGCAGTCTTGGTCATATGTCATAAGGTCACGTGACGGAGAACGAGACTTCGTCTAAGTAAACGAAAGAGTCCTAAGTAATTTATCTTTTTAAACACAACATGCTACAAAACCTTCAACTTTTTCCATCTGAACAGACGCGAAAATAGACGAGGTTCAAGCTGATCCTACTCTTTACGAGATTCTAAGCAGTTTTATTTTGCCTTGAGTATCACTTTAATTAAGCATGTCCTTTTCTCAACAGGTGTGTCCTGCTTCCCTTCAACGATGGAGTGCCGCTGAATGGGCACTGAAAGCGAATTATTGTTTGTACCGGCGGCACGTGACACTGGTTACGATCTTCATCATCTCTCTGACAAAAGTCACTATGTACAGCTGACTGTGCTTTAGAAACTCCTTGTATCTGATTTCTTACTATATTTTCTTGACTTTTCCTGATGGGTGTATTGTTTTGCTAGAATCTATAAGTGCTAATGCCGAGTAATTAGCATTGTATTTTTATGTTTTACAACAGATTTGTATAACAAGATTCAAATCCCTATAACATTCAGTAAATAATAGAGACAATGATAGTTAATATTTTTCTCACCTGGGCTTTTATAGCATGAAGACTCGATTTCAACATGGACTAGATATGTTCATCTTGGAAAAATGTAATATACCTTTAAAGGATTTATAATGTTTCCTCTTTTCCTTAGTACATCAAGAACATCTATAAGTGATCATGAGATATAACAACAAAATTTACATAGATGTATGTATATAGATGTAACAAGCAAAATATTAAACACGTACACTATGTTATTTCACACACGCTTGCCAATGTTATCTCAAATCAAATAAAATAACATGTCACATTCTATAGGTAAAAAGATTTCGTATTAAAATATTTTAAAGTGTTTTATCAGGGTTGTCCATGGGACATATTTTTCTATCCCATCCCATCCCGTCCCATGGCAATTTATGCCTGTCCCATCCCGTCCCATCCCACGGGACGTTTCCCATGGGATTCCCATGGTATTAACATGGTATGGACAACACTGACAACCACTTTTCGGCTTTTGTTCTATAATTCCTGCTACTTCACATACAATAGATGATTCAGAGGAAAGATTTAAATCCTTGATGAATGAAATAACAGTAAATTTATTTTGCAATATCAAGTATCGACTACCATGGGAAATACAAATGTGTGCTGTCCCATCCCATCCCATCCCATGGGACGTTTCCCATGGGATTCCCATGGGATTCCCATTCCTATGGACAACACTGTGTTTTATTCATTGGGCTTTTTGTTCAGCAAAATATTACTACTGTTTTGTTTGAGGGGCACAAAAAAATTACTCCACAACTAGGATTGACGATGTCGATATAGTTTAACTCCGGCACTTCATTTGATCAGTTTTTCGGCGTATTGTCATAAATAAGACGTTGATCTGGAAGTTATTTTTTATTTTATAATGTTATTTAACATCACTATCTTTGAAAAACAATTTTCTCTCGCGCTCTGAAGTTCTAGAAGTTATCGCATTTTTTCAGTTTCATGCGCAACATTCCGGCCGAGAGTGTATCACGCAAATTGCTGAAACTGAAAAGTGATAAAAACAATATTGTCTAAAAACTACAAAAAAAGTCTGAGAATAATTCTTTAAAGAACCAACTCACTGTGAAGAGCTGCTGAAGCCAGCAAGAACGAGTGAAGAAACCATTTCGTTCTGTGTGAACACCCCATGGCAGAATGTAGAATCAATCTGTGTGCTAGTATTTATATTGGACCATCAGCCAGGGACTAGTTTATCGGCTGCTGACGCGCAAGAATACATTACTAGGTCAGTATGCGGATGTAGATAATGTTATGCCAAGAATCCGACGTATTGTAAAGATTGTAATGTATACAAGGCGCCAGGTTAGCCAATGGGTCCAATACAGCCCCCACCCTCTATACACACACACACACTTACTCATGATCTTAATGCGTTGGCCGCGCATGTGTTTGCCTAACTTTTACTTCCTTCTTATCGTATGCATGGTAAAGAGACTCTAGGAAAGCAAACTTTTCCGATTTAGTGATTTAAATTTTATGAGAAGAAACTGTTATTGATAAAGAGCTTCTTTCATCCAGTATTATCAATCATGGAAAGCAGAATGTTTGAGCAAAAAATTGTAAAGAAAGTTTTCGAAATGCAGGTGAAGTTCGAAAGATAAAAAGGGTGAGGTGAATTGGTATTTTACGCCGAAGCCAGCAACTAAGACTATATCACAGCAAGACAACCAGCCCTGAAAACAGATGCCACATGCAAAAAGATAAAGAGGGGGAAGGGGGGTGTTAAAGTAGAAAGCACTTAAAAAGGTAGATGCAAAAAAGACATGGCAGGTTATAACGTAAGTATAAAGATTCAGTGGCGATCATCCAAAGTGACGAAACCACGCTACAAGATAAGATAATACTCTACTTAATTTTTCCCAGAGGGCTACTAGGGACACCTGAAAGAAATAGCACAACATACTGTCATGAGCGCAGAAAACTGATTCATACATTCTTGGTTTTAGGCAGCTGCATTTATTCGCACACAGTAACATTTAGTGGGTCGTGGAGGAAGAAGTTTTTTTGTTTCATACTGAGGCCACCTAGTGACCGTTGTTCTTTTGTTTTTGTACGTGCTTTTTGTACTCGTTTTCGACAGTCCTATCATCTTTGTCATCTTTATTGCCATTGTCATCTTTTTCATCTAACATTCTTCGTGTGATCTTGTCAACCTCTTCCTGGTTCTTGTCGTCACTGCTTTTCTTCTATTTCGTCATATCTTCTTCGTCGCCCTTTCCGCCCTAGCGTGGGGGGAACCTCAACTGCTCTACTTTTCGTCCTCTCTTCACTTCTTCGTTCCGTCTACTTCGACAGTCGGTCCTACGTCGTGTAGTCAGCTAGGAAACTCAGACTGTAAACCAGCAAAGGGTCCCGGCACACATCGGACAGACAGTGTGGTTGTGGTCAGCGCGAAAAGCCAAAGAAACTAAAGGACAACAGAGTACACAGTGCTCGAGGTCTAACGTCAGGCCTGAAGGCCTCAAGGGCAGGAATTCTAACAGTAATGTGCTGCAGTGTGTGCTGGTGTTTAACTGTTTGTTTTTGTTTTTTGTTGTTGTTTTTTCAGTCATTGATTATTTTCCTTTACTAACATCCCTCGTTACCTTTTTTTCTGCGTGGGGTAGTCTCCAGTTTTCTTGAGTGTGCGTGCGCGTGTCTGTGTAAGTGTATTTCTAAAATATATTTTTTTTTTCATATTTATCTACATTTTTATTAAACTTCTTATTTGTACCATTCATTTCGTCTTTGTTGTGGTTTTCTCTTTGGTGTGGAACACATCATTAAAACAAACTCCTCCTCGTCAACATTCCAAGATCATGCAAACAGACAAACCACGGACATATGTTGGATATTAGTTCCTGGACAAACTGATTTGATCACATGCACAAGCAGAACCACCTACGCACTCACCGATCAGAGCTTTTCCAAATTCTATAATGAGGGGAGAAAAACCTCGTTTATTTACCCAAACGGCTTAGTGATGGATCTTGTCCAACAGTGGCACCCATGTACTACGGTCAGCACCGCCCGGCACGTCCACCACAGCCTGCTGCTGACAGACGACTGACCAGGACACGCTGAACTCCGAGGTTGACAACAACATTTGGCTGGGGCTGAAATAATAGCCAGCGCCGACACCGTCGGACACTTTCATCTCCAAGCTTTGCTCCACAAGAAACATGCGCACAAGGATAGAAGAGGCAATGGACAGCCAACAGCCACACAAGTACGTTAGAAACAGCGCTGAGCAGACGACTGGTGACGTCAAACACAACAAACGTCAGCTGATCTTTATCTGCCCTATCCCTCTACAGCAGGATAAAAATAGCCTGCGACACTGACGCTGAGGTTCGTCTGCTACGAGCTCGTCCATCGTAAAGTGCCTGGATTACATTTCACGGGAAATTACTAGAAAAATAGCAAACAAATGTCTGTTGACGACAATGTAGAGAAATAATATACTGAGACCAGCTGACAATTAAACCGACAGTGATGTCCATTCGCCTAACTGACTTAAGGGGACTGCACTCTCTTGTTCTTGGATCTAAGTCTCCTCTTGATCTGTGTTTTTGTTGTGTATTTACACTCATTTGTGTTGCTCTTTCTGTGTCTGCACCATACCGTGTCCACCTACACACAACTTCCTATCAACTGCCTCCTTCTTACATCCCGCCATAATGATTTCTTCATACAGTTCGCCGGTAAAAAGGTCACACAGTCGATGCAGTGTGCTTTATCGTGTAGACACATATTATTCGTGTATAGACCTAGTTGTTGTCTATATATAATAGAGCTAGTGGTCACATATTATTTGTGTATACACCTAGTGATTGTATATATATAATAGAGCTAGTGGTCACAAATACCTTGCGGGGTGTAGTGCATACACGGGAATACTTACATACCAAAGATGTCATACACAGGAATGTGAAGGGTAGCCATGTTTCATCACCAGGTAGCCTACAGGTGTGTCTCACTGACTCCACAACTCTCTTCCTTCTGATCGTTGTAAGGCAGCCAGGGCAAGTTATTTGGTTATTTGTTTGGTTATCACTTAGTTATTTTATTATTAGTTAAAGCTTGACTACCGTTCTTTTCACATCGTTGTTGTCAGCTTTTCTTTTTAGATGAAAGACACTGCTCGTTAGGGATTACCTTCTGTTGCCTGCTTCCTGAGTGAGCGGTGTTATCTTCATCGGTAGCAGCGCCTCTTTCTTTAGGTTTAGTACTCGGTCTGTAGTCTTACTTCTTGTGATGTGAACTATCGAAAACAAACACGTGTCTTTGTTTGCTGGATGAGGTCTACTTTGCTTTTACATTTTATTTGCTGCCTTCTCTCACTGTCGCCCCTCTATTCCTTGGGATTCTGTAGTTTTCTGAGAAGATATAGTCACTGTACGCGATCATCGCTTTCCTGACAGACGACAGTCGCTGTCCACCTTCATCCTCCATCCACATGACGTCACTGAGGGCTAACATCTGGTCAGCAATGGCTGATTGTGACATTTTGTGTCATGACATGTCACGGTCAGGGTATAGTGTGTGTTGTGACAAAATGTTGCCAAACTGTAACAGTGTCATGTGATCGTGGCGTAGGTATTGTATCCTGTCATTGCTATTTATTGGTTTATTTGCTGTCTGCTGTATATTTATATTGTCAGCCTGTTGTTTGACTTTGTTGTAACAGTGGTCACGTGGTGCCTGTGGGTAACATGACAGTTAAAACTATTTTAATCACTTAACAACAGTCTGTACCTGTTTTATACGAACAACAAAATCTTTATTGAAACACTCATTGTGAAACATTTATAAACGATTTGAAACAACATTTGTACATCGTGTGAATGTGTTTGTGCCAAACAGTTAAACTTGTAACACGTGTTGTATAAGTGAGCCTCTAGTGTTTGTTGTGTTTACATCAATAAATCTCTTAGCTCAATGAAGCGGGTTTTGATGGACCACTCGTGTCTGTATTTAGTCTCAGACTTCTGTCATCTTTGTTTACCACTGGCAGTAAACAATATCAGACTGAACACTTTAGTGCACGACACTGACATTACAGTCTGATGAGGCCTTTGACAGCACGTGTACAACATCTTATACACACAGTGACACAGATATCACACTGGTAGACTGACACACGCACGGATATGACGACACATTAACACACATGCTTCTAAACAGACAAACCTGTTGACACTTGGTGTTTTGTAAACAGAGACACGGACATAGTGATGTAAAAATCTGTACTGACGTCATATCTATTACATGATAAGGTGATGACGTGGTGTTAGACTGAGAGTAGAAGAGGACAAACACTAAAAAACAATTGTTGTTGTAAGAGACTGACACACAACTACAGCAGGTGACAGGTGTGTCAGTGTCAATGTCAGTGTCAGTGTCAGTCACCTTCTAGCGGCTAGTCTTCAGGGGAGACAATCACAAGTTGTGACGTACAGCGGGACATGAAGTCAAGTCGGATAGATCTATATAAACCGTAATCAATGTCTTCCACACAGACGACGACTTTTCTCTCCAGACCACGAACACGATGTCCACGCGCCACCCACACCACGTCACTGCGGGCCGTGGCCACGTCCTCGATGTCATCATCCTTCATCACCCGCACTGGGATACCCGCTTCTTGCAGTCCTGTTACCACATCCGACTGATCACTAACGTTATACCAGTACAACACCAGCACGTCTCTCCACTGTAGACAGGGTGGTGTTGTGCCGCCACTGGTAGAGGTCAATGTTGTAGATGTTGTTGTGCTTCTCCCTGTCAACATGGATATAAACAATAGCATCGTGACGTCATCACGTAAACTGAGAGACACACGTCACTAACACAGTCTTATTTACATAACTATTTCTCGCCGTTCGTTATTTATCACATAGGTAAGTGTTTAACTGTAAACAACGTTACACTACACAATACACACACCTACCTGTAACACCAACACGGAGACTGTGTAGGAAGCTGGCCACCTCACGACCGCACGTCACACAGTCACAAGGCATTCGACCTGAGTGACCCTGACCTCGGTGATACAGTCGTGTGACTGGCGGGCCGTCTGTTTGGTCGGGCACACCTCGCTCTCTGTACGGCAGTACCTGACGTTTTCTAGTGATCCTCGCGTCCTGCTCAACTTCTCTGACGACGGCCGGGGGAGATCGAAGGGGTCTGCTTAAATATTCTACTTGCCAGCCGGAGGGTGCGTCTCCATAGTAACAACTTGCCGCCCACAAATGGAGACGAGGAACTCGTGTCAGGAGTAACTTACACAAAGTCTTGAAAGTTTTCATTCTGATGACAAGACTGTAACATAGGATGTAGCTACACGCGTTACACTGTGTACTATTATTAATGTGTGATTCTGTTTGTGTATCATGTGTAATATTGTTACCAATGATGTCATCAAGTAAGTGATGTCACAATAATGACACGTGTTGCAACACAATCTGTGTAACAGCCGATGCTTCAAAACAAATCTATGTTGACAACACAACACCTCCATCAGGTGTCACAACTGTTGAGGAAACATCACCTGTTAAGCATCAAGTAGTTGTAATCCAGTAAATGCAGACAACATCTACCTGTGTGTCTATCATCACATCACACGCTGTACAACTCACCTGCGCTCACTCAGTGCTTCATCAGCGATGACGTACAACGACCCTCCGCTCGCCGCCTGTGACAAGTCGTTGACGGCCTTCTCCACGTCTTTACCGCCATCATAC